>CM077900.1:1423547-1919397 GCA_039720435.1 Amazona ochrocephala
TGTGTCTATGGGGTGTCTATGGGGTGTCTATGGGGCCACCTTGCGCGCCAGCCCCAGCGCTATGTAGCACTTCTCGCCCGGGTCCACGATCTCCAGCTCAAAGTAATGGCTGCGGGTGCTGAGCGGGCGCCGCGCCTGCGCCAGCCCCACGTCCACGATGCTCTTGCCCTGCCCCACATACTCCAGCACCTGCAATGGGCACACACGGCTATGGGGGGGGGGGGGCACCACGGGGCTGGGTGGGGCCAGTGGGGGCTGCAGGGGTCAGGGGGGGTTGGGGAGGCACAGAGGGTTGGTGGTACCATCCCCCCCCCGTGCCCCCTCCACGTGGCGCATCCCTGCGCCCATTGGTTGGGACATTGGGTGCCCCCATCCTCACTGTGCCCCCATCCCCATTGGGGGCCCCCATCCTCACTGTGCCCCCATCCCCATTGGGGGCCCCCCATCCCCATTGGGTGCCCCATCCCCATTGGGTGCCCCCATCCTCACTGTGCCCCCATCCCCATTGGGTGCCCCCATCCCCATTGGGTGCCCCCATCCTCACTGTGCCCCCATCCTCATTGGGTGCCCCCATCCTCACTGTTGCCCCATCCCCATTGGGGGCCCCCATCCTCATTGGGTGGCCCCCATCCCCATTGGGGGCCCCCATCCTCATTGGGTGCCCCCATCCTCACTGTGCCCCCATCCCCGTTGGGTGCCCCCCATCCCCATTGGGTGCCCCCTCCCTGTTGGGTTGCCCCCCCTATCCCCATTGAGTTGGGACATTGGGTGCCCCAATCCCCACTGTATCCCCATCCTCATTGGGTGCCCCCCCTCCTCCCATCAGGTTCCCCCCTCCCCATTGGGTGCCCCCTCCAATTGGGTACCCACTCCCCATCGGGTGCCCCCACCCCGTTGGGTGCCCCCCCCCCATCAGGTTCCCCCTCCCATCAGGTTCCCCTCCCATCAGGTTCCCCCCCCATCAGGTTCCCCTCCCATCAGGTTCCCCCCCCATCACGGTTCCCCCCCATCAGGTTCCCCCCCATCAGGTTCCCCCCCCATCAGGTTCCCCCCCATCAGGTTCCCCCCCCCATCAGGTTCCCCTCCATCAGGTTCCCCCCCATCAGGTTCCCCCCCATCAGGTTCCCCCCCCATCAGGTTCCCCCCCATCAGGTCCCCCCCCCATCAGGTTCCCCTCCCATCAGGTTCCCCTCCCATCAGGTTCCCCCCTCCCAATCACGTCCCCCCCCCCGCATCGGGGTGCCCCCCCCCGTGCCACCCTCTGACCGTGCCGCAGGCCCGCACGTCGTGCAGGCGGCCCCACTCCTCCTCCACGCTGTCCACCACCATGCAGTCATCGGGCTCGGGGCGCAGCGCCGCCCGCAGGTGCAGCCGCACCTCCTCGCCCAGGGAGTGCATCCCCACGGCCGGGAAGAGCCCCTCGGAGCAGAGCGGCACCTCCGTGGAGCCACCTGGAACGGGGACGGGATGGGCAATATGGGGGTGGGGGGAATGGGGATGGGGAATGGGGATGGGGACGGGAATCGGGGTGGGAATGGGATGGGGAATGGGAATGGGGATGGGGAATGGGGATGGGGGAATGGAATGGGATGGGGAATGGGGATGGGGAATGGGGGAAATGGGGTAATGGGGCAATGGTGTGCCCATGGGTGTCCGTGGGTGCCCACTGGTGTCACCGGGTGTCAGTGGGTGCCCATGGCTGTCAAATGGGTGTCAATGAGTGTCAATTGGCGCCCATGGGTGTCGGTGGGTGCCCGTGGGTGTCAGTGGGTGTCAATGGCTGTCAGTGGGCACCCATGGGTGTCAATGGGTGTCAGTGGGTGTCAATGGGTGTCAATGGCTGTCAGTGGGCACCCATGGGTGTCAATGGGTGTCAGTGGGGTGTCAGCTGGGCACCCATGGGTATCAGTGGGTGTCCATGGGTGTCAGTGGGCACCCAATGGGTATCAATGGGTGTCCATGGGTGTCAATGGGTGTCACATGGGTGTCAATGGCTGTCAGTGGGTGTCCATGGGTATCAATGGCTGTCAATGGCTGTCAGTGGGTGTCAATGGGTGTCAGTGGGCACCCATGGGTATCAATGGGTGTCCATGGGTGTCAATGGCTGTCAGTGGGCACCCATGGGTATCAATGGGTGTCAATGGGTGTTAGCAGTGGGCACCCATGGGTATCAATGGGTGTCCATGGGTGTCAATGGGTGTCAATGGGCACCCATGGGTATCAATGGCTGTCAGTGGGTGTGTCCATGGTGTCAGTGGGTGTCAGTGGGTATCAATGGGTATCAATGGCTGTCAATGGCTGTCATGGGTGCCCATGGGTGTCAATGGGTTGCCCATGGGTATCAATGGCTGTCAGTGGGCACCCATGGGTATCCATGGGTATCAATGGGTGCCAATGGGCGCCCGTGGGTGTCGGCGGCGCCGCGCTCACCCTCTTGCCGTTGCGGTGTGAAGAACACGTGCGCCGTGCGCACCTCCAGCGACACGCGCTCGATGCCGCAGCAACGCGGTCCCCGGAGCTGCACTTGGAGCCGAACTGACGGCCCTTGGCCCGGCCACTGTAGAGCCTGGGGGAGGCACAGGCACTGTGCAGCATGGGGGGGGCACAGGCACTGTGCAGCATGGGGGGGGCACAGACACTGTGCAGCATGGGGGGGGCACATGGTGCAGCATGGGGGGGGCACAGACACTGTGCAGCATGGGGGGGGCACAGACACTGTGCAGCATGGGGGGGGCACACACGGTACAGCATGGCGGGGGCACAGACACTGTGCAGCATGGGGGGGGCACAGACACTGTGCAGCATGGGGGGGGCACAGGCACTGTGCAGCATGGGGGGGGCACAGGCACTGTGCAGCATGGGGGGGCACAGGCACTGTGCAGCATGGGGGGGGCACACATGGTACAGCATGGGGGGGGCACAGACACTGTGCAGCAATGGGGGGGGCACAGGACACTGTGCAGCATGGGGGGGGTATCTTAGGTCCTGGCAGCCCCCTTTAGGTCCCAGCAGATGCCTTTGGGTCCTGGCAGCCCCCCCGGCCCCCCCCCGCTCACACTCACTTGCCATCATCGCCATGGTAGGCCACGGAGCCGGGCAGCCACCCGGGCTGATGGTCCAGGCTGTAGAACTGGGGGCACCAGCCCCACGGCGATGGTGCCGCCTCACACCCGCTGTCCACGATGGGACACCTGGGGGGGCGGGCACACAAACACCGTGAGCCCACAAAGCTCAGCAGGACCCCCCCCCCCCCCCATCCGCAGCCATTGGGACCCCCCCTCACCTCGAAGTAGTTGTTGTCCCTGGTGAGGGGCCGTGGGGCCACGTAGCAACCGACCTCACCGGAGCTGCCGTGGTAACTGCAATGGGGATGGGATGGGATGGGTATGGGATGGGGATGGGATGGGGATGGGGATGGGGATGGGATGGGATGGGGATGGGGATGGGGATGGGGATGGGGATGGGATGGGATGGGGATGGGGATGGGGATGGATGGGAATGGGATGGGAGATGGGATGGGATGGGGATGGGATGGGGATGGATGGGATGGGGATGGGATGGCGATGGGGATGGGATGGCGATGGGATGGGATGGGATGGGATGGGATGGGATGGGATGGGATGGGGATGGCGATGGGATGGGATGGGATGGGATGGGATGGGATGGGATGGGATGGGGATGGGATGGGATGGGATGGGATGGGATGCGATGGGGATGGGATGGATGATGGGATGGGATGGGATGGGATGGGATGGGATGGATGGATGGGAGGATGGGATGGATGGGATGGGATGGGGATGGGGATGGGATGGGATGGGGATGGGATGGGATGGGGATGGGGATGGGGATAGGATGCGGGATGGGATGCGGATGGGGATGGGGATGGGGATGGGATGGGGATGGGATGGGGATGGGATGGGGATGGATGGGGATGGGATGGGGATGGGATGGGGGATGGGGATGGGATGGGATGGGATGGGGATGGGGATGGGATGGGATGGGGATGGGGATGGGGATGGATGGGGATGGGGATTGGGAAGGGGATGGGACAGAGATGGGGATGGGATGGGGATGGGGAAGGGTGGGGACGGGGATGGGGGGGACATGAGGGTGCTTCAGAGGACTCGGGGTGTGAGGAGCGCCCCAAGACCGGGGTTGAGCCCAGAACCGCCCCCCCCCCCCCCCGTGCTGGGCTGCACCCCCAGAGCGCGAGCAGCAGCTTAGGAAGGGGGGGGGGATCCTGACCCCGTTGTGGGCAGCGCTGGTGCCCCCAGTACAAGTACATGGACACGGAGCTGGACCAGAGGAGGCCACGGGGATGCTCAGGGGCAGCTCCCATAGGAGCCAGGCTGGGAACAGCGGGGCCGGAGGAGGGAAGCAGCTCCCAGGACGCTGGGGAGGGCTCCGCATCCGGGCGGGAGCGACGGCGACAAGGGGCGATGGAAAAGCTCCGGGGGGGGGCCACAAGGAGACGAGCGGGACCCCGGGACGGGCCCGATGGAGGAGGCTGGGATGCTCCATCCCACGGCAGCGGGGAGGAGCGCGCGGGCCGGCCCCCACACCTGAGCGTTGTCCCCATCCACCAGGATGTGCTTGGAGCGCTCCTGGAAGCGGCCGGCGCGGACCTCGCGATCTCGCGGATGCGGCGGCGCCAGTTGAGGAAGCGGTAGTTGGAGGGGGAGGTCATCCATGGCGAGGGCAGAGCTGCGGGGGGGGGCGCCACGGGGACCCCCACGGCACAATGGATCCCAATGGGCACAGAGACCCCCCCCCCATGGGCACAGAGACCCCCACCCATGGGTTACAATAGATCCCAATGGGCAGAGACCCCAATGGGCACAATAGACCCCAACAGGCACAGAACCCCCCGATGGGCACAACAGACCCCAAAGAACACACACAGAGACCCCCCCCATGGGCACAATAGATCCCAATGGGCACAGAGACCCCCCCCCCATGGGCACAATAGATCCCAATGGGCACAGAGACACAGCCTCCCCATGGGCACAATAGATCCCAATGGGCACAGAGACACCCTCCCCATGGGCACAATAGATCCCAAATGGGCACAGAGACCCCCCCCCCCCCCCATGGGCACAATAGATCCCAATGGGCACGGAGACCCCTCCCTTGGCACAATAGATCTCAATGGGCACAGAGACCCCCCCCCCCCATGGGCACAATAGACCCCAATGGACACAGAGACCCCCCCCATGGGCACAGAGACTCCCCCCATGGGCACAATAGATCCCAATGGGCACAGAGACCCCCCCATGGGCACAATAGACCCCAATGGGCACAGAGACCCCCCCATGGGCACACAGACCCCCACCCATGGGTACAATAGACCCCAATGGACACAGAGACCCCTCCATGGGCACTCGCCCCCCCCATGCACCCCATTCCATCAACGTTTGCACCCAGGCTCCCCCCCAGGCCCCCATAGCCGGGATCCCCATAACCCCCCCCAAGTGCCCCCCCCCTCCGTTCCCCCCCCCGCCGGGCCCCCCTCACCGGCCCCGCTTCCGCCATGGGGCTCCCGCTCTCCGGCCGCTCTGCTCACATCCGGGTCCCTGCGCTTCCGCCTCCGCTTCCTCCCGCCCCCCTTGCGCCGCTAGACCAATCGCTGCCGGCACGCTCTGATTGACAGCTCGTGGAGCCAATCAAAAGCCGAAAAGGGAGGGAGAGAGGAGGGAGGCGGAGATGTGAGCGCGCCCCCTGGGGCACGGGCGGGGAACAGCCCCCAAGCCACGCCCCCCCCTCCGGTGAAGCCACGCCCCCATCCGCCCGATCCCGCCACGGAGTGGCGGGAAGAGCGCGCGCAGCGCGGGAACAAGGAGCGGTAACGGGGGGGGGGGGGGGGATCCATCTGATGGGGACACGGGGGGGGGGCAATCGGAGCGATCGGGAACCGGGGGAAGATGGCGGAACGGGGGGGGGATCCGGAATCCGGTCGGGGGAGATGTCGGGGAGCGGGGGGGATCCGGGCTGCGGGGCAATGGGGGGGGCACCAGGGGCTATGGTGGTTTGGGGGTGACCGGGGCATCATGGGGGGGGACACCCCAGTGAGACCCCTATGGTGTGGGGTCATGGCCCCCACATCCCCAGGTCATCATTGGGTGCTGATGCCCCCCCCCCATCCTTAAGTCACCACTGGGTCCTGATGCCCCCCCCCATCCTTAGGTCACCATTGGATCCTGATGCCCCCCCATCCTCAGGTCACCATTGGATCCTGATGCCCCCCCATCCTCAGGTCACCATTGGGTGCTGATGCCCCCCCCATCCTTAGGTCACCATTGGGTCCTGATGCCCCCCCCCCATCCTTAGGTCACCATTGGGTGTCGATGCCCCCCCATCCTTAGGTCACCATTGGGTCCTGATGCCCCCCCCATCCTTAGGTCACCATTGGATCCTGATGCCCCCCCATCCTTAGGTCACCATTGGGTCCTGATGCCCCCCCCCATCCTCAGGTCACCATTGGATCCTGATGCCCCCCCATCCTCAGGTCACCATTGGGTGCTGATGCCCCCCCCCATCCTTAGGTCACCATTGGGTCCTGATGCCCCCCCCATCCTTAGGTCACCATTGGATCCTGATACCCCCCCATCCTTAGGTCACCATTGGGTCCTGATGCCCCCCCATCCTTAGGTCACCATTGGGTCCTGATGCCCCCCCATCCTTAGGTCACCATCGGGTCCTAATGCCCCCCCATCCCCAGGTCACCATTGGATCCTGATGCCCCCCCCCCAATGTCTGCCTGGGAGCGGGCCCTGCTGCTGGCGCTGCAGGAGGAGCTGAGCGAGGAGGAGCTGGCGCGCTTCAAGTTCCTGCTGGGGGGGGCACATTCCCAACGGGATCCTGGCTCCCGCCTCCCGCCCCGAGCTCTGCTCCATCCTCCTCCAGCGCTTCCCATCGCGGGCCCTGAGCCTCACCGCGGGGCTCCTGCGCCGCCTGGGCCGCCCGGACCTCGTCGTGCGCTTCCAGCTCCCTCCGGATGCCGACGGCTCCGTCGGGATGGAGCGGGAGCAACCCCCGGGCGCTCCCCCCCCCCGCGCCTCCGCGCCGCCTGACGGAGCGGGAGCTGATGCGCATCGCGCAGAAGCTGGGCCGGGAATGGCAGGAGGTGGGCATCGCGTGCCTGGGGCTGGAGCAGAGCCGCCTGGAGCAGATCCGGGCGGATCAGCCCCACAGCCTCGTGCTCCAGAGCTTCGAGATGCTGCGGGAATGGAGCCGGCGCCACAGGGCCGAGGCCACGGCGCCGCTGCTCCGCGCCAGCCTGGCCCGCGCCAGCGTGGATCCCGAGGTGTTCGAGCTGCTCCAGGAGTGAGGAATGAGCCCCCCCGCCCCCCCCCCCCTACTGCTTTTGGGTACCCCCAAACCGGAGCAGTAAAGGGTTTTATTCCGCCCATCCCGATGGGTTTGGGAACGTCCTTAACCCGCGTCCGGGGGGGGGGGGATGCGGAGCTGCGGTTCCGCAGGGATCACAGGGCCCATCCCAGGAATAGGGCCCTGCGGGGGGGGGGGGGGGGGGCACGGATCAGAAGCAGAGATTGAACAACTCCGGCTTGGGGGGGGGTGGGAAGAGGAAGAGGAGAAGGGAAGGATCACACAGATGGGGGGGGGGCATTTGGGGACCCCCATGCGTGGGGAAGGTCCCTTCTGCTGCCCACTGATGCTGGGGGGGGGGGGGCATTGAAAACCACCCCTGGGGCTACAACACTGATATGGGGGGGGGGGCACATTGGAACCCATTCCAGCACCGTGGATGGGTTGTATGGAATGGGGAAGGGTTTAAAACCACCCCCTTGGCCATGGCGGGGGGGTATTAAATGGGGGGGGGCATTAAACCCACCCCAGGGCCATGGCAAGGTGGTGTTGTAAGGGGGGGGCATCGGAATCCATGGAGAGCAGGCAGCAGAGAGGAGAGGCGGGATGCAGGGGGGGGGTAGGGGGGAAATAAGCATGGATGGGGGGGCAGTGCTCCGGAGGGCTCCCTATGGAGATGCTCAGTACCCACTGTGTTCATCCCGCACCATCCGGATGCTGCCCCTGTTCCGGAGGGCTCCCTATGGAGATGCTCAGTACCCACTGTGCATCCCGGTGCTGTAGGTTCAGGATGAGCCCCTCAATGGCGCCATCCCGCACCATCCGGATGCTGCCCCTCCGCTGTATCCCGGAGCACCCCTCCAACGGTGCCAATGTCCCGCCCCTGCTCCAATGTCCCATGTGCGGGTCCTGATGCCCCCCCCCATCCATGGGGGTCCTGATGCCCATCCCCATGGATGCTCCGCATCCATGCAGCCACCGCAGCAGAGGCCCAGCGCCCATCAGGAACAGCGTAAATGGGGCCAAAAGCACCAAAGGCGCAAATGGAACCGACCCCGATGAATCCCAAGAGCTGGAATTGCTCCTCGAGAGAACGCGGGGCCTTATCCAGCCCGGTCCCCATGCACAGCGCCTCGCAGCGGTCCTCTGAGGACCCCTCTGAGCCCCGCATGGGCACCGAGGTACCCGGTCCTCAGCACCCTCAAGGAGCGATGCAGTCCCCATCCGTCCCCCTTAGCACCCTCCTGTACCCATCCTGGTGCAGGGACGGGGTTGCCTGGCAACCGCTGATGCTGCGTCCTCACTGGGGTGCCCGGCCAGGATGGGGACCACTTTTCCTATGCCCCATCCTTGCTGCATCCCATGGACACCGCGGCTTTGGGCTGCTCCCTGCGGCTTTATTGGCAGGGAAGCGCTCTGCTCAGCACCACTGCCACCGCAGCGGTCGCGGGCTCCATCCTGACCGCTGCCCCCCCCTTGGAGACCTCAGGATGAGCAAGTTCTGATGCGCCAGGGACCGCACGGCGGGGTCGCTGTCACCCAGCGTCGCCTCCAGGGCTGCATCCAAAGGGAACAGGGCTGGGATGAGCCCTATGGGCCTGCACCCCCCCACACCCCCCCCAGGACCGTGGCTGCTCCTCACCTCCGCAGATCCGCTGCAGCAGCACAGGATTGGTGCCCCTGAAGGGCCGCGCAGCCACCCCTGGCCACAAAGCATCCTCAGCCCCTCTGCCTCCATGGGGCTGAGCACAGCGCCCATCAGCATGGGCAGGGGCAGGAGAGGGAGGCGATGGGGCAGGCAGGGATGGAGCAGCGGGGCAGGCAGGGACGGAGCAGCGGGAGCGGGGCAGGCAGGGATGGAGCAGCGGGAGCGGGGCAGGCAGGGATGGAGCACGGGCAGCGGGGCAGGCAGGGATGGAGCACGGGCAGCGGGGCAGGCAGGGATGGGGCACGGGCAGCGGGGCAGGCAGGGATGGAGCACGGGCAGCGGGGCAGGCAGGGATGGAGCACGGGCAGCGGGGCAGGCAGGGATGGAGCACGGGCAGCGGGGCAGGCAGGGATGGAGCAGCGGGAGCGGGGCAGGCAGGGATGGAGCAGTTGGAGCGGGGCAGGCAGGGATGGAGCAGCGGGAGCGGGGCAGGCAGGGATGGAGCAGCGGGAGCGGGGCAGGCAGGGATGGAGCACGGGCAGCGGGGCAGGCAGGGATGGAGCACGGGCAGCGGGGCAGGCAGGGATGGAGCACGGGCAGCGGGGCAGGCAGGGATGGGGCACGGGCAGCGGGGCAGGCAGGGATGGGGCAGCGGGGCCGGCGCTGGGGGCCGCTGCTCACCGATGAACCTGACGGCCGCCGCTCGCACGGGGGCCTCGGCATCCTCCAGGTAGCCCAGGCTCTGGCGCAGCCGCTCCTCAGCGCCGCTCCCGCTCCGCAGCGCCTGGAGGGAGCCATGGGCGAAGGGCATCGGGAGGGAGCAGGGACGGGAGAGGGGTCCGGGGGCCGCGGAGCCTCAGCGCGGCCCCGGGGCCGGAGCGGCCCCATCCTGCGGGGCGCTGGGGCGGGCGCTGTCCTCACCAAGAGCTCGGCGACCCTGCAGGGCTGCCACGGCTCCAGCAGGGGATGGAGCCGCTTCCAGCGCAGGAGCTCCGCTGCGGCAGCGAGGGCTTCCCCCGAGGCCTGCGGGAAGGCGGAGGGTGGGAGAGGGAACCGCGGCCATGGCCGCATCCGCCTCCTCCTGCCTTGGCTCTGCCCTTGGGAAGCGGGGATGCGGCTTCCATCCGTCCAAGGCACAGCCCTGGGGGACATGGACCGAGGCTCAGCCCATGGGGGACATGGATCGAGGCTCAGCCCATGGGGGACATGGATCAAGGCTCAGCCCATGGGGGACATGGATCAGGGCTCAGCCCATGGGGGACATGGATCAAGGCTCAGCCCATGGGGGACATGGATCGAGGCTCAGCCCATGGGGGACATGGATCAAGGCTCAGCCCATGTGGGACATGGATCAAGGCTCAACCCATGGGGGACATGGATCAAGGCTCAACCCATGGGGGACATGGATCGAGGCTCAGCCCATGGGGGACATGGATCAGGGCTCAGCCCCTGCTTTGGGCACACGCAGGGGCAGCGCGGAAGCCCAAGGGGATGCTCGCGCTCAGGCTCCCATTGCCGCGATGCTGAGCGCGCTGGACCGGGCCGGGCCGGGGGTGGGCACCTCCGTGTCCCTGCATCCACGATCTGCGGGGCCCCTCCCCATGGGCAGGCGCTGGAGCAGCGCCGATGCCCCCCCCTCGGAGGCCGTACCTCGGCCACGCCGTCGGCCGGGTGGCTCCTGCAGAGGAAGAGCGGGAGCAGGAAGAGCCGAGCCCCGCTCCGCATCCGCTGCCGGTCGCTGCCCAGCGCCGAGCCCAGCAGGCTCCGGAAGAGGCGGATGCAGCGCTCCCGCACCTGCGGCCGCTCCTGCGGGGAAGCAGCGCGGGCCCGGTTGAGCGGCAGCGGGGGGGGGGGGAAGCTCCGGGACCAAACCCCCCCCCCATGGAACCGGGAGCGGCTCCCGCGCTGCGCGGAGCCCACGGCGGGGCTCGGCCTTGCCTCGTGCAGGAGGGGCAGGAGGGCCCGGGGCAGCCCCGCGGCGATGGCGCTCGCGTCCCTCGGCCGCTGCTGGCTCAGCACCGTCCCGAGCACCCCCAGGGCCTTCCCCCTGACGTCCTCGTCGCCGCAGGGGATGAGGAGGGCGATGCGCGGAACGAGGGCCTTCATCTTCCTCGCCTGCGGGAGGGATGCGGGCTCCCGGTGCCGTCGGGAAGGGGACGGCTCCGGGCGCGCTGATGGGGATCGGGTCCCCCGCTCGGCCCCCAGGGCTTGGGGGGGGCTCCATCCTGACACTGCCCTTGGTCCAGAGCAGGACCCCACTGCAAACAGGGCTCACCATGGCCGGCGTCTCCGACAGCACGATGAGGGTGCTGAGCAACAGCGAGACGGTCGCCAGGCTCCGGCGCCGCTCAGCTCGGGTCCCATCCTGCTTCGCCTGCATCCCACTGGAGGCCACGGGCTGGAGCGGGCGCGGCAGTGAGACACGGTCCGAGCCTGCAGCGCTCGCGGGGTGGGGGGGGACACCAAGGTCCCGGTTGGTCGCTCACATCTCCGAGGATGGAGAAGTCCTCCACGTGCTGCGGCTTCAGGAGCAGCTCCATGAAGATCCCCTCCAGGGCCCGGGGCAAGGAAAGCATCAGGTCCCACATGGCCGCACCAGCACTGCAAGGCAGGGTGCTGAGTCAGCGGGGCTGAGCCGCATCCATGCGCCTCGCGTGGGATGCCCTGGGCAGGCGGGAGAGGATGGGGATGCTCCCCATGGGGTAGGGAGGAGCGCGGTGGTGGAGCTGCGGCTGAGCCATAGGGATGCAATGGATCCTCACGGGAATCCCGCGGTATCCCTCGTGCCCGGCAGCCACGGAGTCTCCGGGTCCTCATCCCCACGGAGGAGGCGCTCCGGGCTCTCAGGGCTGGTACCTGTCCTGCGGCGCAGAGAACTTCACCAGGCTGACGGCCACGAGCGCGGGGCGCTGGGCGCTCAGCACCGCAAGCAGCGATCGCAGGCTCTGCCGGGCGGGCTCCATGGTGATGGCCTCCAGGTTTTCCTGGATGCACCTCATGATCCTCGGCACCTGGAGGGGATGCGGGGAATGACGGGGCTGCCGCTGGAGCGCAACCGTTCCCGGGGCTGCATTCCCACCTCTCTGCTGCTTCAGGTGCCCAGGACATCCCCTGGCTTTGGGAGGGAGGGAGAAGGCCTGACAGGGATGCAGGGCATCGCATCTCCATCCCTCCCAAGACAGGGATGCAGGGCATCGCATCCCCATCCCTCCCAAGACAGGGATGCAGGGCATCGCATCTCCATCCCTCCCAAGACAGGGATGCAGAGCATCGCATCCCCATCCCTCCCAAGACAGGGATGCAGGGCATCGCATCCCCATCCCTCCCAAGACAGGGATGCAGGGCATCGCATCCCCATCCCTCCCAAGACAGGGATGCAGGGCATCGCATCCCCATCCCTCCCAAGACAGGGATGCAGGGCATCGCATCCCCATCCCTCCCAAGACAGGGATGCAGAGCATCGCATCTCCATCCCTCCATCCCAAGACAGGGATGCAGGGCATCGCATCCCCATCCCTCCCAAGACAGGGATGCAGAGCATCACATCTTCATCCCTCTCAAGACAGGGATGCAGGGCATCGCATCCCCATCCCTCCTTCCCAAGACAGGGATGCAGAGCATCGCATCTCCATCCCTCCATCCCAAGACAGGGATGCAGGGCATCGCATCCCCATCCCTCCCAAGACAGGGATGCAGGGCATCGCATCCCCATCCCTCCCAAGACAGGGATGCAGGGCATTGCATCCCTGTGGTCCAGCCACGGGGCACTCACATCCGCCAGCCAGAAGCGAGGGTCTCTCATGACCACATCCAGAACATCTCTTGCCCCGCGGTTCTCGCAGGCGTCGGCGCCTCTCAGCCCCTTGATGGCCACGTGGACGAGGTCCCTCCTCTCCGGAGGATGGAGGTGGTTTGCAAACAGCTTCGGACGGGAGGAAGCCAAGGAGCGAGGATGTCACCGAGGGCGCTGCAGCGCAGCCCTCGCATCCGTGCTGGGCAGCAGCAGGATCCGGCCCAGCGAGGCCGCCCCATCCCTGCTGCCTGCGGACCCTTCCTACCAGAAGGAAGTCCTTGGTGGTGGGGGCGTGCAGCAGAGAGGCGCTCTCGGGGCTGCAGCTGAGCTTCGCTCCATCCTCCATGCGGGCCCTGCCTGGACACGGGCAGGGGGGGTCAGGAAGAGGCAGCAGCTCCCAAACCCAGCCCAAAGCCCGGCAGGGCTCAGGGGCTGCTGCAGTGCTGTGGGCACTGCAGGGACCCGGGTGATGCTCGCGGGGATCCGCTCCTCATGGACCAGGAGGAGCTCTTTGGTCGGGGTCGGAGGGAGCTGCGGCCTTGGGTACCACACAACAGCAGCGTTTGAGATGCTGAGAGGAGGAGGATGCGCAGCAGAGGGGTCCCGGGTGTGAGCAGAGCCCCTGGATGGGGGCTGCAGGGAGAAGCCGGAGGGGCAAAGGGGGGCAGGAAGAGAAACGGCCCCATCCGGGGGGAAGCCTTCTCTTACTTGTCTGGCTCTGGACAAACTCATACAAGCAGAGGAGGGTATCCAGGGCCTGGCAGCCCATCACTGCGTCCGAGGACCGCAGCACCAAGGCCCGGCCCAGCAGCTGCCCCAAGATGGGGATGGGGAGGTCTCCATAGCAGATAGGGCCGTAGGTGCTCTTCCCATGGTGGTGCCAGTCCTGGATGGGGAGGGAAGGGTGGAGCCGAGAGCATGGATCCAAGAGCACGGCCAAGGCTTTGGGGGATGCAGAGCAGAGCCCGGGGGTGCTCTGCCCGCTCCCCACCTCCAGGGTGATGGTTTTGGACAGGTGATAGGTGAGGGTCAGGATCCTGCCCATGGCTCTCTCCCGCGCGTCGTTGCTGTCCGAGTGGGTGAAGCCCAACAGCATCTGCGGGCAGAGACCCAACCCCGCGGGGGGGTTCCTGCCCCTCCGGTCCCTCGCAGGCAGCCCCAGGGCACCCTTGAGGCCGGGCAGGGAGGGAAATGCCCCCCCCCCCCCCCCCCCCCCCGGGCAGGCAGTGGCCAACCGGGCGCTGCCATGGGGCACGGGCCGGACCTGCAGCACCGTCTGCAGCTCCTCGCTGAGCCTCGAGGTCTGGAAGCAGAGCACAACGCTCAGCAGCATCGTGTCCATGGACCGCAGCGTCTGCAATGGGACACGGGGCAGGGGCGGGGATGGCGCGGCCTCTTCCCATGCCCAAGGGGTTGAGCCCACTCCTGCCCTGCCTCAGGGGGGAAGCCGGGCAGGGATCTGCTGCAGGAAGGGCTTTGGATGAGGCCACGCTCATGGCAAAGGGGCAAAGGGATGAGGGTTGGGAACCAGAGCTGATGGGGTCAGGGGCTGGAGCAGGTCCCGTATGGAGATGGGATGAGAAAGCTGGGGCTGCTCAGTATGGAGAGGAGAAGGATCAGAGGGGACCTCAGAGCAGCTTCCAGTGTCTGAAGGGGGCTGTAGGGATGCTGGGGAGGGACTCTTCATTAGGGACTGCAGTGATAGGACAAGGGGTAACGGGGTCAAACTGAAACAGGGGAAGTTTAGATTGGATCTGAGGAGGAAGTTCTTCACTGTGAGGGTGCTGAGGCCCTGGAATGGGTGCCCAGGGAAGCTGTGAACGCTCCATCGCTGTTGGTGCTCAAGGCCGGGTTGGACAGAGCCTTGGGTGCCATGGTTCAGTGGGAGCTGTCCCTGCCCATGGCAGGGGTTGGAGCCGGATGAGCTCCAGGTCCTTCCCAACCCATCCCATGGCTCTGTGACCACCACAGCACGGGGCGGCCAAGGAGCAGCCCGGGGGGAAGCTGCGGGCTCCTGCGGCTCCCCCCGCACTCACCCGGGTGTAGAGGAGCGGGCAGGAGCGCATCAGCTCCCGCTCCGCAGGCAGGAAGAACACGCTCCGGCAGCAGGCGTCCAACAGCCCCTGCTCCTGCCCCGCCAGCGCCGCCTCCACCGAGCTGCGGGGCCAGAGGCGGCCGCGATGGGCGCTGCGCGGGGAGCGGCGCCGCGGGGCGGTCCCCGGGGGGGGGTGGGGGGGGGTTGCGCGGGTACCTGAGCTCCGCTATGGCATCCATGGCGCGGTGCCGCACCGCGGTGCGCAGCTGCCCCGCGGGCTCCTGCTCCAGCAGCATCTGCAGGGCACGGGGCGGGTGAGGGACCCGGCGCCCCGCAGCGCAGCCCCTGCGCGGCCGCGGCTCTCACCCTGATGCTCTGGGCCAGGCGGTGCGAGCGGCAGAAGGCAGCCAGGCCGGGCTGCAGGCCGTGGAGCCGGGCGGCCTTCAACAGGCTGCAGATGCTGGCGAGGAACTCAACCTTGAGGCGCAAGCCCTGGGAGGGAGCGGGGAACAGAGGCACAAGGGGAGAATGAGGGGGGATGCACGGGGAGCCGGGCGGGGGATGCAGCGCCCGGCGGCAGCGGTCGCTGTCGGGGGATGCTGTTACCTTGACACCGCTGGTGCTGAAGGCTTCGATGCAGTCCATGTTCTTCCGCACGAGCGGGTACACGGGTAACCAATGGGGGGCTATGGGAGGAGGAGAGCGGGGGGGCTGC
The DNA here is from genome assembly GCA_039720435.1 of Amazona ochrocephala. Taxonomy (NCBI): domain Eukaryota; kingdom Metazoa; phylum Chordata; class Aves; order Psittaciformes; family Psittacidae; genus Amazona; species Amazona ochrocephala. The sequence continues at coordinate 1,439,065 of CM077900.1, forward strand.
TGGGGGCTCTGGGCATTTTGGTTGATGAGAACTGAACGTGAAGGGGCTGCAGTGTGCGCTTGGGCCCAGAACCCAACCACGTCCTGGGTTGCATCGACAGGAGCGTGAGCAGCAGTCATGGAGGTGATGCTGCCCCTCTGCTCTGCTCTATGGGACCTCACTTGGAGCACTGGGTGCAGTTCTGGTGTGCTCAGCATCAAAGGGACATGGAACTGTTGGAACAAGTGCAGAGGAGGCCACGAGGATGAGCAGGGGATGGAGCAGCTCCGTATGGAGATAGGATGGGAGGGTTGGGGCTGTTCAGTATGGAGAGGAGAAGGATCAGAGGGGACCTCAGAGCAGCCTCCAGTATCTGAAGGGGGCTATAGGGATGCTGGGGGGGACTCTTCATTAGGGACTGCAGTGAGAGGACAAGGGGTAACGGGTTCAAACTGAAACAGGGGAAGTTTAGATTGGATCTGAGGAGGAAGTTCTTCACTGTGAGGGTGCTGAGGCACTGGAATGGGTGCCCAGGGAAGTTGGGAATGCTCCATCGCTGGCGGTGTTCAAGGCCGGGTTGGACAGAGCCTTGGGTGCCATGGTTCAGTGGGAGGTGTCCTGCCCATGGCAGGGGTTGGAGCTGGATGAGCTTCAGGTCCTTCCCAACCCAAACCATTCCATGGCTCCATAGGGCAGCGCTGCCCTTTCCCGCTGCCCTGGCACAGCCTCCTCTGTGCTCATCACCGCTGCCCCCGGCCCACAGAGCCCCGCACTCACCTGCTCGCATGGACACCCCGTGGGGCACCGGCGGGGATCGGTTCCGGGGTCCCCCATCCTCCTGCCAGCCCAGCCCGGGGCTGCTGGGGGGGGGCTCTGCCATCCTATGAGGCGGACAAAAGGGGTGGGAGCGGGGAAGGGGAAAGGCGCCGGGGGTCCCTGCTCCTGCCCTGCGCCATCCCTGCCGTGCCGGGCACTGTGATGCGCACTGGGGGTGGGGATGTCACAAAGGGCTGGAAAAGGCTCCCCCGTGGCCTGGCGAAGCGGGAGCCGTTCCCATGAGGGAATTCCAGGCTTCGCAAGAGGAAAACGCCGCTGCCGCGTCCGGATGTGGCTCACGGCCACCAGAGGGGGGAGGCAGCGCATCAGGCAGCAGCGCGTCAGGCAGCAGCGCATCAGGCAGCAGCGCGTCAGGCAGCAGCGCGTCAGGCAGCAGCGCATCAGGCAGCAGCGCGGGGAACAGACCCCAGCGAGAGCCCAGCGGGGCGGCCTTTAGCAGGGACTTTGAGCCCTCTTGTCCCTCTATGAGGGTGGGACAGCGCAATTAAACGCAATTAAACGCAATTAACCGCTATTAAAGGCAGTGAAACGCTATTAACCGCTATTAACCACCAGTAGCTGACCTCCACTGCCACCAAGCCCCCAGACGAAGCCCCCCAGGCCTTACAGAGCGCCTTTAGCACAGCTGCGGGTCCCCGCATCCCGCAGTTCCCGAGGTAACCAATTGCCCCCCCTCTGCTCCGCGATTCCCATCGGAGGCCCCAAGGAGAGCTCCGGGAAGGGCTGAAAACCGCCCCGGGGAGAGCGCGGAGCCCCCGGGACTCATCCTGCGCTCCCGACGGGGCCGTAAATGAACTCGGAACCAAAGCGCCACAGATTCAACCATTTCGAGCGTCCAATCGCTCCCGTTTAAACACCCAGATGAGCACCTTCCCGTTTCCCGCAGCAGATCCGCTTCCATGCGGGTGCTTTAAGGGATGGGACTTGTAACCTGAAACGGCTCCGCACCACTGCCAGGGCTTCTGAACGCCTCTTGGCCGCGGCTGCGGCCGGACGTTCCCTCCCTGCCAGCCCGGCAGCTCCTCCTCCGTACGTGCCATGGGAAGGGGTTGGATCGCGATCCTGCCGTTCCCTTCCGCCCGGGACAGGCGCTGGGCTCGGCTCCGGAGGAGGAGCCCGCTATGGATGCGCGGAGCTGCAAGAGGAGCGCAGGCGGCGGCTCCAAACCGCCGGGGAGCGAGGGCTGCGCCGTGCGGATGCGCTGCCCCGCGCTGGCGATGCGGGAGGGCACCATCCTGCTCCTGCGCGCCTGCCTGGCGCTGCTGGCCATGCCCATCCACGTCCTGGCCCTCGTGGGCCTGTGGCAGCCGTTCTGCAGGAAGGTTTTCTTCCCGTCCTTCTGCGAGAGGTTCAGCGCCGTTTACGAGAGGAAAGCGAAGAAGCAGAAGCAGGAGCTGTTCCGCAACCTTCCCGACTTCAGGAGCGCCTCCGGAGAGCTGAACCTGCTGGAGATCGGCACCGGCTGCGGCACCAACTTCCAGTTCTATCCGCCGGGATGCAAAGTCACCTGCACCGACATCAACCCCGGCTTCCAGCAGAGCCTCCTGAAGAACATGGGCAAGAACCAACACGTTTCCTACGAGCGCTTCCTGGTGGCTGCGGGAGATGCCCTGCACGAGGTGCCCAGCGCCTCCATGGATGCTGTCGTCTGCACCCTGGTCCTGTGTTCTGTGCCCGACGTGAGCAGCATCCTGAAGGAGGTGCTGCGAGTGCTCAGGCCGGTGAGTAGCTCCAGAGGAAGCGCTGTCATTGCCTTCATCGCCCGTCCCGAGGCACAGGGATAGAGGAAAAGGGGCAAAAGGAGGTTTTGGGGTGCACTGCAAACAGAACCCCCCCAAGCAGGGTCCGGCCGTTCGAACTGCTGCTTTGTACCCAGTGACAGCAATTGCAGGATGCGACCTAAAGCAGGGCCCGGTCCTGGGCTGTGTCCCAGCCGCAGCACAGCTTGGGCTCGGGAAGCTCTCCCGTGTGCCCACTGCAGCGCCTCCGTTCCCTGCAGCGTAACCCGGCCGAAGGCTCGGAACCTGCGGGGCTCTGGGGGCCGTTTCGGCCTTTAAAGGGGGGTTTTCAGGACACCCCTTTGCGTTGTCAGAGCCCGGAGGGTTTGAGCGGGATTCCCTGTGGAAAACGGGCATCCCATGGGCCGTACCTGAGCGGGACCGAGCAGAAACCACGGCGAGAGCAGCGCTCAGGCGGGCGCGTTCTGATCCCGGTGGGTTTCCTGCGCGCCCAGACCCCAACGAACACCGCAGAGGCAAAAAGGGGGCAGGGAAAAGGTGGGAGAGGAGGGCATGAGATGGGTTTGTACCTGCCCGGGGGGTGGGATGCAGGGAGCCCCCCTCGGCACAAGGGGACCTTTGCCCTTTAAGGTGACTTTGTTCTCCCTAGGGAGGCGCTTTCTATTTCTTGGAGCACGTGGCCGCCGAGCGATCCAGCTGGAAGCACTTCTGGCAGCAGGTCTTGTATCCCACTTGGAAGCTGGTCTTTGATGGCTGCTGCATAACGAAGGAGACGTGGAAGGCTCTCGAGGAGGCCAACTTCTCGGAGCTGCACCTGCAGCGCACCACCGTGGCCATGCCCTGGACTCCCATTCAGCCTCACGTCATCGGCTATGCTGTGAAGTAGCTCAGCGCCCTGCCAGCCCTTCTCCTCTGCACCACGGGAATCCCTATAACCAACGCGGCAGCGCCAATCCCAGTGTCCCGTGTAGGTGCCGGTGAAGGTCCTGGTTTCCGGAACTGAGCAGCTCGTGAGGGTTAAGGCTTTGTTCCAATAAAGGGAGATCCCCACTGTGTTCAGAGCTCTCAATTTGCCTTCAGTATCCCCCTATACCTTCCCCCTCCGCCAAGTCCTTTCTCCTTTCTCCTCTGGTTTGGATACCCCACGGTCACAGCCGCCCATGGAGGATCCCAGCAGGGGAGCGCCAGGGCAGAATAAACAGGGGTAACTGAACCCCGGGACACCATTCCTTCAGTTGGGAAGCAGCCACCGGGATCAGCCGCCTCCCCCTGCTCCCAATGCAGACCCCAGGCACCGAACGGGCCCAAGCACTGATTGGGCTCAGGCAGGCGCTGGGAGGGGATGGGAGAGGCGGCAGCGCCCGCTGCCTGCCTCGAGGAGGTACCGAAGCCGTTGGGATGCGCGCCCCGGGCCCGGCTCCGGCGCCTCAAACGCGTTCGGGCTGGAGCGGCACCGTCGCCATAGCGACCGTTGTTGGTACCCGCACTCCGTGGGGCGCCCCCGGTAGAGGATGCGGCGGGAGCTGCGAGCGGCCGCGCTGGTGCCGGTGCTGCTGCTGCCGGCGATGGTCGGTGCCGTGCCCGTGGTGCCGGTGCCCGGGGCTGCACCGGATGGTACCGCGTCCGCACCGGGAGAACGGGTGGAGGGAGCGGAGGGGCAGGGCCTGAGAGGGCGGGGAAGAGGGAGGGGTTGTGGTGGATCCCTATGGACAGAGGGGGAAGACCTCGTTTGTGCCTGAATGGGTGAATTCATGGAGCAGCGGCGGCTGGAAGCTGCTTACCCTCAGTGTGCACAATACGTGCGTACACAGGAAATCAGGCATAGAAGGTAGGAAGGGGCCTTCGGAGCTCATCCAGTGCCAACCCCCTGCGATGGGCAGGGACATCTTCACCTGGAGCAGGCTGCCATGGGCAAGGGACATCTTCACCTGGAGCAGGCTGCCATGGGCAGGGACATCTTCACCTGGAGCAGGCTGCCATGGGCAGGGACATCTTCACCTGGAGCAGGCTGCCCATACATGAATAACCATGCAAATACAACCTAAAGAATCAGCCCCAGCATCTCCAGCAGCTGGGCTCCAGCTGCAACCATCTGCAGTCCTGCAGCAGTAACTGTAGATTACAGGGGGCTATAGGGATGCTGGGGAGGGGCTCTTCATTAGGGACTGCAGTGATAGGACAAGGGGTAACGGGTTCAAACCGAAACAGGGGAAGTTTGGATTGGATCTGAGGAGGAAGTTCTTCACTGTGAGGGTGCTGAGGCACTGGAATGGGTGCCCAGGGAACTTGGGAATGCTCCATCACTGGTGGTGTTCAAGGCCGGGTTGGACAGAGCCTTGGGTGCCATGGTTCAGTGGGAGCTGTCCCTGCCCATGGCAGGGGGTTGGAGCCGGGTGAGCTTCAGGTCCTTTCCAACCCAAACCACTCCATGACTCTATGATCAAACACCAACCACAACCACCCGAATAAACCCACGAGGAACCCCCCCAACCATCCCCAAACCCGAGCCCCGAGGATGCTGCGAGGGCCCTGAAATGGGGGTTTCACCTCGAACGCTGTAACCGCCTCGATTCTGCTTTGCAGCGTGCGGGCAGCGGCCGCTCCTGGAAGGCAGCTCCGGCTCCCGGATCCTGGGCGGACGCGATGCTCCGGTGGGAGCGTGGCCGTGGCTCGTGAGCCTCCAGCTCCCCCGGGGGGGCGGCCGAGCCGCGCACGTCTGCGGAGGGGTTGTGGTCAGTCGGAACTCGGTGCTCACCGCCGCCCACTGCGTTACGGGGAGGAGGTAGGAGCGCGGCTGTGGGCTCTTCTTAGTGACTGTGAGGAGGGCACAGGAGGGCAGCAAAGCATCACCTGAGCAGAAGGCAAACCGAAGGTGTTCTGAGTACTCATAGTGCAGAGCCGATGTGCAAAGCCCGATCTGAAGGGGGGCTATGGGGATGCTGGGGAGGGACTCTTCATGAGGGACTGCAGTGATAGGACAAGGGGTAACGGGGTCAAACTGAAACAGGGGAAGTTTGGATTGGATATGAGGAGGAAGTTCTTCACTGTGAGGGTGCTGAGGCACTGGAATGGGTGCCCAGGGAAGTTGGGAATCATAGAACCATGGAATGGTTTGGGTTGGAAAGGACCTGAAGCTCATCCCGCTCCAGCCCCTGCCATGGGCAGGGACAGCTCCCACTGAACCATGGCACCCAAGGCTCTGTCCAACCCGGCCTTGAACACCGACAGCGATGGAGCATTCCCAACTTCCCTGGGCACCCATTCCAGTGCCTCAGCACCCTCACAGTGAAGAACTTCCTCCTCATATCCAATCCAAACTTCCCCTGTTTCAGTTTGAACCCATTACCCCTTGTCCTATCACTGCAGTCCCTAATGAATGCTCCATCCCTGGCCGTGTTCAAGGCCAGCTTGGCCTTGGGTGCCATGGTTTAGTGGGAGGTGTCCCTGCCCATGGCAGGGGGTTGGAACTGGGTGAGCTTCAGGTCCTTTCCAACCCAAACCATTCTATGATGCTACGATGCAGCGCTATATAGGGACCGGTTGTGGCCCCAAGGACCAGAGGCTGTCCCTTTGTCACCTCTGCTGCGGCAGTGTCTGCAGCCCAGCACGGGATGCAGAGTTACACCTTTGGAAGGCAAGACAACAAGTCCTGGATACGCACTGCTGGGGGGGGCTCAGGACGAGCTTCGGAGCTTCCAAGGCAGTTTGCTTCCGATGGGCAGCTCTGTTCGGTTGGGGGCTCATGGGGTCAGGCAGCTCTCATTTTCCTGCTTCATGGCTTTTGGTCAACGAGCAAAGCAGAGAGAAAACGATTAAATAGTTAATCATTTCATTAAATAGTTAATAATTTCATTAAACAGTTAATCGTTTACTTCCTACGATTAAAATTTACCCAAAAGTTTAACGAAAGGGATGCAATATTTAGCTTGGAAGCTCCAGTTCTTTGCCTTCACCACTGTTTCCCCATTTCCCATCGAGGCACCGTTGTGCACTCTCAGCAGAGGCCTTTCCCCTGCACTTGGAGCAGCGCTGCTGCATTCCGGCCCTCCCCACTGTTGGCTCTTCTGTCGTGCTGAACACGGCCGCCCAATCGCAGCCTCCTTTGGGCAGGTCCACCCTGTGTTGACTTAACCATGACCTGAAGGGAGCTGAACTGGGCCGAAACGCCCGAGCTTTGGCAACGCCGTCGGTCACCGGGGCTTGGCTCTTGTGTGAAAGCGCTTCCAGGGCCGTTCACGCGGATGGAACTCCATTCACTGCCGTGCACCCCAGAGCTTGCTGGAGGTCAATGCGAGTTCTGGAGCCTGCGCTTTGCTCGTCGGAGATTCAACCCCCTCTTGACATCAGGAGAGATTCTTTGCGATGTACTTGAACAGACACCCGGTGTGAAGGACTCTGGCCCTATGCCTGAGTTCAATGGGAACAGTCATATGAATAATGTAGTCATATAGTCAATGATTCTATGGTATTTAATCTATATCAAACATTCATGTAGCCACATGAATACTTAATACAAGTACTCATTACTTGCACCATCTACTGAATGAGTTTCCCCAAGGAAGGCACAAGCACGGTCTTTGTAAGCATCGTGGCTACAAACCTCCTTCCTTTCTGCCATGTAAATCCCTGGTTTGACCTTTCCCAAAGGCAAATCTCCCGGGGGGGGCCTCTGCTGAGATGGGGCAGGAAGCGAAACCTGAGCCTTTGCTTAAACCATTGAGCTGAGTTTGCCTTAAGAGCCGTAAGCAGCAATAGGCAAAGAGCGTTGGAGCCACGCAGGAGGGTGATCGGCCACGTTTGTCCCAGGTCGGAGTTACCGCAGGGTTTTCAGTGTATATTCCTAAAGGTGCGTGAGCCAGGAGTAAAGAACCAGTTAAACGACACCAAGGAATGCATTCGCTCCAACTGAACTGCCACAACTCCATCAACCCCCCCTTAGGGACCCATATACCTGGAGGGCTGTTTTGGGCGTGCACGACCTGCGGCGGCACAGCGCTCACACAACCCGGAGACACCTCAGAGGCATCGTTGTGCACCCGGAATTCAAGAGGGACACCTTCGAGAACGACCTCGCCTTGGTGGAGCTCAGCTCCGCGCTGCGCTACAGCAGCGCCATTCAGCCCATCTGCCTCCCGTCCGCACACCTGGACCCACAGAGCCACAACGGGACCCAGTGCTCCATCGCCGGCTGGGGACGCAAGGAAGAGAAAGGTACCAAGGGGCTTTGTGGTGCTGAGCAAGTTCTGAGCTGTGCAACTCACAGCTGGGGTCAGTCCGTAGAGCTCGCTGTGAGAGAACGGAGTTTGTTCTGGTTATGGGCTTATCACACATCACCAAGTGTTGGTTTCTACTTTGAGCAGATAGCATGTACAAAGGCACGTGTATCTACCAAAGGCACGTGTATCTACCAAAGGCACGTGTATCTACCAAAGGCGCGTGTTCCTTCGCCCTTCTTCCTAGTGTAACATGGAACCATGGAATGGTTTGGGTTGGAAGGACCTTAAGCTCATCAAGCTCCAACCCCCTGCCATGGGCAGGGACACCTCCCACTAAACCATGGCACCCAAGGCTCTGTCCAACCTGGCCTTGGACACCAACAGCGATGGAGCATTCCCAGCTTCCCTGGGCACCCATTCCAGTGCCTCAGCACCCTCACAGTGAAGAACTTCCTCCTCATATCCAATCTAAACTTCCCCTGTTTCAGTTTGAACCCGTTACCCCTTGTCCTATCACTGCAGTCCCTAATGAAGAGTCCCTCCCCAGCATCCCTATAGCCCCCTTCAGATCCTGGAGGCTGCTCTGAGGTCTCCTCACAGCCTTCTCTTCTCCAGGCTGAACAGCCCCAACTCTCTCATCCTATCTCCATGCGGAGCTGCTCCATCCCCTGCTCATCCTCGTGGCCTCCTCTGGACTTGTTCCAACAGTTCCATGTCCCTTTGGTGCTGAGCACACCAGAACTGCACCCAGTGCTCCAAGTGAGGTCCCATAGAGCAGAGCAGAGGGGCAGCATCACCTCCATGACCTGCTGAGCGGGAACAAACCTGACTTCACATTCACAGATTCAGTGCTGTCTGCTAGAAAGGGCTTTCCTATTGCAAAGCACCACCCCTGCAGCCTCTGAGCAAGGCGAGGGAGCAGAGGGGTCAGCACAAAAACTGCACCACATCTGAGGCCTGCACATCTTCACCCCAATGAAGTTCGTCTCTGTTGGAAGCAGGCACAATCTCTATGCACACGTAGAAATGAGCTTAAGCTAGCTGGACGGGGCAGGGAAGCACAGGAAGAACTGCTGCACAACAGCAGGAATGCTTTACCTTTTTGCATGCTCTCTTCCACTGAAGGTAAAATCTCGGCTGTGTTACAAGAAGCACAAGTGGAAATCCTTCCTTCTGATGTCTGTAACAGTTCTGATGCCTACGGAGGGCTGCTTAACGACAACATGATCTGTGCTGGCTCTCTAGCGGGAGGCACCGATACCTGTCAGGTAAGAAGGAGCATCATGCCCAACCTTCCGCTATGGAAGCCCCCAAGCCACAGTGTCAGGGGCATGGTGATGAGCAGCGTTTGGAGCATCATCCGTTAACATGGCACAAATACGAGGCAGAAAAAGGTGTCTAAGTGCAAAAGAAGCACCAGAATAAGCAGGAGACGGTGGTTCCTAAGCTGATGCACGCCTCAAACCCACAGTCAGGGATAGATAACAAAGCGCAAAGATAAGGAACACAAGCGTATTTACACAGCGTGTTTAGGGAGAAAAGCCTCAGAAGGAAAAGGTGCGGAAAGAAACCCAACCAAACTTCGGTTGAGGGCACTGGAACTAATGCAGGTGTGGTGTTCTATCAGGGTGCTGTCACCCAGCACCACCAAACCTTGTCTGCGTTCTGCTGCCCATGTATTACCGCCATTAGTGCTCTCTGGTTCACTTAGGTGATGCATTACTGACTTGATGCTGCTTTGGGTCCTGGAAGGGAGCATCTTTCCTAGTGGGGTTTCTACTTGTTTGCAGGGAGACAGCGGAGGACCTTTGGCGTGCTACCACCCCCCCACCAACAGACACTACCTCATGGGCATTGCCAGCTTTGGAGTTGGCTGCGGCCGACCACGATTTCCTGGGGTCTACGTCCGTTTATCCCAATACAGAAGATGGATACAATCCGAACTTCAGCTCAACAACAAGGCCGGGAGCCCCACGAGCCTTCCGCTCATCGCCCTTCTGAGCGTGACACCCACAGCACTTGTGTGGAGCCGCTAAAGGCACAAACCACTGGGTCATGGCTGGAGAGGTTTGCTCTGCCTCTTAAACCCGTGCGAAAGACCTAGCCCCTGTTTCAGAATAAAGCTGAGAGCCACGGGACATGCACTGAGCTCGTCAATGTTTGCCCTTGTATCAGCGCTTTCCGTTGTGCTTTTGATGCCCATGTTACCCATAGAGGGATCGGTAACAGCCTTAACGCCGAGAATGAAGTTGAAGATAGAAATGTTACCAACTGATAATCCTTTTCTTACCCTTTTCCTATGCTTTTCCAGCCATCAAAACTTGGGTACCAGCGATCACCACCAGGCACGTTGTAGATGGCAGTGCCCCCTCTGCTGGGCGAACGCTGCCAGAGCAGAACTGCGCCTTACAGCGGCTGAGCTGAAAACCGACCAGGGCAGAGAGAACCTGCGGGAAGAGAAAAGGTTTCTCCGCTCATTATCTTCAGCGATCGCTCACACTTATGGCTAAGGAACTCTGTTCTCCGAGTGCTGAGTGCCACAGCTCTGGGTGCTGCTGCTGTCTGGCACTGAAAGACCCAACGGCACCCAACGCACGCGTGCTTGCTCAGCGCCGCGCTCATCAAGAATCACTCAGGAGCATCGGGGATTAGATTTTGGCGACTTTATTTACCAAGGTCAGAATCTGCAACCATCTAATTGTTTCAACAAATATGTACAAGTCATAGAAAGCACGTAATGGACTTCTGCTTGGAAATAAGCAGCACGGTAGTAGGTACGATAGCTCTTACTCTCCGGATACAGATTTTACTCTCTTACAATCTGGACTGTGAAGTAAACCCAAAGTCGGTACTTCACGGCAAGTGACGACTCGAAGAGCAAACTCACGTTCCTGTTTAATACTTCCATGATGACAAATAAGCTGCTCGTTCCAAACCCCACTCATTTTAAGAGGATAACAAGGTACTAACACGATGTCTGGCAGCACGACGTGTTTTACCTGCTGAATACAGAACGAATGGGCCCTTTTGTTACAGTCTTAACACTTGATAGCTTTAATTACTCGTTATCCTGTGTTATAGAAGAAGGTAAAGGATCAACAGCACGCAGTGTGGATCACAAACCATACGCAGGAGCTCCCACACTGGTTGCAGTACTGGAGCTCAAACCCTCTTCAACGTACGCCAAGCGGCGCGCACAGACCTGATGGGGGACGGGGCGAGAAGGTCCGGCTGCCAGAGGTGCCAAGCACATTCCATGCCTTCGTTCTTCCCCAGATCCCACCAACAGGACCGGGAGGCACCGAACGCCTCCTGTGGAGCAGCTCCCTACAAGCCTCTGCACCCTGCTCACTCTTCCTGATGCGCAATGGAAGCACCCCCCTTCTCGACACGATGGCGAATAGAAACGGATTCTCCAGTGTGGCCTAAAGGAAACGTCCGTAACAATCCCATTACAAACTGCGGAGGAAAAGGTGGTTTTCCAGCTCACTGACGCCATGCTTGTGGAATGCTGTCTTCCTCATCCCGCTCGCAGAGAGCTCTGCTTGCCAAGGAGTCCATTCATTCCAAGATGAGTGCAATAAAACACACTGACCGTATGAGAAGCGGTACACAGCTGCGGAGCGAGCGCACCTCGGGGCCTCGTTCAGCTCGGCACTAGCACAACACACACACACGGAGCTCTAACACCTCTTGAACAGCACAGTCCATAGCGCGATTCCCGCTGACGTAACCGGCAGCAGGATTCAATCCCAGCTATGGAAAACCGTGTAGTTATCAGTCATGCAATACGCACTGCATACGCATCTCACCGCGCCACCGGAGGGTCGAGGTGGGACGGCGCCGCGGGAGGTCATTGGCTCCCACCTCCTGCTCGAGCCGGCGGCCCGGGACCTCGGCCAGGCGGCTTTTGGGGAGCTCCAAGGATGGAGATTCCACACCCAAAAGAGTCCTGAGCGGGTCAACCACTTCATTGCCACCTGGAACGGATGGAACCCCAACTGGAACCTCTGATGGCGCCCAGATCCAATGTGCAGGTATCAGCAGCTGTGGGGAACAGAAAGCCCTCTGCTCCTGGGGTTTTCCCTCTTGTTTTCCCAATATTCCCTAGAATCCCCCTTTTTTTTTGCCTACAGACGTACAAAATGAATTCAAATATCTCCTACACCAAAGAGGATCTCCTTTGACTTTGTACTACCCATAAAAATATATGCTCCAAAATCTGCTTCTTCACAAAATATTTCATTTGCTTACTAAAATGAAATATAGAAACTGTCAAAATACGTATATAAACTCAATTTCGGCATCGGTAAAGATCACGATTTAGCTACAAAATATACCACCCATCTACCTGGTTGCAATAGAGTATTTGCTTACAAAGATACCATTACTCTGCAAAATATCACCTACCTTACAAAACCAGCCTGGCAATGTCGCACTGCTTTCAGCACATAACCCACACATCAGAACCTCAGGAACCCTTTGGTATACATCTGCCACTTCTGTCTCATAGCATTCTATTTGGTTTCAATGCTCCAAAGCCCAGCAGAGCCTCCAGACAGAAGCAGCAACCGCGTGGTCCATTGCGTTTACAGCCAGCACGTGGCTGCTCCTCAACTCCAGGTGCTTCCCATGCCCAGCAACTAAGAGCAACCTATTGGGAAGCTCTCCTTCCCCAGCACTTGCTCTTCCAGGCTGCACTAGGGAACAACTGGATGTGTTGAATTCCCTTAAGGAAAGGCACCACCTCTCGCGTGCCTCAGGCGCTGTCAGGCCTCGGCCTTGCCGCTTCCCGCGGCTCCTTCCCGAATTTGATCAACACGGCCAACGCTGAACAGAAAAACCCCAACTTTTGTAACTCAGCTGAGAAAGGGGAAGGGGGATTTCTACCTGGAGCAAAGCAGGAGCTGCTGCTTAGCATCTGCGCCTGGAACGAACAACTTCCGCCTTAAACCAAACCTATTTACACACAAACAACTGAAAGCAAAAGGACTGGGAAAGAAGAAAAGAGTAAGAAATCAAGACATAAACTGGTTATAAATGCTCCTAACAACGTCCGCTATGGCAAGGATCGACCTCGTCCGCGTTCACCCTGGAACCAACCACTGCCTCCGTGGCAAGAGGAATGGGAAGGACTTCCGATCGCCCGCCTGGCGCAACGGGACCGTCCTTGGCTGTCGGTGCAAGCCTGGCTTCAGATCGCTTCCAGTTGGGCCAGCGGGAATTTGGGCGGAGGTTTTCCTGGTTCCTTTCTCGTCCTTTGTCACCAAATGAAAGCGAGAGAGTCCCTCGGCTGTGAAATCTAGGTAGAAAAGTTTCGATTTTTGACCTTTCGGCTGTAGGTTAAAAAATTCCGTATAAAAAATGAATTTCTCCTCTGAAATGTCAAAAGTCCGAAGTTTCGCCTCCTTTTCTTACACGCTTTTATGACAGTAAAGATCTTTCAGAGTCTTTAACTCTTCAATGAGAGTTTTGTTCTGGTTTTCCAGGACCGCCACTCGATTTTCCAGGCATTTAACGTACTCTTTCTTCTTCCTGCGGCATTCTCGAGCGGCTTCTCTGGAACACACAAGCAGAAGGAATTGCTGCCTTTAGACCTGAGATAGGTCTGCTTTCTGCATGGGAGGAGTCTGACCACTACGGGAGCAGGGAGCTGGCAGTGCCAACGTGAACAGCATGGGCTGGAAAGTGCACGATGCATCCTGGGCTGCATCGACAGGAGCGTGAGCAGCAGTCATGGAGGTGATGCTGCCCCTCTGCTCTGCTCTATGGGACCTCACTTGGAGCACTGGGTGCAGTTCTGGTGTGCTCAGCATCAAAGGGACATGGAACTGTTGGAACAAGTGCAGAGGAGGCCATGAGGATGAGCAGGGACTGGAGCAGCTCCCGCATGGAGATAGGATGAGAGAGTTGGGGCTGCTCAGCCTGGAGAAGAGAAGGCTGCAGGGGGGACCTCAGAGCAGCCTCCAGTATCTGAAGGGGGCTATAGGGATGCTGGGGAGGGACTCTTCATTAGGGGCTGCAGTGACAGGACAAGGGGTAACGGGTTCAAACTGAAACAGGGGAAGTTTAGATTGGATCTGAGGAGGAAGTTCTTCACTGTGAGGGTGCTGAGGCACTGGAATGGGTGCCCAGGGAAGCTGGGAATGCTCCAACCCTGGTGGTGTCAAAGGCCGGGTTGGACAGAGCCTTGGGTGCCATGGTTTAGTGGGAGGTGTCAGCAGGGGGTTGGAACTGGATGAGCTTAAGGTCCCTTCCAACCCAAACCGTTCTGTGATTCTGATCCTACTCTCTAGGTAGACAGCATGAAATCAGTATCACGAGTGGCAGCCAATCTGCAGGGAAACCCCAATTTGTTTTCTCCAGGCTGTGTAAGACACAACACGGGGCATGTTTTGCCCTGAATTCCCTACTTTTCAGGGGCAAATTCCCTTTTCAGCGATGCCACGCTCAGTAACGTTAGTCTGCAAGGCACAGTTTGTCCTTTAAGGATGCATTTCGGCACAGTAAACACCAAAGCACAGCAGCCCACATGCAATCCCCTACCTGTTCTTCATCAGCCGTATCTCTCGTTTCAACTGCGGATCATCCGTCTTACTTGTCTGCGACGTCAGAGTGACAGGAGATGTCATCACCACGGTCTGCGGGAGGGAGGTGGTGGTCGGGGTGGTGCGGATCTGGTAGGTCTGCATGTCCCCTGAGGCAGCTGTAGGGATAACAGCACAGAGACATCAAACCGTGGCAGGCTCAGCCTCAACGCGAGCGCTCGCTAACGTCGCACCGCTTCCAGAAGCTGTACTCACTCTGCACGACCACCTGGTTGCTGGGGACAAGGATCTGTTGCCCATCTGATGTCTGTGCGTACTGCAGTATCGTCGTCCCAGGCTGAGCACCACCGGCGTTGGCCATCGTCAGTGTCTGCAGACCCTGCACGCCGTCAGCGCCAGGGCTGGCCAGCTGCAAGCCATTGGCAGCAATGGCAACTGAAAGGAGAAGGAACACGCTCGACAATCGTTGTGCAGGGCGAAAGACTTCTGATGGGCTATGACAGGTATTCAATGCAACAGTGAGGAACGTAACCCAGAAGAATACTACAACCTTAAGGCTGTAATGAAGGTGCCAGCAAATACAGACAAAGGCAGGTCAGCCTGCAGCAGAGAAGCCTCAAGGGAGACCTTAGAGCAGCTCCAGTGGCTAAAAGGGCTACAGGAAACCTGGAAAGCGGCTTTGGATAAGGGCCTGTAGGGACAGGCCAAGGGGAATGGCTTTAACCTGCAGAGGGGAGACTGAGATGAGCTCTTAGGCAGAAGCTGTTCCCTGTGAGGGTGCTGAGGCGCTGGCACAGGGTGCCCAGAGAAGCTGTGGTGCTCCATCCCTGGCAGTGTTCAGTGTTGGATGGGCCTTGGAGCACTGCTCCAGTGGAAGGGGTCCCTGCCCGTGGCAGGGGTTGGAGCTGGAGGAGCATCCAGCTCAGGGAACAGGGATGGAGAGGAGTTGCTTGAGCTGCCAGAGCAGGCTGCTGCTTGGTGATACAATCAAAGGAACAAATTGCTACCTTACTGATAGCACAGGAACAGTGTCTGGTGGAGGCCTATGATATATATAATGTATCTTCACTTATCTTGGCTTTTGGACTAGCTCTAACACTGGAACACTGCTGCGTATTTCATAACAACATCCTTTGAATGAGCAAAAGTGAAGATAAAGCAGTGAGTTTATCTGGAGCCTTGAGATACCAGCCTGTTTCCATTAACAGCACCGCTCCTAACTGTTGAACAACCAAACCTTTTGAGTTTCATCTTGCTCAAACACATAACAAAGAGAATCTGTGTTTTGAAGCAAGCTGAACAAAATGTGTCCCGTTAGGTACACAGTTCGTGTGACTTACTGTACTGTCCGGTGCTGGTCTGGTAGATGGGTGTGGGTACGGACATAGAGGTAACAGTAGAGACGCCAGGACTCTCCTCATCTCCTTTTCTGTCACGTGTATCTTCAGAAGAAAGGTCCTTCAAAATTTTCCTAGGAAAGAGAAGTTTGGCAGCTCTAAAACCGGGAAAAAATCACTGCACAGTTCCGACCCTGCCCCATCGACAGCAATTCCAGTCCTCCCCAGAGAGCCGGGCGCTGCAAACAGCACTGCAGCCGCACAGGGCACCGGAGGAAAAGCTGCATCAGTTTCCACCATACACCTCTCGCAGGGATGCACAACTGGGCTGCTGAGAGATGCTCTTAGCTACACCTTGGTCTTTAGTTCTCTCGAGAATGGGCTTGGTGATCCGGTTAAACCCAGTTTGTCTGTCTGGTGTCAGAATGAGCTAAAAAGGGCAGATCGCTATGGAGAAGTTCAATCTTCAGCTCTTCCAGTTCACTTTACTCCTTCCTGCGTTTAATGCAGCTCTTGCACAGCTGCTCACACAACCCATGCCCTGTGTAACAAGACCCTGTGAAAACAGACGCATCTCTCTTTAAAAGGGCCACCAAGGGAAGCGTGAACTTTGCGTGGCTTACCCCAGGCCAAATCATGATCCCATGAAGAGAAAAGCAGAACTGAGAACTCCTGATCCCAAACCTGCATTGCTAAAGAGCTCTCCCTCAGAAGCTCTGCTTACAGCTCCTGGTTTCCTATCCTGAGGACTCACAATTGCTCTTTTCCCCACCATTTGACTGCATGTAAAATAACCAAACCCCTCCAAAACTCAACAGCAGACCAAACCATCGGAAAGTACTAAGAGCAAATCAAGCATTCAAGAACTGGAGCAGTCCCAGGCACAGCTCCAGGTTGGGCAGAGAAGAGATTCAGAGCAGCCCAAGGAGAAGGACTTGGGGGTGTTGGTGGATGAGAAACTGAACATGAGGGGGCTGCAGTGTGCGCTCGCAGCCCAGAAACCAACTGTACCCTGGGCTGCATCGACAGGAGCGTGAGCAGCAGTCATGGAGGTGATGCTGCCCCTCTGCTCTGCTCTATGGGACCTCACTTGGAGCACTGGGTGCAGTTCTGGTGTGCTCAGCATCAAAAGGACATGGAACTGTTGGAACAAGTGCAGAGGAGGCCACGAGGATGAGCAGGGGATGGAGCAGCTCCGTATGGAGACAGGATGAGAGTTGGGGCTGTTCAGCCTGGAGAAGAGAAGGCTGCAGGGAGGCCTTGCAGTATCTGAAGGGGGCTATAGGGATGCTGGGGAGGGACTCTTCATTAGGGACTGCAGTGATAGGACAAGGGGTAACGGGTTCAAACTGAAACAGGGGAAGTTTAGATTGGATATGAGGAGGAAGTTCTTCACTGTGAGGGTGCTGAGGCACTGGAATGGGTGCTCAGGGAAGTTGGGAATGCTCCATCGCTGGCGGTGCTCAAGGCCGGGTTGGACAGAGCCTTGGGTGCCATGGTTTAGTGGGAGGTGTCCCTGCCCGTGGCAGGGGGTTGGAGCTGGATGAGCTTCAGGTCCTTTCCAACCCAAACCATTCTATGATGCTATGAAAAGCAGTGGCAGAAGCAGGATTGGGAACCACAGACAGGAGCATCCCCCAAACATCTGTGGCATGCAACAGGCCCAGTGCGTGTTTCAAGAGAAGGAAACCAGAACATAGGAAGCTGTTGAAAGAAGCTGCTATTTTGGCCTCAATAAAAAGTACAACATCTCTGCCCTGTGGGACTCACCGGTAGGAGGGACGACGAGCTAAGATGCCCCGAGCTTTCTGTGAGGAGCCTATGCTGTCCGATGAATCCTGAGAATCTTCACTCTCAGACAAAGACGAGACCTAAAAGACACACGACATGGGGTTATCACTGCAACTGAAACCCCCGCAGGGGGCTACGCACTGTGCTTGTGTACGAGCTAAAGCTGCTTGAAAGCGACGCAACTGCAGCTGATCACAAAGGGAAACTAAACAGGGATTTCTGCTTGCAGCGGGTTTGACTGTTTGTGCAATTACCACCGACTGTTAATGAGGTCCTAATGAAACAAACCCCCCAAAACCAAAGCCCCAAACTCTTCAAAGCTGGAAAACGCCCAGGATTTGAAGGCAGCTGTTTTAGCTGAGCAAAGGGGGGGATTAATCAATCCAGAGCGGTGCAAACAGCAGAGGGAAGAAACAGGAATGGTTTCTTTCCATACGCATCCTACAAGCCGATGAATGGGTGAGCTGCTCCCACACATCCTTTTGTCTGAGGCGGTGGTGGGAAAGGAAAGAACAGCATTTATGTGGGGAGACAAACACACCGAG
Organism: Amazona ochrocephala; assembly: GCA_039720435.1. Classification (NCBI taxonomy): domain Eukaryota; kingdom Metazoa; phylum Chordata; class Aves; order Psittaciformes; family Psittacidae; genus Amazona; species Amazona ochrocephala. The sequence continues at coordinate 1,457,057 of CM077900.1, forward strand.
CCCCTGAAACCTTTACGTGGACAGAAGAGCAGTGCAGTTTGCTGCTCAGAAAGCAAGAGTCAACTGAAAAGACTATTGAAGGCAGCAGCGCATCAGGGAGTAAGAGCGCAAAGTGTTATCTATGGGTTTCCCTTTGCTCCCCTGCGCCCTCAGCCAGCTGGCACGAGTTCTCTTATCTCTGCTGCTCCTCACCCAATCCAAGCCAACAAAACATTTACTTGTGCTTATGTGTGCGCCAGCAACAACAAGGCAAGGAGAATGCAACCGGCTCTGGGAAAAGCAGCCCCCAGCTGCGGCAGAGACAAGGGCAGCCTCCCATCAGCGCTTCACTAGAGCTCCTCCTGTGTTACTGTTCCTCCCCACCTTCGAGCAACAAGGTCAAAGCGTTCATAAATGATAGGGAAAGAAAGAGTTCTGTCAATGGGACCCTGCAAATTGAACACGATGATAGGAGAGGGGTGAACGGAGCCTCAAGGAACCACAACCTACTCAAGCAGACACAAGGCCGCTCTCTGCGAAGTGGAAGGTGTTTTCCGTGCTCTGCTGTTATGGGAACAATGAGAGCTGAAAATGCACTGCAGGTTTACTCGTCACGGTTTATCACTTTCATGTTGCACGAAGAGATAAGCACAGTACAAAAGGATCAGGGACAAACGAATGCCTTTTAGCACAGTTCTTGCAGGCCTTTGGCTGAGCAGCGCAGCTCCTGCCCAGCTTCATGCCAATGCTGGGCTGTCCTGAGGGCTGTCTGCAGCCAAGAGCTGAATGAAGCAGTAACAGACTCGACTGTGAACTCCCCAGGGCACCTCTCCAAAGCGGCTCGTACAAAACTCACAGGGCAAAGGAGCAAGAGAAACACGGAGAAGCTTCAGTACCCCAGAAAGGGGCTTAAAGTGTACAGGAGGTGAGCAATCGACAGCTCCTGCACCACCATTCAGCCCCCCTTTTCCTAACACACGTTGTAACTCCCTGGGTTATTCCACCCTCTCCTCATTTGGTACTAGAACACACTGGTTGCATGCCTGGTAAGAGCACCGAGCACAGCACTGTGGGTTTGTTTGGGGGTTTTTTACAAAGGGAGGCAATGTCAAATAGTTTCATTTCCACTCCAAAGGCGATTTTAGCACCAGAAATCATTGCAGGCCTAAATACATCGCTAAGAACAACACAGCCCCTCAATTCTGTCACTTGCCTACTCGCTGTCTCTGACAGCAGAGGCAGCCGAGGCAGCCAAGTCTTTGCAAGTCCTCTCACCTACAGAAAAGAGGGCTCTTGGTTATTTAACAGACATCCTGTAGTTACCTGCACTGTCTGCACCTGAGGTGAGTGGATCACAGAAGAGGACTGAGCTGTCTGAATGACTCCCTGGACCTGCACTTGCTCTCCAGGAAGCTGAACGACCGTCAGGGGCGCAGGACCTCTTAGAGACATCTACAACAAAGCAAAGAACCATTAACACAAGCGTTTGGGCCACAGGATTCACAGGGAACATACACACAGGAGAACCAGGGGAGAACATGCATCGGCAGAAGCTTCTTTCAAGTCTAATTAAGTCATAAAGATACGCTTTCAAGATGCACGTACCCGAGATACGTATCTGCATGCAAAAAAGGCTGTTTCATCAGTTATACGTTTGCCTTAGGGGGGAAATCAACTGCGCAGATGATTCAAATGCTGCAGCTTTCAACATGTGCAGTTTGAAATGAACCACAACTTAGAGAAGCAGGGACAAAAGGGCCTAATAAGTAGCCCTAATGCTCACAAAAGTTAATGGCAATGCAGGGCACTAAAACCTAAACGGAGGTGAAACGACCCACGAGACTGAGGGCTTAGGACAGGCCAGATGAGCAACATCCATCCGGTGATGCAGCAAGCAGCCTGAATAATGCACTGATTTGGTGTTCTTGGGGCTCCTGCTTTTAAAGCAAGCAGGATGAGGCCATGGGTCAAAGACTTCACAGCGACGAAACCACAAGGGTGAAGCACAGCAAAAGCTGACCCAGCTCCTTGGGAAGTTCAAGGCACAAGGGCTGTACCTAAAGGAAGATAAAAGGCAAGCGGAGCAGATAAGGTGTGCAGGCTCTGGACAAGGAAGAGCAAAGAGCAGAGCTTTCCAAAGCACAACAACAGCATCTGCTCTTTCATGTTTTGAAACCATCCATTGCAATAAACGCTGCGGCTGGGAGCTAGGTTTAACTGGCAAAAAAGCTGAGCATCACTGCCACCCCTACGGAAAAGGCTTCTTCCATTCCAGATCTGCACGTTCGATGCTGAACTCTGCACTCACAAACGGATTCAAGTTAACACACGCAGACGCATACATGAACAACCCTTTTCCTCACCGTCTTCACTGCTTTCATTAGTGTGAAATACAGGGCAAGAGGAAGGGATCATTAAGACTCCCACCGTTTGATATCACTTTCTGGACCATACACTACGTTACCCATTGGCATCTGCATACAAAAGCAGAGGAGAACACCAGCCTTGGAGCACACTACAGGATGTTTGCTGGCATTCCACCCTGCCTTTGCCTCAGGAAGTACCTGAAAGTCCAAACTGCCTCTGCAGGGTGACCAGAGGATGAGCTGAAAAGTGCTCTTCAGGGCTGGGAGCAGAGGGCCTGGACAGAGATGCTCTTTCAAATGCAGACGGTGGAATGAGGAGGAATTCAGGTTAAAGCTTGGACAGTGATGGTACTTTTATGTCACCTTGCCGACTTCTTATGATTTATTACATTAAATGCATTCGTGTTGGGCTAAAATCCAAGTGTTTCCATGGTGCTGCGCACCCAGGAGTGCCGTTACTACAAAAAGGAGCTATAAATACTTGTTCAGAAAGCAATGACAATCAGATCCTCGATTCATCCCTTACGTTGGGTCAACAACACTCGCAGAGGACGTGCAATTCACCCTGCACAAGCACGCTTCAGGCTGGCCTTTTGAATACAAGCCATTTGATCCATCTTGTGTCATCCACCAACAACCAGATCCATTTCTCCCAACCTTCTTTTGTTCTTTCTTCTCTGGGTGTTTCTAGAAGTCAAACCTCACTACAGTTTGCAGCACCTAAGCAATGGCTCTTAGCTACCTCTAATGTTTGCTGAGATTTGGCCCAGGCTTTACCTGTTGAGCAATATGAGAGAGCTGAGCTGCCTGTAGTGTTGTACCTTGTACAGCCGACGGTTGCGAAGGCGACACGGAACTGTTACTGCTGCTCTTGTGCACCTCTTCCATAATCAACTGCAAGAAAAGCAAGGGGTTAAATCCGGTTCGTGAGGAAGGCGCACACCAGGGCGGTGCCCAGCTTCATGGGCTCTCCGTGCCTATGGGTCCATATTGAGGCACTTAATGTCACTTCCCCTGTGACACCCAGAGCATTTCATACCGCCCTGGGAGCACGAGGGGAAGGACACGGAGGGTCCTTTGCATGGGCTCACCCTGAGGCCTCAGAGCAGCACAAATCCCTCTTGGAAGAGGGAACTGTGGTCCCCTGACCAGCACCCGCATGCGAGCCTCTGTCAGCGCCGGGGCAGGCATCGGCTGTCACAGGGATTGACTGAATTCCCTGGTGTCTTCCTCAAACCAAAGCCAAGGCAGGAGGTTCAGGAAGACACCAAGATACAGCAGCGCTACTGAAGAGCACCGTGCTCGAAGAGCTCTCCAAACGACGTTCTCCAAGCTACCACCAAACCTATCTGAATCCACGGGAAGGCGCGCAAAGCCAGACCAGGGATTCCAGTCAAAGCAGAGAGAAGGCAGCTTTGAGTTTCCAACCCTGCAGAAGCCACCGGGGCTCCATGCGATGCAGTCACACTTCCACCCTTTCCAAGACTTCCTATGTAACTGCTCATCATCACGGCATCACCCCCCCTCCAACAGGGGGGGATTCAGGGATGCTTCGGGCTGGCGGAGGGGGGGGACCAGCCGAGAGCATGCCGAGATGCTGGCTGAGCGTTGAGCACTGTCGCAGGAGGCTGGCAGCCGTTGAAGGGACAGTTGCTATGAGACTGGAAATTACAGCTCTTTCGGTGGAAATGTGAGTCATTGATTTTTCCCTCCCGAGATGAACCGCAGCTCTTGCTGCCTGACGTCGACTAGGGGGGGGGGGGAAGGCAATGGACATCAAGAGCAGAGCCTTGTTCCTGCAATCCCTACTCGTCTCCCATGCCAGGAAGCACTAATGCAGAACTCTGTGGAGGGAAAACTGATGGCCGGGTGACGCGTGAAGCCGTATCCCTTACAGCATGGAACAACCGTCCCCCAGCGTCCCAACACACTTACGTCCACGCACATAAACCACTTTGTCCATAGTTTAACCTGAGCAGCAAAGCGAAGGCTTCACTCTGCAATAGGAGCTCACAGGAGCCAGGCAGTGCTTCAGCTGTTCCCAGCTTCTGGAATCCCTCAGCTTCAGCAAAACTATCCCGAGTGCTTGGCTAAGATTATCGCATTGCTGCTGGGGCTAAGGCAAGAGCACGTTCCCCTCTGCACGGGCAGGAGCACAATGGGAGCCGAGGGTCCTGCCTGACACCCAGCTCCGTGGCAGTGCCATTCCAATGGTTGCTTCTTCCCTGTGCTGCTGCTGCAGAGCTCACCTGAACATCAGGAAATCTGATTGGGGCTTTTTAGTTGTTCATTCATGTGTTAAGGAAAGGAAACTGAGACCTAAAGTAACTCCACAGCATCCCAGGCTGGTCTGGGTTAAAGCTCCTCCAGCTCCAACCCCTGCCACGGGCAGGGACCCCTTCCACTGGAGCAGTGCTCCAAGCCCCTGTGTCCAACCCGGCCTTGAGCGCTGCAGGGATGGGGCAGCCACAGCTCCTCTGGGCACCCTGTGCCAGCGCCTCAGCACCCTCACAGGGCAGAGCTTCTGCCTAAGAGCTCATCTCAGTCTCCCCTCTGCAGGTTGAAGCCATTCCCTTGGCCTGTCCCTCCATCCTTTGCCCAAAGCCCCTCTCCAGGGTTCCTGGAGCCCCTTTAGGCACTGGAGCTGCACTAAGCAGCCTTCTCTTCTCCAGGCTGAACCAGCCCAGCTCTCCCAGCCTGTCACTTGAATACACTGAAGCTACAAAGAGCAGAATTAACGAGCATGAAGAAGGGACACAACTCCATCCCCTCGCAGCTTCTTCTAAAGGAAACCCTACCTTTTGTACGCCTGCAAAGGGAGCCCTGGCAAGTGCCACAACAGGGCACTGTCAAACTGAAATCCAGCCGGCAGCAGAAACGAACCCAAGTTTCCAGCGACAGAAACACCCCATTCATTTCTGTAGTGCTAACCCACACGCTGCCTTCCCCTCTCGGACGGGTTTGCTCGGCCTTCTTGTCCCAGGAACGCCTCGAAACAGCGCCAAAATGGACTGCAAGAAACAATGAAACCGACAGATAGGAAAGCACCCCAAGGAAACAAAGCAGGGGGGAAGCAGAAAGGGTTCCGCTGCTCTTCAAGGTGTGAAGTCCTGTTTACGTGAAGCATCTCCCACGATCAATCTGATGCTCAAGTTTCCTTCATCTTTGCTTCCTCTGTGATGTGTGGCTAAACAAGAACCTATTGATTCAGTGAAATGGTATTAACGAGGTGTTAAGGTTTAGCAAGTGATTGTAACAAGGTCTCAATGACGACTGCATCTCATCCTGGAGCAGGGAAAGGAGGCGCAAGGCACGCTCGGGCCTCGCGTGACTGTCACACAAGACTCAGCACGCCTCTACCCTCTTCAAACAACCCCTTTCCCTGGAATACCATAGGCTTCCCATTGGAATGGCTGCCTGCGAACACCCTCCAGCAGACAGCGCCAATGGAGAACTTCAAGCTGCAAGGTCTCAGTCCCAAGGATGAGAACCGCAGCGGGGTTTCCTCAGTTCACCCACTTGCAACACCAGAACGGCTTCAGCTGAAACCAGCGGCATGGTTTTGGGGTGAAGGAAGAGTTTTCCACGTCACGGAGCACAGCACCCCATGATCTATTGGCCAGGGAATAACGGCAGGAAAACCACTGAATGAGCAGATAGGCGCGGACGGCGCTTTTCAGACTAAAATCAATGCTCCAAAGTAACTCAACTGAAACAAAGGGGTTCTGGAGGAGCAGCGTTGGGAAGCGTGGTCTGAAGGCCTCGGAACCCCCCCTCTCTCCAGGCTGAGAAACACTGCAGCTTCGAACACATCTTCCCTTCAAGCAGCCACAGGAAGGCTGCATTTCACCGTGGCCACGCTGAAGTCCATGCGCACCCTCCTAACGCGATGCTCCGCAGGGTGAAGCCTCAAGGGCTGAGGAAGCTCCATTTAAAAGGAAGCATCCCACCAGCCCTGCTCTGCCCTCCTGCCGGGCGCGCTGCCCTCACAGGGGGCAAACAACGGGCTAACGGGGTCCGAAAGGGAGGCAGAGAGAAGCGAGCGGCGGTGCGAGCGCCCAAAGGGAGGCACTGAGTCCTCTCCTGCCCCTTAAACCTACAGCAGAGGAAGGGCCTCAATGGTGCTTCAGTGCTGAGCATGGGGAGAGGCGACTGAGGTTTGGGGTTTCTTTGTAAGGCTTTATGAAGCCTGAAAGTGTTATAAATATTCTATTTGGTATATTTCATGTAATTTGTGTCTTTTATCATTTATATTATATAGCAGTCAATCTGATCAAATATATATTTATAAAGTCTCAAAGTATTATATTTACATTTAATGTAATTTGTGTCTTTTATCATTTATATTATATAGCAGTCAATCTGATCAAATATATATTTATAAAGTCTCAAAGTATTATAAATATATTCATGATATTTCATATAATTTATATATTCTATAATTTATATTATATAGTATTAAATGTTATAAAATATATATAGTCTTAAAGTATTATAAATATTTCTTATATTTCATCTAATTTTTCTATTTTATAATTTAGATTGTTGCTATATTATATATTATTAAATCTTATAAAATACATGTATTTATAAAGTCTTAAAGTATTCTATTGATTATGTTTCACGCAATTTATGTATTTTCTATTCTTTATCTATTAGCTATTATTAAGTCTTATAAAATACATATAAAGTCTCAAAGCATTACCCAGGAGCACCGGACGCAGGATTTTATCCGTGCGTACCAAGAGCCCCACTCCGACACGCACAGACCGAGCGCGATTCAAACCATTTGGGGACCACCGGAGCGCCTGACGCCCATTCGCTTAATTCCGCAATTAAGGCGCTCGGGGGAAGTCTTCCCATGTGGAAGCCGGACGGAATTCCCGTTCTCTCCCAGGAACCGGCGGGGGTCGGGGGCAGCTGCAGCGCCCGCAGGCAACGCAGCCGCTGACGGTTCCGGACCGCGTTCACTCCTTAAGGCACCGGGAGCACGTCCCAGGCGTCTCCTTCCACCCACCCCCACCTCAGCCTTCCCCGCGGCAACGGAGCTCCGCGAGGGCTCCCCCCGCAGCAGCCTCAGCGCGCACAGGGCGCCATGCGCGGGCATAAGGAGGGCAGCGGGGGCACCGTTCACCGCCCGCCCCGGCGGCCCCCCACCGACCGCTTCGAGCGGGGCAGAGCGGCGCGGTGCTCGGTTGGAACGAACGACGGGAGGTCCCCGTTATCGCTTATGGGACCGAGGAGGAGCCGCTTCGCTCCGAGCACACCGCGGCCCTTCACTGACAGCTCCGCTGCCCCGAATCCCCGCGGGGCCGCCCCATCCCCGAGGCCCGGGGGAAGCGGCGGCCGGGACGGAGGCCGCGGGGGAGCCTCGGGGCCGCGCCGAAGCGGGGCGGGAGCTCCCGGGAACGGGCGAGGCGGGCCCGGGCCTGCGGCGGGCCCCGGCCCGGCCCGAGGGGAGCGGCGCGGCCTGGCCGGGCCTGCCCGGGGTTGGGGGGGGAAAGGGGCGGGCGGGCCGAGGGGAAGGGGCGGCCTCCCCCGGCCGCTGTTACCTCCGAGCCCCGCCGGGCCCCTCCGGTGGCCGCGCGTCGGGAGAGGAGGAACCGGAGCCGCCGCCGCGCCCGTCCCCGCCTCAGGGAAGCGGCGCCGCCGGCACCGTGAACACGGCGGGGCCGCTGGCGGTGGGCGGGCTGCGACCATGGAGGCCTCGCCTCGGAACCCCCACCATAGAGTTCCCCAGCGCAGAGCACCGCAGGCGCCGGACAGAGCGTCTCCTCCGGCGCCGCCTCCGCCCGGCGCTTCCCAGGCGCGGGTACCATAGAGAGGCGGCGCTAGAGCGCAGCTCCCGGCCGCGGGAGCGGGAGGGCGCCCCTGGCGGTCCGCTCGGGCATGGGCCCATCCCGGGAAGAGCGCGGCATTTCCCTGTGGATCGGGCTCCTCCAGGAGCCGTATTCCCGGGAAGGGATCTCGGGCATCGCGCAGCTGCTGCTCCGGCCTCCACAAGGGACCGGTAATGGGGCACTGAGGGCAGAGCCAAGAGGCTGGTGCGGGTCGCGAAGCGGCTCAGGACCATCCGGTTCCGACCCCAGCGGGAGGGGAAAGCGGCCCCAGGCGCTGAAGCGGCGCCCGTCCCCACACGGGTGCGTTGGGAAGGGTTTGGCTGGGGCTTCACCGCGTTCCTCTTTGCAGCTGCGAGCGGCTGCTTCGAGTGCTGCTGAGGACGGCGTTACCCGGCCCGGAAACGCGAGCAGCGGGGGATGGATTCAGCGCGGCCCCGGGATGGGTCCTGCTTCCAGCGGCGCCGGGCTCCTGCTCTCATGCACAGCTTCACCGGCACAAACGGTGTTGAAGTCGCTGTAAGAGACGGTGCCTGCGCTACAGCCGTGACAACGGGAACAGGAATTGCCCTCAATTTGGGGTATCCGATTGCTCCTAAATGCACTTATGTAGAATCATAGATCCATGGAATGGTTTGGGTTGGAAAGGACCTTGAGATTATCCCATTCAACCCCTGCCATGGGCAGGGACACCTCCCACTAAACCATGGCACCCAAGGCTCTGTCCAACCCGGCCTTGAACACCGCCAGCGATGGAGCATTCCCAACTTCCCTGGGCACCCATTCCAGTGCCTCAGCACCCTCACAGTGAAGAACTTCCTCCTCAGATCCAATCTAAACTTCCCCTGTTTCAGTTTGAGCCCGTTACCCCTTGTCCTATCACTGCAGTCCCTAATGAAGAGTCCCTCCCCAGCATCCCCATAGCCCCCTTCAGATACATCTCACACATCTCTTCATACCCGTGCCATAAAGCATTTCCCACAACACTTGGAGCTTGTCCCCTTCCTTAACCCGTGGCTGCTTCCTTACACCAACAACCCTTGACGAGAAAGAGCAGCTGAAGCACTGAGCAAGCAGCTCCGGCATCGATATTTATTAACACAAGACAAAGGCAACACAATCAATGCGTTAATGGAACACTGTCCAGCCAGGTGTTAAAAACAGAGCTAATCTAATCCGAAATAAATAAAACCTTTATACATAATTACAGAACGCTGCAGCCTGAATCTGACCATGGCAGAGAGCTTGACAGAAATGAAAGCAAAACTCCAACCTAGGGCTAAAACGCATCTCGTTATTACAACCTCATCTGTAGGACAGTTAGCGTGACACACCTGAAGTACATTGCTTGAGATCGGAAATGCAGTGCGAGTTTCACCAAGACAGAGCTTGAGGTTACCTGTACCCCCATCTTTTGCTGAGGGAATCGTCGCCAACAGCCAGACACACAAAATCCTTTCGTTCGAAGCGTGAGGAATTCCGGGGTTTCTAAGTTTCGCTGCAGCTGTTAGCATGGAATTGGATGGGCCACGGCAGGGAATACTTTTGCCTTCTGCAACTGCACAAGCTGCAGAGTCAAAGTGGTGTGGATGGAGCGGCCGCTGCTTGGCATTCCAGGCGTGATTCAGCACGTAGGGGAAAGCATCCAGCTCGGAACCCGGTGGCCCTGCCAGGGACTGAGTTGGTTCTCTATAAAGCACCACGGCTGCATCTTGTGACAGCTTTGCCCTGACAACCGAGGGATCACTTACCAGTTTGGAAGCACAAACGGAGCCCAGCCTCAAGGAGGCTTGCAATGAGAAATAGTTAGCACTTAGTGCTGTACAGTTCGTTACCTCACAGGGATGTTGCAAGGATTAGATAAGATCCCCCTCTACAGAGGAAGAAACGGAAGGAGTGAAATGACCCATGGAAGGCCTTGTGGCAAGTCATGAGCAGAGCTGGGATGTGAGGTTTCCAGAGTCACAGCTCCACACTTCCTCCTCTCCAGGACATTGCTCTTCACTGGGCCAAACATGGACAGGAGCAAAGTCAAAGCTGGCCAGCTGCTGGGTGTCACTTACTGGAGATCAGCGATGGAATGTGCTCTCCTTCAACGCGCAGGACTGGAAGCTTGCGGTTCTCCAAGGTAGAGAAACGGAACGTGCCACAAGAAAGGTTAAGAGCACCCAGGAAGCTTGCAAGAGAAATCCCCAAACCAAGAGAAGCCGTTAACACCTATGCCACCAAACCCAAGGAAAACCAATCCCAAAATCATTCAGTACGGCTTTCAAAAGCCATTCTGGAAGTCAACCAGCCCCGAATGGGGAATCTTCGATTGAATTAACACATGCGGTTTTCTTATAGCTGAAATGTGAGGAAAAAGACAAGACAATCCTAAAACTGCACTCAAAATCCAATGGATTTGTGGAATCAATCCACCGAACGCTTCGGTTTGAGTAAGAGGAAGGTGAAGACCTGAAACAGGCAACAAGGAAGTGAAGCTGCACTGCAAAACGCACACAAAGAGGGATGCGTAACATGGAACGAGACTTTGCTGCCTGAAAAGGGAGAAGCACTTTGGTGCACTTCCCACCCCAACTCCAGCACCAACTGCACCGCTCCCAGGGCCGCCTTCCTCCCTGTGCAAACAGCATCTCCCACGTTGCCCGACCGCTGTGGTGGATACGGACGTGGTTCCGGAGGGAAAGGGAAGCGTTTGGAAGCAACTCTGAAGTCGGTGCTTGCCATAAGAACTCCCAGTGGCTGAATCTATTCTCCCACCACAGAGGTTCCAGGAAGAGCGTTTGGAACACTCCTGTCCCCAGTAAAGAACTAACAACGCCTCAGTTCTGTTTCGCTTACAGATACACTGAGTTCTGCTCCAGCTGCCATAGGGTCTCCAGAGTTCAGCCTATAAACCTATGACAAACTGCCTACAGACTCTGACTGAGGTCAACTGGAGCATCGTAACAAGTTCACTTACACTGGGGACCACTTCTGACTCAAAAACCCCCGTTTGCAGTGTCCGGGATCAGCTCCCATTGCTTCCAGAACCTGATTTCCTTAAACACACAGAGGAATTTAATTGTTCTTAGAAGATGATGAAGCATTCAATGCAAGAAAGGTGATTTTTGAGTCAAAGCTTACACACCTCAGCCCACTGTGCAATTGCTTCCTCCCTGTAAGAGCTCACACGCGCTACCCTAAGGCTCCTGTTCCTTGACGTTTAGGAACGTGGAAAGCGTTTGGAGGTTGGGATACGAACTTCCACTGCAGTTATTTAACAAGGTCTTTACCAGAATTGCTCTGCCTCATTTCTGGGCCTCCTCCTGGAAGAGATAACGATGAATTCAACTTAAACCCCAGCATCATCTCATCCTTTCTATGCTTTGAGGAAAACCAGGTTGTGTCGCTTCCCACATTAAAGCCTATTTACAGGATTTCTTGCTCTTCCCAGAGGGAACGACACGGAGTAGTGGCTGAACTGCACCAACACCGAGTTCACCTGTGTCAGCCTAATGGGCTTCCTACCTTCACACACAAGGTGGCACAGGATGAGGCCGAGGCCCTCCCTCGGGGGCATCGCTTCTGTTCAGCATTCAACACTCGCACTGCAATTTCAACCAGATGCCACGTTACTGTTTCGGTTCAGCCTCTTTGAGGAGGATGTGCCTTGGAATCAAAGGTTTCTACCTGCTAGGACACACGTCTGGCCAGCAATAAAAGCCTACGCACTGAAATAAGGAAGCGTGTGGAAGGGGTGTTTAGCGCGCATTCGTCGTCTAACCAAACGGAACTCTAAGGACCACAAAAGTTACTCGTCCTTAAAAATGTCTACCTTCAGCCGTCATCGTTATTCATTTTCTAAGTGAATTCTGTATAATAATATTTACATACTTAAAATAGAGGCAAAATTCTTCTTTAAATTCAAGAAATATCTATAGGAATAAGTAACTCTTCGCTTCCGGAACTCATTGGTTTGGTCATGGCACGGTTCTAACCAGCTTGCGTGATCCCATGGGATGAACAGCTCCGGTCCAGATGCAAAGGACGTTACAGAGCAGGGAACTGCGGAACTCTGGTGACCCTTTTCTTAATAGTTTATTATCTTCACTAAATAAACCCTCCCCTTATAGAATCCTAAACCAGTATTAGATAAAAATACAACTATGTACAACGGATGAAAAAGGAACACTACTGTAAAGGCCTTAAGGGATTTTGTAGCTCACACGCTTGTCACCTTTGCATTTGCTAGAAAGCTAATATTGCAGTAAACTGTTACAGAAGTTCTCCATTGTCTACCACATCTCCTTCCGCCCCTTGGTAGCCAAATGTGGTCTCAACAGCACAGGATGAGATGAAGGAAATGTGGCAGCAATCTCAAACTTGATATCAAGTATTAGTAATTTTCACCAGCTTCGGTTCTCAAGCCACCTCCTGTCATTCAGTGGTCCCACAAAGTCGCTGAACATCACTTCCCCTCCATACACATCACATGTTATATGCTACATAGATGGGGTCTAACTGATCAGCCAGGAAGCTGTCACGCAGATGCATTCGTTGTTTCTCTCCTCTGGAATTGATGGGGATAACTCCAGGATCCACCACCACCACCACTCCCACGATCAGGTAATGCTCTTCCAGGACCACGTTTGTAACCAGAGGGACTAAATCCAGGGCTTCCTGTTCGCAGCCACACAGCTCCACAACCACCACGAGCAAGTTGGTCCATGTGAATACGGCACTGCAAGTTCAAAGGAAGACCAAAACAGGCAGAAAACGAGTTATTTCCCCAAAGATCCAACACTCTTCATCCTCAGATGGAATTTATCGCCTGCTTTGGGCTCATTTCCGAGCCACCTCACTCCAAGACGATCTAGTCCTGACGCATCAAAGCTCGGTTAACCCTCTCCTAGTGTGACTTAAGAACTAAATGCTGCTTTCCCCATCTCAAACATAAATGGGGTTTTACAGCGCAAAGCAGGAAATGATCATTTCTACTCTGAATGAAGGCCTGTGAGGAAACACTGAGTCAGTCAGCCCCAGTATTACTCTGGCCTGCAGAGAGGAAGCCAGCTTCCTGACTTGCTGATGACAAAAGATACCTCCATTTGCCCGTTGTTTCTCTATTAAACCCTGCGCCTTTGCTTGCCCACTGCTACACTTCAGCTAGCTCAGGATGAATCCATTTTCATTGCCTGGTTTACCATTCAGCGATGCTTCGGTGCGTCCGAGATACCGAAGTCTCAATGTCAATTGGATGGTAGCGCAGCCCCCTCAGCTCCAGAGTCTCATCCAGTGCTCCGACAACATACAGTGCATCGTGGCGCTCTAGAGAGGAGAGGTGGGACAGGGAGTGTATGGGTACTATGGAAACAGGGAACGGCAGGTAATACATGGAAGCATCAAAGATAAACCGTGTCTCATGGATCCAGATCATGTGGATCAAGGCCCGGCTGGATGGGGCTTGGAGCAACCCGGTCTAGCGCAAGGTGGCACTAGATCTCTAAGGTCCCTTCCAACCCAAACCATTCCATGACCAGGACTGCACAGCGTGAATGGAAACTCATCACTCAACGATGCAGTTTAATCTGTGCCATACCTCCGCTGGCAGCTGTGAGCTCTGTGCGCCGAACAAACCCAAGGTAACCGGTGCGGGCCCAAAGCGTCTGAGCAGCATCACCAAAACTCAGCCGAGTGTTGAAATGATCAGCTTGAAGGGTTTCGTTGTCGTAGATAGTGTAGTAGCCACTGGCTGTGTGTGGACTATTGACCCAAATCTGTACAGGAAGCGGAAAACCACTCAGACCTTTCATGCTACAAACCCAGAGCATCGCTGAGTATTACCATGAGGCAGCGATTAAACTGTAACAAGAAGATTCTCGTTGTAGCTAAGGTTTTCCAGATCCAAAACTGGTTTGCATTTAACTCAAGCCTCCACATTTAAGCTTAAAAATGCATCTTGCACACTGAGTCTCTCCATAACCGTAAGCTGAGGATTGAGCAACTAAACCGGGGGGTTTTGTAACACATGAACTCCAAAAGTGGATAATAACCTACTCAGAGCAAATATACCCGTGTGGAATCAAGGGGAAGACAGCAAAATGGAAATGAGGTTATTTGGAAGCCGGTTATTCAAGGTTTAGGGTGGAATCAGCCTTCCTTTGTAGTAGGCTTTCCTGCCTTGATACCCGAGAGCAAAATCACCCCCCAGACTCTGAACAGCGCTAATTCAGCTTCCAAAGACCTGCACGAAGGACCACTGGTAGCAGCAGCTTGTGTTAACGCAAAGAGAGAACGCAGCTCAAGGAGACAGCGGGAGCTGCCCAAAGAGTGAGAGCTGCACTTACCTCCCCGAGGTGAGAATCTCCAAGGGGCCCTTTCGTCTCCGGATTGACAATGACCACTTTGACTCCAGGTAAAATCTAAGGAGCACAAGAAGGAATACGTGATCCGTGTGGGAATGACCTTCATGCACACCTGAAACACAAAGGCTGTTCCTTTCCCCCCACAAAGGTGTGATCTCACCCACAGCAATGACAAGCAGGTATCGGACATGCGAGGACACGCACGCTGAGGATGGGGTGGAGGCTAATGGCACCAATGGATTTCATGACTCAAAAGGCACACAGGTAAGGCACTGGGTTGGAGCAGTCCCAGGCACAGCTCCGGGTTGGGCAGAGAAGAGATTCAGAGCAGCCCAAGGAGAAGGACTTGGGGGTGTTGGTGGATGAGAAACTGAACATGAGGGGGCTGCAGTGTGCGCTCGCAGCCCAGAACCCAACCGCATCCTGGGCTGCATCGACAGGAGCGTGAGCAGCAGTCATGGAGGTGATGCTGCCCCTCTGCTCTGCTCTATGGGACCTCACTTGGAGCACTGGGTGCAGTTCTGGTGTGCTCAGCATCAAAAGGACATGGAACTGTTGGAACAAGTGCAGAGGAGGCCACGAGGGTGAGCAGGGACTGGAGCAGCTCCTGCATGGAGATAGGATGGGAGAGTTGGGGCTGTTCAGCCTGGAGAGGAGAAGGCTGTGGGGAGACCTCAGAGCAGCCTCCAGTATCTGAAGGGGGCTATAGGGATGCTGGGGAGGGACTCTTCATTAGGGACTGCAGTGATAGGACAAGGGGTAACGGGTTCAAACTGAAACAGGGGAAGTTTAGATTGGATATGAGGAGGAAGTTCTTCACTGTGAGGGTGCTGAGGCACTGGAATGGGTGCCCAGGGAAGTTGGGAATGCTCCATCACTGGCGGTGCTCAAGGCCTGGCTGGACAGAGCCTTGGGTGCCATGGTTCAGTGGGAGGTGTCCCTGCCTATGGCAGGGGATTGGAACTGGATGAGCTTAAGGTCCTTCCAACCCAAACCATTCCACGGCTCTGTGATGATTCTATGATTCTAGGCTTGCAAATCTTGCTAGGCCTTGATTTTGCAGAATTCAATGTTAAAAACCTACTGGAAATATCTTTTTACTAATCCATTTAAAGACGGGAGTAAGAGCCACAGTAGCTCCATATGGGAAGTCTCCGAAATGCTCATTTCAAGCACAGGACAGCAGTCGCTTTGGTGGGGTTCGTTTTACCAACTCCTTCATTTGCTTCACCAAAGCATGCTCCTGAATCAACGGCTGCTTCATCAGAACTCAAACTAACCTTCCCCAGGAACACTGTAAGCCCTCCTCACCTCTTCTCATGCCACGCCACCTTTCCTAGCTACCCATCCGCATCAGCGAGGGTACAAGAAACGGGTGCTCAGCAGATGCTGCATGCCAGGCCTCTAGGTACTGTTGTATCTGGGTAATATATTCTATATTCTATGACTCTATCATGAAGTTACCTTCCCAGATTCCGAAAGCAGCAGGCTTTGAGGAGCTCCCCTTTCCACCAGGCGTACTCTGAAGGTAAAGAAGACATTGTCAGGGGGGGAAAAGAGCTGCAATGTACCGAGAGGTGATCGCTCAGGACCACCCCATCACTTCCCATAGGGTTATGAAGTAAATCACCGTACCTGTCATGCCTCAAGGATTTCAGATCTACGTAAACCGTGGTGGGATCGGGCCCAGATGTTCCCTGAAGAGTGAACAGTGAAGAGTTAATGCACCTCCAGAGCCAGGGTAACGCCTGCCTGAGCTCATCCCAGTTCCAGGGGGTTCTCCCTGGCAGCAAACTCCATACCCCACTTCCCCACCTTCGCAGCTGCACTAAAGGGAACGCTCCACCAACGGGGCCGTTTGATGTAACCTGGCAGCTGAAAAGAAGCTGCTTAAATCTTGTGCCAGCTGCTCCCTCCAAAGCAGATGTGGAGCTCCACAGGGCACGCGCAGCGTGGGAAGCTGCCTGGTTTGGGATACAACCGGATCTGGGAACACGACAGCGGACACAACGCACGCGCTTGCGTTACCTGTAAGCAGATGGCAACGTTGACTCTGGAGCCGAAGGTGGTGCTTACAGCACGCGAGGACAAGCCGATGTCTTTGAAGAGCTTGGAGAAGGACTGGGTGAGGGAAACCCGCGGCCGCTCCTCGGCAACCACCACGCACGTCCGGACGCAGGACAGGTTGATGCCACGTGCCTGGAACGGACAGGAAGGAGCGCAAGGGTCTGTGCGTGCCACACTGCACCAGGCCTTCCCCTCGCGGGAAGTCCCATCTGCTGTTTGTCCCTGGGGACTGCTTGAGGAAACGAGGGGAAGCCTGTCCTTGTGTCCGAGTTCTTTCCTCTTTTCCCCTTCTACTTGTGAGGGCAAAGTGTGTCTGAACAGAGCCCGCTACGACAAAAGATGCGGTCACAGTGCTCCTTCCTCTGCTACAGAAGGCAGCATCACGTGCTGCTGCCGTGCTTGTCAGCTAAGATGACATCTGCTGTTCCCTATTTATAGAGATGGAAACCAAACCAAGTGAGAATAAAGCCATTTACTGGGATTACATTGAAGCTTCGACAAAACTGGGGCCAGAATCCATTCTTGTTTCTAAGTACGATCACACATGCACCGAACAGCGCTCACCAGTTGATCAAAGGCGTGCCTTGTGCTGTTTAACTGGTGATACCCCACAGCAGACACCTTCATGCCCCAATGGAACAAGACTGATCCTCAATCTCACAGAGGCAGTGCACTACTGCAGTGAACCTCATGCAAAAAGGCCCCTCAAGTGTTTTATGGAGCTGTTTGGTTTCCCCTTGCTCTCATCTCCAAGGAGCAAACACCTCTATTTAGCAAATCCCCTGCCATGGGTGCTTTGCGTCATGTGCTGCTCTGAGCCTTCACTGCAGACTCTTACATAAGCAGCTCTTCTGCAAGCATCCTGCTGCTGGCATCCTCTCCTAAGGTTTGCCCAGCAGCCTCTGACACTCATTGGCAACGTGCTACCTGCACCGCAATACATACACCCGACCCATTCCGATCCTTTCCCTTCCCTTTGGCTGCTTTTGAACAAGCTGTGGACTGAAGACTCAAATACAACAATTTTCCTGTTGCACATCGCTTTGCTTTACTACCACAGCTTAATTTCTGTAACAGCATCCAAGGGGCAGTTCTTACCTTTAACATTTCAACT
Organism: Amazona ochrocephala; assembly: GCA_039720435.1. Taxonomy (NCBI): domain Eukaryota; kingdom Metazoa; phylum Chordata; class Aves; order Psittaciformes; family Psittacidae; genus Amazona; species Amazona ochrocephala. Next base: position 1,474,770 of record CM077900.1, read on the forward strand.
TGGTTTCCAAGTCCCTTTGTGCACAGTTCCATGACTGAATAGGAACAGAAAGTGTCCCTTATTTTATACTGGCTGACAGTAGATAACCAGAGGAAAAGGTTGGATTCCAGCTCCATAGGAGGAATTAAGACTGACTGGTGTCCAGAGTACACACTGTGAGCAACAGTAAGGAAGAAAACACTCTTGATGCCATATCCCATTTATAACCAGCCAGGAGTCAACCTTTCCCCCTTCCCCTCCAAAGCCGTACCTGCAAAGGCACCAGAGCACAAACCCCAGTCCACAATAGGGGTCAAGGCAAATTGCAATCTGCCGGGAGGAGTAGAGCTCGCACTGCAGCTTGATTGCCCTGCAAAGGCCACTCACGGCTGTGTGGGACATCTGCAACACAGAGAAACGGCGCTCACATCGAAGGGCATCAACCCAGGAGTTCATCGAGACCGGCAGGCAAGGACAGAGATGGGCCTGACTTCCCAACACTGCTCCATGAACGATGGGCTTCATTCCCTTATCTTCCATAGCAGGTGCAGAAGCCTCTGAGCCCCACTAAACCAGGACCAGCGATAACAGCAGCTATTGCTCAAACAGCTTTGGGTACACCTGGGTCGGAGCAGTCCCAGGCGCAGCTCCAGGTTGGGCAGAGAAGAGATTCAGAGCAGCCCAAGGAGAAGGACCTGGGGGTGTTGGTGGCTGAGAAACTGAATATGAGGGGGCTGCAGTGTGCGCTTGAGCCCAGAACCCAACCGCATCCTGGGCTGCATCGACAGGAGCGTGAGCAGCAGTCATGGAGGTGATGCTGCCCCTCTGCTCTGCTCTATGGGACCTCACTTGGAGCACTGGGTGCAGTTCTGGTGTGCTCAGCATCAAAAGGACATGGAACTGTTGGAACAAGTGCAGAGGAGGCCACGAGGATGGGCAGGGACTGGAGCAGCTCCCGCATGGAGATAGGATGGGAGAGTTGGGGCTGTTCAGCCTGGAGAAGAGAAGGCTGAGGGGAGACCTCAGAGCAGCCTCCAGGATCTGAAGGGGGCTACAGGGATGCTGGGGAGGGACTCTTCATTAGGGACTGCAGGGATAGGACAAGGGGTAATGGGTTCAAACTGAAACAGGGGAAGTTTAGACTGGATATGAGGAGGAAGTTCTTCACTGTGAGGGTGTTGAGGCACTGGAATGGGTGCCCAGAGAAGTTGGGAATGCTCCATCGCTGGCGGTGCTCAAGGCCGGGTTGGACAGAGCCTCGGGTGCCATGGTTTAGTGGGAGGTGTCCCTACCCATGGCTTAAGATGATTTTAAGGTCCTTTCCAACCCAAACCATTCCATGATTCTACGATCTCAGACTCCAATCACATTAATGACAGTCTAAGGCTTTAATGTTTCAGTTTCTTATCCTCCCTGCTATCAACTGCGTCCCTGTGCTGCTCCTGGCAGGGGAAAGCCGAAGCTCACACCCCTGCTCCTCACCTTGCTCCCTGCTCTCCCAGCGGGAGGCAGCAGCAGAACTCCTGATGCCCACTCCAGAGACCTCCCTCCCTACGCTGCAGAAGTGATTTCTGAGCACCAAGTCTGCACTGAATCCACAGCTTCACTGCACGAAAAGCTTTAGGGGCTTCAAGCCACAGGAGCGAGCGCTGGTGGAGGTCAAGGGGGCAGGTGGTTCAGAATAGCAGCCGAAGACAAGACACCAAACCCCCTTTCACTGTACCTTTACTCCTGTCAGCATCCCTGTTGTGGAAACACTAAAATCGAGGTACGCTAACATTTCAGGCGTAGGCGGCTTGTAGAGCTGAGCCAGCCGCTTCCTGGGCAAGTCATCTGCAAAGGCAAGGCACAAACGTGGCTCATTCTGCTTACTGAGCCGGTGTCTGACAGGAGAACACCGCTTCCCAACCGCCAGGCATGGATGAGAGAGCTTTCCATTCGTTCCTTTGGGACTAATGCATGACGGGACCCGTGCCACGGTTGCCATGTAGAAAACGATAGACAGGAAAGGGAGGAAAGAGTCGCTCTTGTCCCCAGGACATCAACAGCTGCCTGCAAGGCGACTCTTCAGCACAGGTATTTCCCATGCACAGCTCAACAAAAGCAGCAGGGATGGCAGCAAACAAGGGCAGACCCGGCTTAGATCTTGGGTAGGTTTCCTAAACATTCAAATCCTAAGAGCCACCCCGTCTGTACCTGAAATAGGGGAGAGCCCCCATGGCAGTCACCCCCCCCCCCAAAATTAAAGGAGCCTTTTAGCCCATGCCCCCACCTGTGTCGATGATGGTTGGCCAGGTTTTCACATCCACAGCACCAGCTGCCTCTCTGGATCTCAGGAGCCTCATTAAGGCCTGGGTTGTGAGGATACAGGCAGCTTTGCTGACCTAGAACCAGAAACACTCGCTAGAAAACAAAGGAAGGAGAAAAGGAGCATCCCAGCGGCATCCCAGGGTCAGAGTTGATGCTCGGAGACCATTTTGCCACCTGTAGCCAGCTCCCCTCTGCAAACCTGCACCAATTGCCTTCACTAAACCCCCAAATGCAGCCTAAAATGCAAACAGCCACGCCAGGAGCTTTAGAGCAGGGGAGAACACTCCGCTGCCTACATCTGGCTTCCTCTCCCATGCTCCCTGCCTGGTTACTGGGCTTGGAGCGTAACCAACAGCAGGATTTGCGCTTGCCCAGCAGTGAGGAGCATCAATGGGACACTTGCAGTGGCATCATCCCATTGGGATCCCTCGGAAAGCGCTCGTTTGACAGCAATTCATCTTGCCACAAAGGGAGAGGCGGGTCTCTTGCCTTCTACAAGGGGCAACACTGGCCTTCAGCTATAAGATGTGCTTCCATCCCTGCTGTCGTGTAAAGAGCACGGGAGCCGGGGGGGCTGCTTTCAGCACCGGGGGCCGAGGCAGCGGTGCTGCAGCCATGCTCTCAGCTACGACCCCGTTACTCACTTCCACGATCATTCGCACAGTGGGCAGAGTAGCAGTGAGGCTCTGAGCATGAGGTGGTCTCACGGTCACGGGGATGCAGCCAGCGTACAAACAGCCATAGAAGGCGGTGATTAGCTCAATGCCTGCAAGGACACAATAGGCTGTAGTGGGGGACACTGAGGGGTGCACACCCCGGCGACACCAGGTGAGTGCTTTTACTCCAAGCACCCGCTGCTACCTCCATGAGGAGGTGGCAAAGGCACCGGTCACTTCCACAGCATGGGTGTGCAACGTAAGCAGTCCAAACACTGAGGGCAGCACAAGAGGGAAGCTAAGAAAGCTTGGGAGAGGGGACTGGGAAAGGAGAGACCACAGAGAAAACCACATCTGTCTTACAGGAGAGCAACATCCCAAGCATCCCATGACTCAAGAGTAAAGAACTGTGGGGCAGGCAAAGAAGTACACACATCAGAGAGCATCTCTCACCAGCAGTGAGCATCTCCCACCAGCAGTGAGCATCTCTCACCAGCAGTGAGCATCTCTCACTCACCAGCAGTGAGCATCTCTCACTCACCAGCAGTGAGCATCTCTCACCCACCAGCAGTGAGCATCTCTCACTCACCAGCAGTGAGCATCTCTCACTCACCAGCAGTGAGCATCTCTCACCAGCAGTGAGCATCTCCCACCAGCAGTGAGCATCTCTCACCAGCAGTGAGCATCTCTCACTCACCAGCAGTGAGCATCTCTCACCAGCAGTGAGCATCTCCCACCAGCAGTGAGCATCTCTCACTCGCCAGCAGTGAGCATCTCTCACTCGCCAGCAGTGAGCATCTCTCACTCGCCAGCAGTGAGCATCTCTCACCCACCAGCAGTGAGCATCTCTCACTCACCAGCAGTGAGCATCTCTCACTCACCAGCAGTGAGCATCTCTCACCAGCAGTGAGCATCTCTCACTCACCGGCAGTGAGCATCTCTCACCCACCAGCAGTGAGCATCTCTCACTCGCCAGCAGTGAGCATCTCTCACTCACCAGCAGTGAGCATCTCTCACTCACCGGCAGTGAGCATCTCCCACTCACCAGCAGTGAGCATCTCTCACCCACCAGCAGTGAGCATCTCTCACTCACCAGCAGTGAGCATCTCTCACTCACCGGCAGTGAGCATCTCTCACCCACCAGCAGTGAGCATCTCTCACTCACCAGCAGTGAGCATCTCTCACTCACCAGCAGTGAGCATCTCTCACTCACCAGCAGTGAGCATCTCTCACTCACCAGCAGTGAGCATCTCTCACTCACCAGCAGTGAGCATCTCTCACTCACCGGCAGTGAGCATCTCCCACTCACCAGCAGTGAGCATCTCTCACCCACCAGCAGTGAGCATCTCTCACTCACCAGCAGTGAGCATCTCTCACTCACCGGCAGTGAGCATCTCTCACTCACCAGCAGTGAGCATCTTACACACCCCAAGGGTTAAAGCTGTGGCCAGAGCAGGCAAGACCCCACTTCCCATCATTGCCAACCTGCTGCTGCAGAAAGCCTCAGAGGAAGCGCCCAGTCTGGGCACAGCTGGAGGTGATGGCACCGGTCCCTACCGGATGCCACCCTGCCATTCCTCATAGCAAACCACATGCTCTCTGGATGAAACGCTGCTAGAACGGGCAATGTGCCTTCAGGAAACCACGGTCTGAGCAGAGCAGGAGCTGAGGGGCCTCCGCTAGCGTGGCCTGCACAGCTTTCCAGCACGTGCAGCACGGCCACAAGCGTCTCTTAACCTTGTGGTGAACGTACTGTGGAAAGGGTCTTCCACAACCCCAGGAGCCTTGGACGACACAGCAAGTCATCAACTTAGACCAGGGAACGCAGTCCCTACGGCATTGCTGTTCCAATGACCTCTCCTGCGATTCCAGATCTCAGTGAGACTTCAAGCGAAGCCCATCGCTTACCAGGAGGATACAGAAGCACCACGTTGTCTCCTGCATTGAGATGGCCTTTGTCGCTCAGAACCGATGCGATTCGCTCAGCCTTTTTGTGCAGCTGGAGGCAGGTGGCTGTGCACACAGTGGTTCCCTTGAAAGGAGACAAAAGCGCTCTAAACCGGGCCTGGCACAACACAAGTGTCAGGGCACAAACCCCCCCTCCAAACCTGCTCCCCAGTGTCAGTCTGGAGCTCCGAGTTAGCCATACCTATGGGCTGCTGGCATTCAATGAGCCGTTTATTCACTACCATAGCAAAGAGAGATGGGGTTGGAGCTGCTCTAGGGAATTCTACCTTCCAGGGAGTCAGTTCGGGCCTCCGTGCACCAGAACCTTGTCAGAACATGCTCAAGAGGGATACACCATTAAAGGCCACAGGAACCAGTGGGACCTCCAAACAGGCTCGCTTTTAAAAGCAAGCACTGAACCATGACAGTCATTGGGCTGACGTGACCCAGAGGTCCAAAGGTTAGAAATCTATGGGCAAAATCTGGTCCAGAGACTGAGCAGAAGACACCGGATGGGCAAGAAGATCTGAAGCAGTCTTAAGCCTGTGCTGAACCCCAACAGCTCAGCACCGACTGTACCTTGGCATTTAACAACAGGAAGAGTGGGTGGTCAGGAGTCGCTTGAGCTCTCCACTGTAACACCTCGGTCAGGAACTGGTGCTGAAACGAAGAGGCAGCAACTTAACGTCAGTGCTTCTGTTTCAGAGGTGGTGCTTAAGTGCTTTCCATTCAGCTGTAGGGTGAATTCCTTCCCTTTCTCTGCTCTAAGAAGTCCTCATTTACCTTTTTAACCAAGTCGTTGTCTTCTATCTGACCAAGATCTCTTCCAGAGGCTTGAGCAATGCGCTTCCCAGCAACCAGGTTCCCCACCATCACAGAGGCAGGGCCAACGCCTGTTGGTAAAGAACAGCCACGTGAAACGGGGACTCTCCATGCAGATAGGAATGAAGCGGCCTAGAACCGCAACCCGCAGGAACAAAGGTACCAAGATTCCCTGTAGGATCCCGCTGCTCCTGCCCACGGATGCCAGGAGCATCCAGAGGTAGTGAAACCTCACTGATGGAGTTCAGAAGGCAGAGAGAATCCCAAGGAGTTCAAAGGTAGGAACCACAGTTCCTGGACTGACGCGTGCAGAGAGGCCTCCAACACACCCCAACCGCAGGCCCCAAGCGCTGGTCCCCAGCACGCAGGATGCTCAGGGGCATCACCCAGCTCTGCGGGTCTGCGGTAGCGAGCTTCAGCTCACAGCATCAACCAGCAACGTTACCTGGTTGTTTCTGCCTGGGTTTCGGCAGGTTGGTCACACACGTGTGCGGGCACATGAGGATGTTGCAGGGATGCAGGGAGCCCTCCAGAAAGTGCTGTTTCGTTTGCGAGATATGGATCCCCCCCAAGGGGGTTTTTGGCAACGTGTTGGCTGGCACAAGAGCAAGGCAATACACCCCCACTTGGTGAATGCTGTCGATGGCCTAGAGGAAGGAAAGGCGGTCACTTGGGTTCTTGGTACTACACTGGCGGCACTGACATCTGCAAGACAAATCCCTGCATTTATGAGGTGCTGGAGGGGTAAGTCAGCCACGAGCGTTTCATTGCCCCTTGGAACATCAGCGAGCCCTATGGATACAGTTCAGCACTGGCAGCATCCCTGCCTTCCGTTGTTTCCTAGACAAGAAATCCAGTTTGAAACTCCCCATGCCCCAAATCCACACAGTTGCTTGATGAATCACACGATTTGGATCTCAGGGCTCCATCCATCTGTCTCCTCTGCACCATCACATGCATGCTTCAGCATTCAGGCATCTAATGCATTATTCAGCCCAGCAGGTACTCCCGATTTCTCCCCCCGTTTGCACACTTCACAACCTGAACCATCATTCTCAACACTGACACGCACGCAATGCAGGCAGCAATCCCAGTGTGTATGTGCTATGCATTCTCCTTATGACTCCCCATGTTCAGCTGCTTGAACCTTTCTCTGCTTCCTGCCTCCCTGCTGAAAACGCATCTCCAAAGACAAGCGTGGCTTTAAAGCCTAACTCTGAGCACCACCATGAGCAAAGCTAAAGCAGAGCTCCTAAGCCCAAGCACTGCCTCTGCTTTGCAGTGCTGAGAGGCAACTGTGCTGCTCTACAGCCATTGTGCCAACCTAATGCTGAGTGCTTTGTCAGAGCCTACACACTCTGTGCTGCAGCCCCTTCCCCAGGACCTTCGGTTCTGACCAGAACAGCTTGTGGGGAGCAGATGGACCCAGCTTGTGCCAAGAGGGAGCAGTGAGCCTGAGCTCCGTCCATCTGGGGCCTGCTGATGGCCCCTGCTCTGTCCACACACTGGAAGGCTGCACAAAGCCTCCCCATCCACCCATGTACATGGACCCACCTGCAGCACTCGGCTCATCCACTGGAAACTGTCCTCTTCAGATGCATCCGGCCTCTGCTCCGCAACCACCACAATCCTCTCGTCGTAGAAGACGGATACGGAGAAGACAGCAATCCTAGGGCAGAAGGGGGAGCCACGTTGGCACAAGTTCCACTTGTGCTCCTCAGGAATATGAAGCCAAATACAAAACTCATTTAAACCCCCCCTACGGGGTAAATACAGGGAAAAAAAGAAACCCCCAAACATCAAACAACTGAAAGTGAGGAAAAAAAGGAGAGACTTTGTGAATTGAGGGATTCATTCCAGCTTCTGCTGATATTCCTACATAGCACAGTGCCCCATCCGCCCAACCTGCTCTCACGTCGCTGTTCCAACACGGGACAAATCACCCGTGCCGGAACAGCTTTAAAAGCATCTACAGGACGGAGAGGGTTTCAAACCTCCCAAGACACAAGCGCCAACCCTGCCTGCGGATCTGGGAATTCCATCCTAAACTGCTCCACAAAATGCAGGGCCTTTGGACATCCATGAAACCCTTCCCTCCTGCCGAGCATCAGCGGGCAGCTGAGGACCACAGAGAGCAAGGAGTGAGTTCTACAGAGCCCTGAATTCTCTATGTGCCTGACTCGAGCTTGTTACCTGCGTCCTTCCCCTTATGTACAAAGACTTGATGGAAAGCCAGGCAAGGGAGTGGGGAAAGCGGACCCGTGGTGGGCAGGAGCGGGTCACGCAGAGCAAATACTCCTTGGTTTACACAGTAACTGCGCGACCCAAAGACACCGCTCACTCCAAGAGCCATCCAAGCTCACCCTAAAGATCCCGTTTCATGCAGAAGCTTACGGGCAGGGCAAGGTTTGCTGTGCTAACCTTCCTCTGTACACTGTCTTTATCGACTCCACTGCCAACCCCGTGGCGACAATGTCGTCGGCGTTGTGCCTGCGGCCGCTGACCGTCAGCAATCCATCCATCTTCCCCACCACGAACACCAAGCTGCCCTGCAAGATCAAAAGGCAGCTGTGAGCAACCCCACCGAGCCGATATTCCCAGGTCTCGCTTGACTTCCATAGCTCGAAACCACGGCGGGACGTGAGTCGGATGAAACGCGTCTTCCTTCCCTTTCAACGCCACCATTTAGGACTACCCCAGGAGGAGCATCCCAACCGCAGACCTCTGGGCACAAACGCTTTTCCCTCCAACACTGAAGGCTACCACCACGAACCAGAACACAGCAATGCAAGCTCACAAAGGGTGTTACATACAGGTCCAACAAATCCCAGCAAACCGGAGCGGACGAATGGCACATCACCCACGGGAGAGCCAGCTGAGTTCACAGGGATAACCTGCGGCAGAAGGGAGGACACTGGAGTCAGAGGACAGGAAAGCACTCTGCACATCAAGAACTGCACTACGGGAGAGGGAAGCGATGAGGGAATCCCTGGTACAGGCGTTGCTTTAGCACTGCCGGAGGCCTTTCTGAGAGGGAAACACTGCAGGCACCCAACTGTGGGGAGGTTTTCAGGGTATCCTGCTAAAAAGCAACACTAACACCTAAGGTACAAACCCAAGAGGTTACAGAAGGCTTTGGAACAAGTGCAGAGGAGGCCATGAGGATGAGCGGGGACTGGAGCAGCTCCCGCATGGAGCCAGGCTGGGAACGTTGAGGCTGTTCAGCCTGGAGAAGAGAAGCTGCGTGGAGACCTCAGAGCAGCTTCCAGTGTCTGAAGGGGGCTATAGGGATGCTGGGGAGGGACTCTTCATTAGGGACTGTAGTGAGAGGACAAGGGGTGATGGGTTCAAACTGAAACAGGGGAAGTTTAGATTGGATATGAGGAGGAAATTCTTCACTGTGAGGGTGCTGAGGCACTGGAATGGGTGCCCAGGGAAGTTGGGAATGCTCCATCGCTTGTGGTATTCAAGGCCGGGTTGGACAGAGCCTTGGGTGCCATGGTTCAGTGGGAGGTGTCCCTGCCCATGGCAGGGGGTTGGAACTGGATGAACTTAAGGTCCTTTCCAACCCAAACCATTCCATGGTTCTATGACTCCTACACAGGAAATGGAAAGAAAGATGCATTCTGCTATACACACCTCAAATGTATTCTTTGTCACCCCTGAAAGCCCATAATACATCATTCCTCCTGCTCTGGAGCTGACACAGATTTCACCGATCTCATCTGTTTTGCAGAGCTGAGGCGGTCCATCAGGTTTCACTATGCACATCATTCCTAGGGCGAATCACACAAGGTTATGTCAGGCCCCAAGCAAGACCTGACACGTTTAAGGCTGACAGACACCACAGCCCAACCTCCCTGCACGGGGGACTTCAAAACCATCCACAGGAAAAGGTCCTCCAGGAGATTCCTGCCTGCTTTTACCTCCCGGCATCACGTGCCCAACGTCCTGGACTGTGAGAGCAGAGTTTTTGTCCTCGGTGTTGACACGGATCACACCAAAACTCAGCCCGTTCATGGACAGGATGGCCCTGCCAGGCAGAGGTGCCCCGGGGACGCCAGGCCTGCGAAGGACACAGAGTCAATGCGCTCCATCAGGCACGGAGGCTGGGATTAGGCTCAGATGAAGCTATCACAGCAGCACAAACATGCACAGTTCAGCATCTCTGTACTCATAACGGATTTAAACCTGTGAGATGGCACTGGAGGAAAAGCCACATCAACCAACACGTAAGGAACCCCATTCTTGGGCAAGTACAACTCTTCTTCCAGCTCTTCAGCTGACCCCATGTGAAACACCAGCTCCCAGGCCAGATGACTACAGGGCTCTTCATCACAGAAGGCAGCAAGGGACAGAAACAGGCTATGAAAATGACTGCCCTAAGTGCCACCCAATTCAATCTCAGATCCAAGACCACCACCCTAGCTTCACCAATGGAGAGGAGGAAAACGCATGCACGCTCCTTACAGGCGCTGCTGAGCTGTCACACACCTCAGAGGGGAAAAAAGCACTTGTACCTTAGAAGATAACGTTTAATGTCTCAGCTACTGAAATACCTCAGCATAAACAGTGGCAGTGGATCTTAGGACATGCTTAAGTCAAGTGTGAATGAACTTCAGCCTGCAATGCTGTGCGCCCATTACCTCCGTATCGCAATGGTCATCGCTTCTGGAGACGTGGCACATGGGCAAATTGCCTCTGGTTTAAGCCCGTGGCTCTGGAACAAGCTCAGGAAGGCATCACATGAGGAAACAGACCCTGGGAAGGCAGAAAATACGCTGCTAGGACTTTGCATGGTTTGAGTTGACGCCCATCTACAAGGAGGAGGATGTGCGGAACTCCAGGCCCGACCTCGGTGCAGGGGAAGGTTATGGAGCAGATCCCGTTGAGTGCCATCACTGGGCACACACAGGACAACCACAGGATCAGGCCCAGTCAGAAGGGGCTTAGGAAAGGCAGGTCCTGCTTGCCTGATCTGATCTCCTTCTAGGACAAGGTGACCCACTTGGTGGAGGAGGGGAAGGCTGTGGATGCTGCCTACCCAGACTTCAGTAAAGCCTTTAACACCATTACCCATGGCAGTCCGCTGCAAAACCTGGCTGCTCGCGGCTTGGATGGGGACGCTGTTTGGTTACAGGAGTTAAGCTTGAGCCTGTGAGACACCGAGCTGAGAAATCCCCCCTGGAAAGAGCAGGATGTGGATACTCACAAGGATTTGCACCATCGGTTACAATCAGCATGCGCAGAGAGCTCAAACTGACGTCTCTTTGGTCTCGATGGGCCATCATGGCCCAGTGCAAGTCTCGACACTTGACTAAAGCAACTTTTGCTGCAAACCAAGACAAAAACCCCCACGTGAGGACAAACCAAAGCTTGCCATGAGTCACTGTCATATGAATACGCGCTCCAACACTCCCAAATGACAAAACACTCGCCAAAGCAAACTGAGCCTGCGGTAACAGCAAGCCCCAACCTACAACAGCATCTGCTGTGGCACGCAGGCCATTTGCCCACCACCTGAGCCGGGGTCTGTCACTATCACAGCCCCTCCTCCAAAGTGCATAAATCACTGCCACCATCTGAACGTCCTCAGTGAGGCCTGGGCTCCAACAGACCTTGCTGGGCTCAACTCTCTTCTTGGTCTTATAAAAGGCTTCAAGCACACAGTTACGAGGTCCCCACCAAGTTTGCTGATGTTCGCATGGCATTAGGACCTTGTGCGTGTTTAGAAAGGAATGAAGAGTTCTGGTCCTTGAGATTTGCCACGGAAGAACAAGACAACGTAATCTAAAGCATGCGAGATGTTGATGTTCCTTGCCCATTTATCCTGAGAGCTGCAAGCTGAAGCTGTGTTAACACCCTCAGTTACCTTTGTGAGCATGGACTCTCTGCACCCATGAGAGCGGGCAGGTTTTCATCACGGAGTAGGGCACGCTGATAGTGTGCAGCTTGTTCATTACATTCTGAAAAGCAGAAGGAAAGATCCTTAGGAAGGGGCTCATAAACCTAAACAGAGGTCACCTTCAGTCCACATCAACCCCCGCCCCACCATCGGGACTGAGGATGTTCCTACTCTTCCTCCAGAGAACTGCAGGTCTAAAGGGTTGACTCAATAGGTAAAGGGTCCTCAACCATCTCCTCAGATGCTGCAATCATAAAGAGCTATGAAAAGCTTCAGGAAGTGCTTCCAGGCTCAACTCACCGTGAGAATGCCGTGCCACAAGCCTGCATCCTTCTTGAAATCCAGAACATTCACTATGGTTTCACCTGCAAAGGGAAAGTTGAGGCTTTGAAGTGAACTGTGCCACGGGAGCACTGTATTTATGCTGGAATCTGAATCCGTCATTCGAACCCATCAAGAGCCTTGTTTGCCTCATATGTTTTCCTAGTCAGAGCTCCTCCTTATGCAAAGGAACACAAGTGAGCATCAATTCAAGAGGACCCATCCCAGAACGCTGCAAGAAAATCAAACCCCAGCGTGTATTGTACATCAGCAGAAGGGAGGGGATCTTAACCTCAGTACGCACGAGCAGCAGCAGGGGCAGAGAGTGGAGAGCATCATGCAAGCACTGACTCCCAGAAGCGATGGAAACTGAAGTGATGGCTTCCAAAAGACAAACTCTGCTTTTAATACAACGACACAGCTCTGAAGTTGCACTCATGGATCTATAAATTAACTTCACTACAAGGCAGACCCAACTAAACCCCTGTCCTGCAGCAGAACCCTGCAATCCCACCTGCAATCTCCAATCTCCACTTCTGGTTCAGCCAAAGCGCCGCACGCAACCGGTACAGAATGCACACGAGGTGCTTTGGTATTTACACACACTATCAACACCAAAAGGTTGGAAAGACCCCTGAATGGGTGCACAGCGCAGCGAGAGGGAACTCAAGGAAGAGTGCTCCAGTGTTGAGTCATTTGCTCCCCTTTTGATGCACCAGAAGGGGCTTGTGCACTTCTGAGATGTGAGGCAAATCCCACTTCTTATTCCTTTTCACTGGCGCAGTTTGGATAAAAAGGGAAGAAGATTCTATTATTATTATTATTATATTATTATTTTGAGGGAGAAATGATCTGCACTTGTGTCTTTTACAACCTCCCTTTATTAAAGCAGATGCTGCTGTGCATTGGTTGCTCATAATCGGCTGTTAAAACACAGAGGCAAACACTTCACGTTGCTGAACCTTCATTCCTTTACGCTCCGGTAGCATCACCCACCTTCAGAGTAGTTGCAGGCCTGAGACAGGGCCTGACAGTGAGACAGCATGGCAACGCGGGACACTGTGACACCCATGACGCTGCCCTCTTTGCTTGTCTTGTACTGCAGAGGAGACAAAAGCAGCCCCGTGTGTCATTTCAGAACAGCCGCGTTCTGCTGCTCCTCAAATCACTGCAGCTCCTCAAAGGGGCCTTATGGAGGCGTGCGAATGAAAACAGGCTCTGACAGGAGGAACGGGGAACCCAAGATGCTGTTGGCGGAGGCAGCTGCAGAAATCAGTGTTAGAAGTGCTCAGAGAGCTCAGCTCTCTCAATTAGAGCCTTCTGGAGCAAGATCAGTGCCCTCCAGCTCATTCTGAGCAGTGCTCAAGGCCACAGAGGTATTCAAACCTCAAATGAGCTTCACAGTGCCCACTGAGAGACCTGATACAGCGGCTCGAAACCGAGAAGTTAAAGGTAGTGAGGGGAAAGGATTCTCTCCCTGGTGACCAGAGCATTAAATCCAGCTCAAGGGAACTACTTCCTATTCCCCATTCCATCCTCACCTCAATATACGCTGGCTCAGTTCCTGCAGCAGAGATGTTGGGCTGCCAGTCCTTAGGAGATTTGGAGAGATACTTTGAATCTGTCACAACCCATTTGAGTCTGGGCCAACCTAGGAGCCAAAATCAAGATGTACATTGATAACCAGTGTATTTACTGAGGGATTTCTAGGCTGCAAAACACACTGAGCCCCCATCATTTGGGCCAGCTCAGTTACACAAGCAAAATACCGAGCCAGAAGGTTCATTTCGTCTCTCCTCAGGGAGTTCAGTGGGCAGCAAGGTACTTCCTCTGCTGAGGAAAGATCCCTGCTGCATTCCCAAACACAGCTTGTTGTATTGGTAACACCACGGCTTCGCAACGTGCCAAAAGCTGCTGAAGGGATCTGAGGACAACCCTGCCTTGCAAAGGTGCATTCACTGTCGTTTCCACAGCAAAGCAATGCTGTCAGACCCACGGATCCATCTGTACCATTCCACATGCAGAAACCCCACAACAGCGAAGTGATGCGATCAGGAAAGCTGCTCCCTTTGCCCCCCAGGAATGCGTTCAAGACCTCCAACAACTCCCTTCAGACAGCAATTCTACAGCAAAAGTCCCACCAGAAGCAGGGCCACGACTGATCTAACCTCTAAACTGCACAATTTCTCCATTCTGGGTTTTTGGAAGCCCTTTCAGACAAACTTCAGTGGTGAGGGCCAAGGCAATACCACAGCTTCCCAGCAGGAATCCGATCTGCTGACCACCAGCATCCTGAGGGAAGAGAGGGAAGAAGTCATTCCTGCTTCAACAGGACCAAAGTCAACCTTCCCCTCCCCAGAACCCAAGGTTTGGTAATGTCCTGGTCACTGGATGGGACATTATGGATCGCGTGAGGAGCTGAAAGAAGAACCAAGCCATGTCCACAAAACCTCTTTGCTTTGGTTTGCCCTTCTCTGCCTACATCCAATGTGTGGCAATGGTTTCCAACTGAATGATGACCGCTGTGTGGCAGGGATGAATGCAACTGCTTCTGAGCTTAGATAAGAACCCATCTGGGAACACGACAAGCACCCAGCACAAAGGCCTGCTGGGTGAAAACACAGGCATACCCCCAAGGCAATAAAAGCCCATAGGCAAACACTAAACCAGCACTGAAATGCATCTCCCGCGCACCAAATGTGCTCGTCTGAACTCATTCCATTCAGCACTGGAATGATTATGTAACTGGGAGCAGACTGCAGAGAGATTTGGTGTTCCTCACATGGAGCTCTTTACACATCAGATATCGCATTGGCAACACTAAAATGCATTGGATGTGAAACCCACCAAAGCCAAGCGCTCCTGCCCAGCATCCAGGCATCGAGCGCGCCCCATTTCTCTTCATTAATGGAAGCCCAGATGCTCCAAAGAGGAATCGTGAGACAAAAAATAGCAACCCATACAATTACACTGAGATAAAGAGACCTCTCTGCACCCAGGAACTCATTTCTAATGCACGGTGATAAAACCACTGATGAGGCTGCTCACTAAGATGCTAATACCGGGAGAAGCTTTAACTTCGTGTTTGGTTGCTATAGCAGTTGTCACATTGCAAAGGAAAGCAAAGCTCTGTGACTCCCATGGCATCACCAGACTAGGGACCATTGCATTACCACGTCTTTGCCGTTATCCGGTATCCTTTGTGTTCCCTTATGAAGTTCTACGGTTTTAGGCAGTAATATGGCAATATTGAAAGAATTCTGGTAAAGGGCAAAGAAAACACTTTGTTGAGCAAAGAATTTGCCTTAATTCTTCAGAAACAGCACCTTCAGTCCGCAGCAAAAAGAGTGGGAGATGCCAAGGATGGGTGGAAATGAGACCCCCTTCGCACTGATCAGAGGGTATATGCACAATATTATCTGCACATTATATACATCGGATAACATAATCTGTGCATCCTGCACATCACGATGATACACATCTGTATATTATCACAATATTATGTGTGCCATGTAAGTTACGTGCAAGAACAGAATGGAGAGGGCAGCACCGAGCTGGATCGACCCTTTGCAGCTGCCCGGCGCAGCTCTCTGGTCAATACGGTTTTCCACTTCTAAACAGCTATTCCGGGTTCCCAAAGGCCTTGGCTCACTGTGCTGCTACCGAGCTGCTATGAGGCAGCAGCTTGGGGCTGTGAACCACTTTCAGAGGCTGACGGCCTGCCTTGGGTCTCATCCCACATCAGCCCCATCGCTCCTCTCCGTTCCATCAACGTTACCTTTCTGGTAAGAGGTACCTCTATAGGCACGGGTACGACTTCTGCTAGGAGACAGCCGTAAAATGCCACCATGAACATGACTGGGTCGTTGTTGGGATAAACGAGAGCTACCTACAATCCACAAAAACACAGTGTTAGTTGAAACGCAAAGGAAAAGGGTTCACATCTCCAGCGCCTGAAGCCACACAACCTCCTGCTCTTCCCCATTCTACCGCTGCATCTCCCACGGGCCATCGCCAACCACTCTTTGCTCCGCAGAACGCATGAGACGTGCACGAGCTCCTCACACAGCGATGGCAGCACTCCCCGTGTGCCCGTGCACGTGAAGATGCCCACACAGCAAACCCACAGCTCTGGGCTCCAATCAGAGGGGCAATGCTCTTCCGTAGATGTATTTCAAGGTCCAGAGCCAAGACGCTGCTTACAGAGGAGCCGGCAGGGCTGAACGCTCACCAGCCCTTCCTGCCCAAATCGCCTGTCCCTGGGCTATGTCTTGCTATTAAAGGAACAAGATCCCAGCGCCCGGGGTAAGTTACAGCCCCCCCAACCCTCTTTTTGCTGCAGAGGGAGCACCAGACCGTCCGCACTCATTACCCTATCTCCAGGTTTTAGCACGGGCTCGTTCTTGGTCCCCAGCTTATTAAGCAGAGTGTAGGCCAGCTTGAGGCTCCTGCTCCACAACTTGCCTGGAACACAAAGAAGAGACTTGCACAGCTCCAAACCGACCCAGCACACAAGAGCACGCGCTTCAATGCTTGACTGCTATTACCACCTGCAGCCCCATCCCCTGCTCCAGCTACGCTGCTTTGCCTCCAAAGCTCTCAAACCAGGAAGGGATTTGCAACCACCCTTAGAGCATCAGCGCTGCGTTCCAGCCCCTCTTTTGGAGCAGGTCAGCAATGGAAGGCAGGGCTCAACTCACCGTACGTGAGGGTATAAATGGGCTTCCCCGTAACATCCAGGGCTGTCAGACAGGGACATTTGGCTTGGGTGCTTCCCCAGCGCTGCAGGGCTGCTTCTAAGGCAGGAGGCCAGTTACAAACAACTCCCAGGGGCTCTCCCTTCACCGGTGTCATCTGGCGTCCCTCTGGCTTGGGCTGATTGGGGTCAGGCTGCGGAACTGCAGGAGATTCAAGGAGGTTTCCTGTTTCTCTCTGTCCCTTTGGTAGCGGGCAGGGAAGCTGCAGAGAGGCACTGAAAACAAACGCTTCCCTTCCTGCCCTTTAGGTGTAAGCACCCCATCGCCTTTCGTTTCCCTGCACAAAACACCATGAACGTGGACTTCTGATGGGCTACTACAGGTATTCAGTACAACAGCGAGGACCGTAACCCAAAAGAACGCTACAACCTTAAGGCTGTAATGAAGGCACCGGTAAAGGCAATGGGGAATTCACTGCTGAAGCAAATGAAAGAGTTTTAAAAGCAGATTTAAGTGGTTTTCTTATGCAGTTTGATTGGAGTTGAGCACTGAGGAGCCACCCAGAGCTCAGCAGTGCATCCCATGGCTTGAGCCACTGCTCTTGTCTCAGACCTCCGGAAGGCTGCACAGAACCAGAGGCGACCTCAAAACCAGCGGCACAAATAAGCCCAGCCCGGGGATAACAAACGCTGAATAAAGGCATCCTTTGGGGCTGTTACCTTCCACGATTTCTTCAAAGTCATCCACAAAGAACTCCTTCAGGGGGGGTCTTTTGGGTCTCTTCAAGGTGTTGAGCAACTGCTGGATTTTCGTGGAGACTCTGCTGCTCACAGGAACACCTGCAGGGAAAGAGCTTCACTGCCAAAGGTGTTCCTCCCCTCCAGGAACACTGACACACAGTCACAGGATGGGTTGGGTTGGAAAGGACCTGAAGCTCATCCGGCTCCAACCCCCTGCCATGGGCAGGGACACCTCCCACTAAACCCTGGCACCCAAGGCTCTGTCCAACCTGGCCTTGAGCACCACAAGCGATGGAGCATTCCCAGCTTCCCTGGGCACCCATTCCAGTGCCTCAGCACCCTCACAGTGAAGAACTTCCTCCTCATATCCAATCTAAACTTCCCTGTTTCAGTTTGAACCCGTTACCCCCTGTCCTATCACTGCAGTCCCTAATGAAGAGTCCCTCCCCAGCATCCCTGTAGCCCCCTTCAGATACTGGAAGTTGCTCTGCGGTCTCCCCACAGTTTCTCCTCTCCATACTGAGCAGCCCCAACTCTCCCATCCTATCTCCATACGGGAGCTGCTCCATCCCCTGCTCACCCTCATGGCCTCCTCTGCACTTGGTCCAACAGCTCCATGTCCTTTTGATGCTTTTCCTCCTCCCTTCCCCCCCAGGACACTTCTCCTGGTGCACCCGCTCCTTCAACCCGTTTTCCATTAGCAAAGGCTGTGCCAGTGCAGGATGACATCAGGAACTATTACATCGGTTCCGTATGAACCCAGTGCTCATAAATGCCAGCAACAGAAATGCGTCTTAAAGCATCTTCTCCTTTGCAAAGCCTGACTTCCACCTGTGCCTGACCCACCACCCTTGCTGTAAGCCCTGCCTGTGGTGGGGATCAGCTGCAGCGCAAGGCTGCAGCAGAGGGGGGACACAACAAGAGCAGGAGCATTGATGTCACCCCTCACAGCCCAAAGGATTATGGCAACCAGCTCAGCGTGAGTATAACAGCTTCGTGGCAGCTAAGAATTGCATCCTCTCATTCCTCTTACCTTGAGTTTGGGGGCTGCAGGGATAAAAGCTTTCAAAACCAAGGAGCCCGCCTATGGACTCGTCATTTCTGCCTTGAAAAGTGGTGGACTGTTACCCCTCCCATGGCTCTCCCCAGTTCAGTACAGCAGGTGATGGGTGTGCACTGCATCACGGGAATGGGTTAATGCCAATGCCGTAACTGCAGCACAGGAATGCGTTCATGCAGTGCCACAACCACTTCAGACCGGTGAAGTGCTTCAATGAGAGAAACTTGAGCTGGGAGAATAAACCCTGGGACTGGGAACCACAGAATGGTGGGGGCTGGAAAGGACCTTAAGAGCATCCACGGGCAGGGATGCCTCACATCAGACCATGGCCCCCAACCTGGCCTTGAACACTGCCAGGGATGGGGCAGCCACAGCTGCTCTGGGCACCCTGTGCCTCAGCACCCTCACACGGAAGAACTTCCATCCATCCAAGCTGAACTTCCCCTGTTCCAGTGTGAACCCATCACCCCTTGTCCCATCGCCCCAGTCCCTGACGAAGGCCCCTCTGCAGCATCCCTGGAGCCCCTTTCCGATACTGGAAGGCTGCTGTGACTTAGGTCCTTCCTTCCTTCCGGGGTGCCCTGCAAGCCTCCGTACCATCAGCAGTATCCATGAGACTGGAGCGGTTAGATCCCTTGTGCATGCCCTTCACGATTCCCGAAGGAGGAAGGTCGATGGCTGCCGGGCGCGCTGAGGAGGAGGAGGAGGAGGAGGTAGTTGCTGTGACGTCTGGGGGGACTGAGAGGTTTTCTATGGAGAGGGAGGAAATGGAGATGGCGGTTAACAAACACCTTTGGATGGGACAGCAAAGCCTTAGCTCCCTGTTCCCAACAGCCTTAACAATTCCACAGGTGGAATGTTTGGGAGCTCATATTAAAACTAAACACTGCTTCCTCTATTAAATAGCTCCCGGAGGCGCTCATTATCTGTCCTGGCAAACAATGCACAGAACGAGTGGCTTCGTGTCCGGAACACGGAATTCCTACTCTTGCTGCCTGCCCTTCAAACCACGCTCCATCTCTTGCCATTGAGCACCACAAAAACAAGCTGGGGCTCCGAACCATTCCAAGCCCCAGAACAAAGCCCTGCATCACCTTCCACAGGCATCCCCCTTGCTGGAATGAGACTATTGAGCCTCATCGGCCAGGAGGGGCTCTGCAAACCAGAGCACGCGGCGGGCCACTGCACAAAGCACATCAGCAGAACATCATGTGGGGTCCAAACCTCTTCCCGTTGGGGGGCTAAAGAGCACGAGGCCGCGGGTCAACCAAACCCAGGGCGCAGAGCCAGCGGGGTCTTACTTCTGCTTTAAGCTGCAAGACACTGTTCTGCTTTCCAGATGAGTTCGTGAGCTTTGGAACCGCGCTACGTCCTTCAGTGATTCCTATGGAACCATACAGCAGGGTTGGAAAGGACCTTGAGATCATCCGGCTCCAACCCCCTGCCATGGGCAGGGACAGCTCCCACTGAACCATGGTACCCAAGGCTCTGTCCAACCCGGCCTTGAACACCAACAGCGATGGAGCATTCCCAACTTCCCTGGGCACCCATCCCAGTGCCTCAGCACCCTCACAGTGAAGAACTTCCTCCTCATATCCAATCTAAACTTCCCCTGTTTCAGTTTGAACCCGTTACCCCTCGTCCTATCGCTGCAGTCCCTAAGGAAGAGTCCCTCCCTCATGGATTTTCTCTTAAAGAAGTGGTTTTGCTCACATGGGATTGCTTTCTACAGCACAGGAGGTTCAATCACCTGACAGGGCACGAATGCTCTGTTCTGGCTCAGCAGAACCAGCAACTGCTGCTTACGAAGGCCAAACCCCAACAACTTGGAAACAAAGCGCAGACCCGGGGAGCCTGACGGAAGTCAGATCCCGAATCATTCCCACTGCAAGGTTTTGGGTGCTGATTCTCTGGGGGTGTTTCTAAGGAGAACAAAGAGCCCTCTTTCTGCCCACCTTTGGAGATGCAGCGGTCAGGGACGTGCCTCATGCATTGAGCTTCTAAGATCGCTACGATGGACCTGGACTTTGTACAAGCTCAAACGTCCCTTTGTAGGGATGCATACAACTGCATAGGAGAGTTCCTGTTCCTTTCAATGAGGTGTTGACACAGGATGAATGTGGCATCCCCATGGCAAACACAGGTTCAAAACGTTTCTTTTGCATAAGGTATCCATTGGAGTGGTTACTCTGGAGGTAAAAGCTGCAGTACCTTAACTCATTACAGAAGGTAACGCGGCTTTCTGGATGCTCCAGTTAAAAGCCTCTCTGCTTCAAAGACCCATTCCTTCCATTGACTGCATTTTATGGGCAATGTCCCCCGTTTCAGAAGACAAACTGCACCCCAGCAGACAAAGAAACACCAACAACAGCAATACAACGTGACTGAAGTGAGTTATAAACCACCAGCACTTCTATGCACTGCTTGCCCCAACCCCGTCAAGCGAAAGCAGAGAGCACACGACACAGACATGTCCTAAGATGCAGTAATACCCTCCACAGCAGATAATAAATGAAAGGAGACAAACGGACACAGAACAAAACCAAACTCGGCCAGTTCATACAGAAGCATCAGCAGCAAGGAGCACCTCAGAGCCTCAAAAGACTGAGCCTGGGGTATCCAGATCTGTCCACTTTGCTCCGTGGTCTCAATACCGGGATGCTCGGGTTCTTTCCTGCACTACTCATGAGCTCTGCGCTAAACCTTTACCCTGCTAAAACCATTTCTTAATGACACGCTCATCGCACGGCTGCCTTTGGCTCTTTTGTCTTTTCTGACACAAAACAATAAACCTCACAGCGAAGTTGGACGTTAAAACACAGCATTTCCCCCGCTCCGTATGGACTCCATCGGGACACAGGTGCCAAACGCCACTTGCATACAGCAGCTCTGTACACGCGGTAGCTTCCGACAGCTGTAGACATAAGCGACACAGTATACAGAGATAAAGTTGTGCCTACTGCTCCTTCCAGTGCTGGCAGCACACCCTGCAGTCTTTCCTACTTCCACAAGCTCCTGCTCCCAACTTCCCCATTTGCAATCCTGAAATTCCTAAGGACAAAAACCATTGTGAAGGTACAACTCCGATAAACGCCTGCAGACGCCATCCAATCTGACTAAACTCCGGCTCCGAACTGCCCTTACGCAACGGACAACTGCAGCTTTGTTAATACAATCTGAACTCGAAGCAGGTTTTCTGTTCGCACCCGTCTCCTACCTATTCGAGTATTGGCAAATACATCAGCTAGTGACCCACTGGTCCCTTTGCCTTCTCCATGGGAAAGTGTAGAAGATGCTGATGAAGATGTGGATGACCCCTGAATAGATCGGTTGATCCAAGACTCAGCATTCTGTAAGCTCTGATGCAATGCAGCAGAAAGAGCAGCTTGGCGCCTTAGCGAGCCCTCATCCTCGGATGCGGACGACGTGTCTGTGTGGAAGCAGAAAAGAAAATCTAGCTGCTTAGGGAAAAGCACATCACATGGAACATGCTCTCTTTCCAATCCACATAGCAATGGCTTCTTGTGACACGAACGTCCTCTTTCCACAGGCTGTGGCAAACAAGGTTACAGTGGCCAAACGAGAAGTGAAAGCAGCAGGCATCTCCCCTGTGAACACATTTACCCCTAGCGTTTGCCCCTCTTTAAAGCACACAACAGATTCACCTCCTCACAGCATCCTTCCCCTGGGTTCCCTATGTTTATTAATGCCTTGCATTCACCTTCCGTTACTCTATACCATCAGATGCTGCCTTGCCTGCCTTTGGGGATCCCGACCTGGAAAGCGAGGGGTCAGGAGCGGGGTCCAAAGTGGAAGTTCACAGGAACAAAGCAGAATGCAGGCACTGGGAACCAAGTGCAGCAACCGCTTTTGCCTGATGCTCTACATGGGTCCCTTTCGATAGCACAAAACAAGGCCCAAAAACCCCAACCCCAAACCAAACCGCACTGAGGAATTGCACCCTGTGCTTCCGAGAGAACAGATCATCTGTCCTAAAGCCGGGAGCTCGTCATTCATTTAGCAGCAGGAAAGCACTCACTATGTGGGATGTGAAGCGGCACGAGGCTCCATGCAAACACTCCTTGGGCTTTGGCCTAACTATCGTGTGTGCTTCAAAGGGACTGCCTTGTCTACACTCCACATCCAAGTATTAAATCATGTTCCACCTACTTGCAGGCAGGAGCTGAAGAAAAGGCTGATTCCAGACACACTCTAAACGCTAACCTCCATAGGTGGAGAGACCAGAGCTCAGTGTGCTGCTGTCCTGGACAAATGAGCACAAAGCAGCCCGGGACCATGCGTCAGCCCCCAGTAGGAAGGAAAATCCAAGTGTGAGGAGAAGGAGGAGGGACAGGGATGAGGGAAGGGGCTTAGCAGAGCAGTTTCAGCGAGGTATGAATTCACAAGGGGATAGGAATTCATATATTAGATGTCTTTGTCAATCGAAATGACTGCGATGCTTCTGCACAATGAGACACAACACAACAGTCACTGCTGAAGATTACACATATTCATGTTTAAGCCAGTGCATACAGCTGCTTGAAAACAGAGAGTTATTAATATCACATGCACCATTCAGACACCACGTTATCCGAGGAATTCTGCTGCAGCCATTACATGGGACGGGTTAGGAAGGAAAGGTCCTGCGAGGTGTGGAATCCCACGGGACCCCCTCCAAGGTCCTCGCCCCGAAACGCACACGGCTGCAAACCCTTTACCTGTCGGTTAAACATCCAACCTCAACAGCATCAAAAGGGGAATTAAGCAACGGAAATAGGTGTGAGGGAAGCAAAAGCAGCAGCTCCAGTCCAGGAATCCTGCTTCGGCTCCTGCCAATTGATCCTCTGGATGCTCCCAGAGGAGGAGGCATTGTCACAGCCCCAACAGCAAGCGGCTGCTCACATGGAGGAAGAGAACCACAGGAGGAACACGCTGCCACGGATGGGCTGAAGGGGTTGGGGGATCCGACAAGGGCAGCCTCTGGCTTTGGAAACTGCTCCTGGGGCACATCTCACCCTCCCCGCAGCCACGAACACTGCAGGAGCCTAACCTGGAGGGGTGCAGGCATCAGCCGGAGACTGAACAAAGGTGGAGCGGCGCTTTGTCGGCATGGGCAGGGCCATCTTCTGCTCTTTGTGCTTTGCCAGCGCTGCCTGGACCGCTTCCGTGTGGATATCTGCGAGACAGGAGGTCACACGCTCAGCTTTGCGACAGCAGAGGGGGCAGAACACCACTGCAGGCTCACACACTGCTGTCTCCTTACGCAACCCCCCCTTTCACAGTACCTGAGTACACAACTGCATTCTGCCATCTCCTGAGTAACACTTCCCTTTCAAGAGGGAAACTGAGGTTTCTGACGTTAGCAAGGCCAGGGGTTTAGTCTGGCATCCTCTGGATTAGGCAATGTGTCTCAGCATCCTCTATAGAAACCTCGACCCAACCAAGTGGTACCCTAAAATACGCTTTAAATAGGCACATAAGCAACCAGTGTACACAGCCCAGGTGCAACCCTGCTCCATAAACTGACAGATCCTGAGCCAGTTGTGTGGTTTAGAAAACCCCGAATGTTCAAAACCCGGGATGGATGCAGATTTCATGTACATCCTGAGAGGTACCAACCGGAGCTGACTGCTTACTGCAACAGGCTAGGGCACGAGGCTTGCATCCCTCTGTGAAGACACTTTACAGGTGATGGCAAGACTGCTTATTAAAAGAATACTACAACAAAGGAGAGCCCATTTATGTTAATTACTCATAGTAATGTATTTTAATGATGCTTTTCCAAAACCCAGGAAATTCGGCTCTTCTAACGCTTTCTGCAGCGATAGCAGTGGAGAAGTGGAGCTGAGATACTTCACTTGCCCCCACTGAGCAGAAAACTCCAATCTCGTTAAAGCAAAGTGAAAAACAAAGCCAGATGGAACCAACAAAGAGGTGCTGCCACCTTCTCCCTTCCTGAAGGGGACAAGGGACCTGCAGGGTGCCAGCCACCGCTGCTGCTCTTTGGAGGCGAAGGTATTCGCACACATGAAGAACGCCAGCTCCCATCCTCGAGCACAGCACTCACAGCTCCAGGAACAGAGGATTACCGCTCGCTTCACTGTATCTGGTTACCTACAATGACCTGCACTGAAGAGCTGCATTCGAGGCAGAAAAAGCAGGTGGCAAAGAGTCACCTGCTGCTTCTCCTCCCCTTCTGTTTGAGCCAGCAGCCGCAGCTGTACAAGCCTGCTGTTGCCTTATACAGCCCCACCATCAGCGGACAACGAAGAGGCTCGAGTCCTTGAGAGGACCCAGTGCACTGGTCCCCACGAAGAGGGACCCCAGGGGACCTCCTGCCTCTGCCCTTACCCGATCGATAACGTTCATCTCGGGCTCCCCCTGAGCGAGCTCGGTGAAACTTGGATGCTGAGGCTGCGGCAGGCGCTGAGGCTGGCGCGGCAGGCGGGACGGGCAGCTGAGGTTTGGATTCCTTCTGGAACGCCGGCTCAACCCCTGCAAAACAGTGACGGGCCTCTGAGAGCAGGAAACGGAAGCGGCTTTTGTGGAGCCAACTTCACTCTCACCATCGAATTGCAGCATTTCCCCCCTTTTTTTGGTAGCCAAGTGGATCTAATCAGTCATTAATACATGTGCCCAATTATACCCTCGTTAATTGATAAACCTGCCCCTCGTTTGAGTTAGCCTCCAGTTTTTTCCCAGCTTTCTTCTTGCGAAGGTGTGATAAAGCACTGGAAGAGACATCCCACAGCAAACCTGAAGCAGGTGCCATAACCCAGCTATCAGTGAGAAAGGAGATGAAGGAATCCATCACCAAATGCAAAAGCAAAGGTGATGAGGTTCAGATAAACCCTGGTAAATTAAACAGGAGGTAAAGGCAGGCGAGCCCCACGCTTCCACACACCTATCAGAGCCACCTGCAAGGAACTCCGGGTTTGTGACTTGGGATCTGTACGGTTTCCTCTCTGTTTTGCCGTCTTTCCAATGGGAATAGCTCTGTGCTATACCCTCATCGTTGCAGGAAGATGGAAGAGAATCAGCACTGTATGCAAACTGCTTTTAGAGATGACATCGGTCCCCTCATAGACATCACTGCTGGGAGCACAGTGAGTAAAGAGGTCTCAATATTGCATTACCCCAAAGGAAGTTGGAGAAGAACCCACAGAAAACCATGGCGAGAAGCTGGGTTCATTCCTCAGCGTTCCAGTGACCACCGATGAGAAGCCCATGAGCACACGGAGCTAACCCGACCACCTGATGAGGAATTCCTGCTTCCCATCCTTCAGGAACACCGGGAATCGCCGCCTCTGCAGCTCCAATGCTCAAACGAACCCGTGCAGCGGTGGGAACCTCTTCAAAACTCAACCCAGGAGCTCATTGGTCTGTGATGACCTCCGGGCTCTCACCTCGAGTCATGCACAAAGAAGAGCAATGGGGTCACCTGAAGAGGCGCCGCTTCCACAGCTCCCAGCATCCGGACGAGCAGAGCGTCAATGGGATGTTGCAGCACAGCAGCTATCCACTCAGCCCCGCTTTGGGAAACACCTGGAACGCAGGGGACCATCCTCATGGAAGCAGCTCGCTCCTAACCCCTGGCTGCGCTATTTGGCCTGGGAGCACCTCTTCCTCAAGTCTTCAGTAGCTCAACCACTGAACCACATTGAGCGATACCAGCACTCAATGGAGGCAAGTTACCAAGCTGATGTATGAACTCTTCCTGAAGCCTTTATTGCTCGTTAAAAAAAAGATATCCTGCTAGCCAGGAATTCCAAGCACATTATTCCCCATTTTCACTGGTACTTCTTGGATATCATGCCATAGAGCTCTGTAGTCACGCATGGAAACGCAACCATCATCTGTATAGGGATGCCAGCAACACAGAAAGTAGAATAGCACAGGATAAGAGACTTCATAGAATCTCAGAAGGGTTTGGGTTGGAAGGGACCTTAAAGCTCCTCCAGCTCCAACCCCTGCCATGCGCAGGGCCACCTTCCACTGGAGCAGCTTGCTCCAAGCCCCTGTGTCCAACGGGGCCTTGAGCACTGCCAGGGATGGGGCAGCCACATCCTGCGGCGTAGGCGCAGGATGCGGTAATCGGAAGATGTGGACTTCAGAGCGAGGATTTCAATTCAGAACCTCTTTACCCACACGCAAAAGAATCGGTGTCTGCGTCCCCTTCCTGCAGTGCTGGAACGCGTTTCACTCATAACCACCTTCGTGGCACGTATCTGCCTCCATCGAAGCCAAGGGAGCTGTATTGGGATCCAAAGACAACCTCCCAGACAGAGCAAAGCTTGACGCCTTCTGAGCGGGAGCATTGACAAATCCGAGTACCCACTAGATGTCAGCAGCAGATTCCCCACTACTTGAAATGCAGTATTCCATTCGGATCCAGTTCTCCTGCAAAAGCATCTCGTCTGCTCCGCAGCGCATCGCAAGGCAAACATGACAATCCACTTACAAAGGGATCAAACGTGTCTGCAAGTGACATGACACACCAAGAGCGAGCTCTTTGTTGAAACACTTTGCCTTGACATAATAACACGCTCCAGAAGCCTAACAAAGCACGCACAGATGAGGGGAAAAAGGCTACAGCTACAGTACATCACCAATGGTTACACAACAAAGCAACGCAAGGCAGCTCAACCTGGCAGGTGATAGGTGACTTATTTGGCATTCCCTTTATAACAACCCCGCTGCAGCTGCAGTTTCTCTGCGGGCAGGATCTGGATCTAGAGAGACATGAAAGATCAGATTCCCTTTGGAAGGATGCTATGGATCTTGTAAGTGCTCAGCCATTAAGCGGAACCGACTGCTCTGGGACCCTGTGCTTTGTTGAAGAGGTTCAGTGAGTCAGAGACTGAGATTTATTTCCTACTAGAAAGAGTTTCAGATTAAAGAACCCCCACGAGCATCACGTAGGAGCAACAGGGATAGGTGTGACATTAATGAGGCACCGTAGGTGCAGGATTCATCTGAGAGCAGCAAAGCAGCAGGCAAACCTGTTGTTCTGCTGCTTTGCATAGAGGACTGAAGAGAAGCGCTGTGCTGACTGCCTGCTCCTTGTCACAGGATGGGCTCCTTCGAGCACAGCAGTAACGAACTGGAAGCTCTCGGGTTCACCGGTCGGCCTGAGCAGCACTTCCAGAACACAGCCTTGCTCGGCAGCGAGGGACTGCTGCTGTGTCCCGGCACTGGGACAGCCGGAAACTCATCAGGACATTCAGAGACCTCCGCAGGAGCTGCATGGATCTGAGATCTTCCTTGGACAGGGCACGAAGCGAGGATCCGGGGGCTCCACTGATGCAGTGCCGGGCGTCATCTCAAAGACGGAAGAACTTCCTTCCTAGAGCCAAGGGATCCGCTTTACCCGCACCTGGGATACCCCTCCCCATGAATAAGGAAGAACAGAACCCCCATCTGCGGTAGCCTAACTCCGACCATGTAAAGGGGTGAAACTCCCTACCCACCACTGCTGGAGCACGTGTGGCTAATCCACAGGTTCAGGCAAAGCTGTTTAACCACTGCTTCATAGCCCACATCAACTCCCAGCTGGAAGAACAGGATGCTGAAAGCACCACTTGACAGCAGAGCCCTTGCTGCTCCCTACTGGCATCCCACATCTCACACCATGAGAACAGGGAACAGCAGCAAGCGCACCCCAGCAGCCACGCTAAGGGGTCTCGCAGTGATTCCCTGCTCCATGAGTGTTATTCCCTTTACCATCCGCACAGGAACCGAATGCACGACCTTAAACAGCACAAAAACGTTCTCTGCCCGTCTCTGTGCCGGGGCTGCTCCTTTGGCAAAGGCATTCCTGCATCTGCACTGCTGGAGCTATAAAGTTGTAAATCCAGACAGGGGGCGATTCATCCGGGCAGGAGCTGCCTCCCTGGGCAGAGGATTGCCTGCAATCTGCAGCAAAAACCACTTCAAGAGGTGGTTTCAAACAGCACCTCCCAAACCAGGAACAAAATCCCATTGTGCTGCGTTTTTCCATAGGCAAAGATAATGTTTGGTCCTCACAAACGTCAGGGATGCTCCAATAGAAGCAACACCCCAAAGCAGGCAGCCCCAGCCTGCTCCAGAAGGCTTTAGCATTGAACCCCTTGCAGTTATATGTACCAGGGGATGAGATGCCAGCAGTTTGCTCTCACAGGTGTACTGCAGTGAGCCTGCCTGCTTTGGTTCAGCATTCCTTCACATCCCAGCCTGGGAAGCTGCCTGAAATCCTTCCTTCCAAGGCAGCAGTGAACTGAGGAGCAGAACCCCGGCTCATCACCTGAGCTCCATGTACAGAAATGGATGCTGCACCAGGAAAACTTGTATCTTTAGGTAATTAACATCGCTGCCTTAACTCCCCAATAATGAGGCAAGCTCCCAGAGGCAATGTGAATGGAGCCTGCACTTAGCAATCAGCATCGCCCAAATTACAACGCTGACATGCCCTGACACGTCCCCGTAGCCGCCTTCGCCTCGTTTCACATCTGAAATGGAGACAGGCCATTAGCTACCATCAGGAAGGCGCTTGCAGAAATGGAACGCACTAAATGCCAGCAGTAGATTCATTTTCCCCCTGTTGTGGACTAAATTAATTGTCTTCTCGTTAACCAAGTGACCTGATGCCGAATTCCTCGTGCATGACTAACACAGGGTTTACAACGGGAGAGTCCCAGATCCAGGGGCAACTGGATGCAAGGCACACAAATGAAGCTGGAGGGCTGAGCCAGCCGAGCAGTGCAAATCCCATGTTAACTGGTGCCCTCGGAGCAGCCTGTGGCTCTTCCTGCATCCAGCTCACGCTGCAGCTTCCAGAAGCACGATTCAAATCGCAGGGCCACAGATGGTCCAAACGCTGCAAACGCTTCCTTTCCTCCTAATTGAGCACCGCGTCCTGCAGCAAAGCAAACGTGCGCACGGTGCCAAGCAGGAGGGGCACGAGATGCTGTTGGCCCATGGAAAGCAACCCGCAGAGCTTCGGCCTCCTCCGGACTCCAGAACGAAGGCAAGGCTGGAGCCAAGGCAGCACTTGGATACACGGAAGGAGCCCACGTTCCCTCCTAAGGCTCAGGATCTCCATTGGTGCACACTCACTCGCTGGACGGGCGGTAAAGCCTGCTTACCAAATCCCTACTTCTAAAGGCCATAGGAGAGGTTACTCATGCGCATCGCTTTCTGGTTTCATTAGATAACAGCAACTGCTTCAATGCAAAGGCAGCGACCGAGCTTCCAGAGGCCCCTACCACATCCTGCTTCAAGGGGAAGTCCTCAGAGAGCGGCTGGGGACAAAACTTCCCATCTGAAGGCTAAGAGCCAGGTTTTGCTGCCTTCAGTGTGTTAACCCAACCAGAACACGCTACTCTTGGGTGTGGAAGGCACCCGCCATAGGGATAAGCCTTGGACAAGAGAACAGGCACCGGCTTCAGTTGAGCACACAAGCAAAACAAAGCGGAGAACCAACCGGGATGGAGAGGAGCAGGAACGCAGCCATCAGATGCTTTGGAGTGGCAGAGCCCAGAAGCTGCCACAGGACAGTGGTAGAGCCCTTTCATGTTCCTCCTCAAGCAACTGGAATGAGAGGTGCTGTCATTGCAGCGGGACCTTCCCCAGGGATGCAGCGCTCACGGTCAAGAGATGCACTTTGAGCCTTCGCTCTTCCAAACCTCTTTGGCAGCAGTTTGGTCTCAGTAAGTTACAGTAAGTGCAGTCACGACTGCCTCTCATCCCCACTCACCCCCCAGCTAAGCGCCAGGCACCTTAGTTTTTAATGGGAAAGCATCTCAGCGCATCAGTAGTGCTGCTCTTTCGGGTAAGCATCCCCATAGTAACTATCAGGTTACTCTCAGCATGTCCTTCAGTTTGCAATTATCCTACAGACATCTTCATTTCCATCAGATTCTTTTGGTTGGATGAATGCAGTTCCTCTGGTCCAACAAACCCACACATGAGGAAAGGTCTCCTGCTCCTCCATCAAGGAACCAAGAGGCTGGGAGCAGGATGCGCTCCAGCCCAGCGCTGCGGTTGAGAAGCTTTCAAGAAGGGTTCTCCAGGACCTCACACTTCAGCACTGACTCAAAGCCCCCGAGCTCTCAGCTGACAGGGGGGTAGGATGTGATTTCTATACATGGGAGATAAAGGGAGGGCACACAGAGGGTTGAGATACGCAGCGCTCTGCAGAGCCCCAAAGAGCTCTGCAGCTACCACGAACCCCTCAAGGTCAATCTAAACCTGGGAACAAGAGGCAAAACGCGGCCCATGCCTTCACAGCATCCACGCGAGCTCCACAGTGTGATCATTATATAGCAAAGGAAACAGAAGAGTTCACAGACCCCTTTAAAGCCAAGGCTCCACAGAACCCTTATGCCAACCGGAACAAGCACCTACCTTGGGTCTGCGGAACATAGGGAGCCAGCAGCTTTGCTCTCTTCTTCTCATACCCCTTTTGCGTGATGTCCCCTAAAACCAAGGAAAGAAAACTCCATTTAGCCATGTCCTCGCTTTTCAGGTTGAGGTTTGTCTGCTTCTCCTTTCCGTTCCACCTAAACACAGCAATGCGGATGCTGAAGAAGACCTGAAACCAAAGGAATGCGAGCACGTTATGATTTCAAAGCCTCCGCGCTACAGAACACTGTACTTTCCCTTGGGATCAGGGACAGACGCTATTGAAATGCAACCATTTGAATCAGAACAGCTATCTAAATGGAATATCAAAGCAACGAAATCCCAAAAAGGGAGCGCATGGAAATCTCCTGGAACCACAAAGCCACTTCATGCCAACAAACCGGAGTAATTCCCAAACGAGAAAGCAAAGGGGAAGTGCAAACCCAGAGCCTGGTCTGGAACCAACCCCACTGTTTAAGGCACCTCTGAAAGCCAAGGCCAGGATGAACCCAGGCAGCACAACCTCTGATCCAGAACATCACTTTGAACCACATCTGTTTGGTACTCCGGGAATACTGAAGGGGGTTGGGGGTTTATTACTCTCGTAGGAGCTGCAATCACCCCCTTTCCCTGCTGGTAGGAGCATGCAGCAGATGCTCCATAGAAGCAAAACCTCCAGAAGAAGAGAAGCAGCTTTAGGGAACTCTTCCCTTCCTTAGAAACCCAATCGGATCCTGGAGATGGACCTTGCGCCTGCTGCCCCTCCTCACGTCACATCAGGCCCACAAAGGACTGAAACCCAAAGGGATTACATTAAAAAGCCCTGCAGTGATTGGAGCCTTGCTTGACCTGCACTTGCAACCCTTAGATTGGAAGCGACCCAATACACGTATCAGACATGAACTATTTGCTATTGCTTACCAATTAAGCCTACATCGGTGGCACAAGAAGGCAGTGAGCACAAACAGCATGCCTGCTTTGCTATGAGCCTGATTATTGCCAGGCAAAGGGGTATTGGACACTGAGCAGCACAGGCCACTGTACCTGCTGCTGCTGTACAGCATCCCTGCACCAGACACATCCAGCCTGATCCGGAGGGCCACATCAGGAAAGGGGATTAAAGGGTTTAGGCTCTAAGCCTCTGCTAAAACACTGCACCTAAGGGGCCCTTTTGGTTATAAAGGTGCTTCTGCAGCACCGAAATGCTTGGAAAGGGAATGGAGTTCACTCCTTCGGGCCGGACAGGCGGACGTGAGCATCACTTGGACTGCCGAGCTAAGGGCTCTGAGGCTGAAACGGACGGGTACCTGCGCTGCTCGGCGGAGGGAGGGCATCCGCACATGGTTTATCTCACTCCTTTAACACTGAGCTTGAGTCAGGCCCCAGCAAGCCCAAACAAATCCAGCAGCTGAAAACGAGAATGTCCACGAAGCACTGGAACGCCAAGCAAAGCATTAATGTTAATGCCTGATTGCAATACACAGCCCAGGTGCATTAATCCAGCTCAGGAGAAAGGTATGCTGCCCATGGAAGGAAAGCAGCCCTTCCGAAAGAGGGCTCCACAAGGACTCAGCGCCAGCAGGATAACATCCTGAGCTCCCAAATCCAGCAGCACTCCCCAGCTTTGCCTCTCCATCTTCAGAGGCAGCTTCAATGCCCCCCATTTGTTCCATTGGGTGCAGGAGGGCGACGGCCACGACAGGAGAACCCAACCGGTGCAGGCACAGGGAGGGTTCTGCCTCGGGAGCCAGGCACGGATCCGTTTGCAGCTTGTTATTTGGTGGTTAATTTCCCCACCACACTTAACGGGGCTCCTGACATCGGCGGTTACACAGCGCACACAGGAACACATCCGCCGCAAAGCTGCTGGAATTACTAAGGAATACCGGGACATTATGAGCGAACACCGGCACTTGCAGTTTAAGCGCCATGGCATCCTATTGTTTCATAGAACCACAGAATAGTCAGGGCTGGAAAGGACCTGAAGCTCATCCGGCTCCAACCCCCTGCCATGGGCAGGGACACCTCCCACTAAACCATGGCACCCAAGGCTCTGTCCAACCCGGCCTTGAGCACCGCCAGTGATGGAGCATTCCCAACTTCCCTGGGCACCCATTCCAGTGCCTCAGCACCCTCACAGTGAAGAACTTCCTCCTCATATCCAATCTAAACTTCCCCTGTTTCAGTTTGAACCCGTTACCCCTTGTCCTATCACTACAACCCCTAATGAAGAGTCCCTCCCCAGCATCCCTACAGCCCCCTTCAGATACTGGAGGCTGCTCTGAGGTCTCCCCGCAGCCTTCTCCTCTCCAGGCTGAACAGCCCCAACTCTCTCATCCTATCTCCATGCGGGAGCTGCTCCAGTCCCTGCTCATCCTCGTGGCCTCCTCTGCACTTGTTCCAACAGTTCCATGTCCTTTTGATGCTGAGCACACCAGAACTGCACCCAGTGCTCCAAGTGAGGTCCCACAGAGCAGAGCAGAGGGGCAGCATCACCTCCATGACTGCTGCTCACGCTCCTGTCGATGCAGCCCAGGATGCGGTTGGGTTCTGGACTCAAGCGCACACTGCAGCCCCCTCATATTCAGTTTCTCATCCACCAACACCCCCAAGTCCTTCTCCTTGGGCTGCTCTGAATCTCTTCTCTGCCCAACCTGGAGCTGTGCCTGGGACTGCTCCGACCCAGGTGTAGGACCTTGCACTTGGCATGGTTTCATACACTGGGAAGCAAAGAATTCTCCCTGATCACTTGCTGCACGCTAATATCCTACTAAAGCAAACCCATCCTCACGGGGGTGCAGGCATTCAGGTTTGCAATTGGGAGCTTAAAGCTGAGGGGAGATACGACTGAGAACCAAAAAGGTATCAGAAGGCTCTCACTCAGAAAGTGTGTGTAGGTATGGGTGACGACCCTCTAAAATCAGGATCTGATTACTACAACCACAGGAGTTACACCCAATGACACCTCCGGTCTTGGAAGTGAGCGTCCCTTTAATACACTGATGAGTGTGTAAAGCCTCTTCTCTCTGCTCATAGCTAGTCCAAATCAAACCAAAGAACCACTACGGGAGAGGTTTTCTCACCCCTATCCCTCCTCTGCTTATCTCCAGGAAATGGAAATGCCAAGATCCGGACATACACGCGGACTTCCTCACCAAGTACCATAAATCGCAGCAACACGAAGAGCACCAAGACAATGGGACTGGCAACCTCAAGAACCATTCGCTCCTACTGCATAAACCTGGCAAAGCCTCAACCCCACTCCCCGAAATTGATGCTTTGGGACACTTGGGGTGCTGAATTCTTCCAGGTACCTGAAAAACCAACCCAAGAGCCACAACCCCCTCTCTGCACAGATACAAGATGCAGCACTGAACTAAAGCATTAGCAAAGCAAATGAGAGCTGCAAACACAGCTTTAAAATGGTGCTTTTGTTGGTTCATTCCTAGGAAAGAAATGATAAACGCAAGCACTGCTGAGTTCTTCTGGCCCTATTCCCTTACAGTCTGTGCTTATCTATACCCTAAGCTAGTGATGGTTGTGCCCTGCTAAGGAAGTGGGGTTCACCTCAGGAGAAAGCAAAGCTTCAGCTTCATCTCAGTCAAGACCCTTTTGCCACAACGACTCTATCCATCCATCCATCCATCTATCCATCCATCTATCCATCCATCTATCCATCCATCCATCCATCTATCCATCCATCCATCCATCTATCCATCCATCCATCCATCCATCTATCTATCCATCCATCCATCTATCCATCCATCCATCTATCCATCCATCCATCTATCCATCCATCCATCTATCTATCCATCCATCTATCTATCCATCCATCCATCCCTCTATCCATCCATCCCTCTATCCATCCATCCCTCTATCCATCCATCCCTCTATCCATCCATCCATCCCTCTATCCATCCATCCCTCTATCCATCCATCCCTCTATCCATCCATCCCTCTACCCATCCATCCCTCTACCCATCCATCCCTCTATCCATCCATCCCTCTATTTATCCATCCATCCCTCTATTTATCCATCCATCCCTCCGTCCATCCATCCCTCTATTTATCCATCCATCCCTCTATTTATCCATCCATCCCTCTATTTATCCATCCATCCCTCCGTCCATCCATCCCTCCGTCCATCCATCCCTCCGTCCATCCATCCCTCCGTCCATCCATCCCTCCGTCCATCCATCCCTCCGTCCATCCATCCCTCCGTCCATCCCTCCATCCACCCACCCACCCATCTCCCATTGTGCTCTCAGGCATCCGCAGGGGCTTGGGTTTGGGTTTCCTAAAGCACGCAGGAGCGAGCCAAGCTGCTGAGGACCAGGGGTCCCCTTCCTGACAGCTCCATGGCGATGACAGCAACCATCAGCTCAGGTGCAGCAGCATCCTCACCTTCCACAGACACGCGGTGCATCAGAGCAGACTGAGCCCATCACCACCACAGTCCTGCTCATCGGCTCCGTACCATCTGCTCCCTCTGTTACCTACTCATAGCTCTTCCATCCCAACTGCAAAGCTCCGCTGCCAGCAGAGGTTAACGCACCCCAGCGCATGAGAAACGTTCCGCAGAGCCCCCAGCTCAGTTTTCCTGCTCATCGGCAGAGCATGGGATGGACCAGGTTCACAGAACATGCTCCTGGCATCAGCACTGCATTGCTTCAGGAATTCCTCACCCTGCTGGGTACCACCCATACCATTCCCCCCCGCTTCAACCCTCTTCGCCCTATTTCATCTCTTCTCTCAACAGTCTGAAGGGAAGGATCTCAACATCGTGCTCCTCAAGACACAGCAGGTCTTGGGAACAGACCAGTGTGGATTCAGTGCAGGAAACAGCTCCAGATTGATGGTTTGCAGCGACAAGTTCAACTGGGGAGCAATCTTCCCCCACTTGGAATGCCCTGACCACAACCCTGCCTGCAGACCCCTCCGTGATGAAATCCAGGAGCTCTGTGCACATGTGAGAACCAGAAGTCCCTAGAGGAAAAAAAAAAGCCAAAAGTGGATCCGGAGATTCCTTTTCCATGGGATTCTCCCAATTCCTGGAGAGGAAATGAGAACCGATCCTCACCACGCGAATCCCATCCGGACGTTCCGACCATGGGGAGCGCGAGATGACAACAAACGGAGGGCTATGGGCTTCCCCTGGGCAGGAGGGAGCCCGTGGAGCCGCAGCCATGGGCCGGGATGTTCCACCTACATCCAAATCAGGGCAGGGAGCAGCTCGAGCCTCACCGCCCTGTGACGCCAGGCTGCTTTCCAGCAATTAGAGCTGATGATCCCTTCGGCCGCGGTGCTCCATCAGTGCAAGGTGGTAACACCAGCTAATCCTGCTACGCTCAGACAATGCGCCTCTTTCAACATTCCCTCCCCTTCCCCCCCGAAGGAGAACACTGAATCATTTACTGTCGAACAAAACCATAATTACTCCAGTGGGGACATGAAGGAAGAGGCTCACATAGAGCACAGCATCGCCCCACCAAAGCCCCCGAACGCTCAACTGCAGCAAGCGAAAAGAGGCAAATTGGGAAGCTCTGGATTGCATTTGGGGAAAACAAAAGGTTTG
This sequence comes from Amazona ochrocephala, assembly GCA_039720435.1. Lineage (NCBI taxonomy): Eukaryota > Metazoa > Chordata > Aves > Psittaciformes > Psittacidae > Amazona > Amazona ochrocephala. Next base: position 1,511,163 of record CM077900.1, read on the forward strand.
GAGGCTTAAAAGCAGAAACAAAAAGTTGAGGTTTCGAGGACTTTCTACGGACAGAGAAGGGTGGAAACGGTTCCATCAGCCCCCAAACACAGCTTCTCTGCAAACAGCAATAGGGTTATAACAAAGAGAAGGAAACCAACTCTGTTATCACCACGGCATCAGTTTTTCACGTCTCTCCCCTCTAATGACTTGGCCTTTGTTGCCCACTCCGTGCTTCACCTCAAGGCACAGGACGGGCATCATCTCCCCCTACTTTTAGCACCTCAGACTCCAGCTGAAGGAACGCGACACAAAACCTGGGTTTGCAGGGCTCGGTTTTGGCTTTCCTGCCCAGCAGCAGACACCAAACTGCTGATAATGAAACGCTGATAATGAAACTGGGAGTCCCCAAAGTTCTTTTGTCGCATGGCATCTCCAGATAGGGCCTTTGAGCGGGCCTCAAGTGTTGGGTGGCACGTTGGAGAAGTCCAAAAGGGGGAAGGAATGCGCTTCAACGCTTAGGACTGGCTCAGCTATGGCCTAGGCAGGAAATAGGGACCAAACCAATGAGCGCAGCACAGCGCATAGTTAAGAACTGTTGTTGCCACTCATGTATGTCAATGTCTCCTTCCATTTCCTGGATGGTTGACAACTTCCAAGCATCCCGCACTCCTCCGATGGTTTTCCCGAGGCTTAAAGCCTCGGCAACCCCAAAGCCAGCACTGGAATCCCCCAGCAAAGGCTGGCTGCTCCAACAGCCCCTACCTGTCAAATGCTCTGCGCTCCTCACGCTCTTTGGCTCTAACCCCAGCACAAAAGCTGCGTTCCAAACAAGTTCCGACAATTGCCTCTTTCTGTCTGAGGCCAAACGATGATGCGGCGTCAAAGATTCCCTCCTCCTTCCTTGCGCTGAAGCTGTCTGGCGGGTTTCCTCCTTGAAGACAACACCAAAGCCTGCACCGTGGTGGCCTCCAGAACCAAGTCACCGATGCCTTGAACCAAAGCCCTCCTCGCCCTGGAAGTCACCAAAACACCCCAAGAGGTTTGCGCTTCGCAGTTTCCCTTTAACAGCACCGTTCTGCTCCCATTAAGAACACAAGAACCACCCAGCAAAGCCTTGCAAAGCTGTGTTTGTTAAGCACCCATTATCCTGCTGCAGGCTCAGTACTAAAAGCCTCATGGACAGATCAGCTCCACAGTAACTGATCCACACACAAGAAGCCTGCTCGGTTCCAGAACCGCAGAGACTCGGCTCCACACTTCCAAACCCCTTTTCAGAAGGCATATAAACGTCGCTTTACCAACCTAAAACCACTGTAATCTCAATGTGAATTGTTTCAGAAGAACACAAGGCAAGGTCGGGGTTTGGTCTGTGCCATTTACGGTCACATCCTCACAAATCACTTACTCTGTGCCTAAAGCCTCGTGGAGTATTTTGTTGTTTCACCTTTAAACACTCAACCCAACTACTGAAACGACACTGAAGATATATATATATATATATGTATATATCTTTACCTTACTTCAGAGCTGCAGATGATCCATCGTCCTCCAGTCACCCGCGTGGGCCCATGTATTACGAGTTAATAACCTTAGATGCCAACCGGGTGAGCTGAGGACACATTCAGTCTTCACTGTGTGCACGGGCAAGGGGTGACCGATGACAAGGAGATGCCACCAGATGGACTTTAGCTGAAGACCCCCCTTCCCCACAAGAAAAGGGACACACACGGTAGCACTGTAAAGAAAAGAGCCTCTTTACATGCACTACACTTAGAGAATCATGGAATGGTTTGGGTTGGAAGGACCTTAAGCTCATCCAGCAGGGACACCTCCCACTAAACCATGGCACCCAAGGCTCTGTCCAACCCGGCCTTGAACACCGCCAGCGATGGAGCATTCCCAACTTCCCTGGGCACCCATTCCAGTGCCTCACCACCCTCACAGTGAAGAATTTCTTCCTCATATCCAATCTAAACTGCCCCTGTTTCAGTTTGAACCCGTTACCCCTTGTCCTATCACTGCAGTCCCTAATGAAGAGTCCCTCCCCAGCATCCCTATAGCCCCCTTCAGATACCGGAGGCTGCTCTGAGGTCTCCCCACAGCCTTCTCTTCTCCGGGCTGAACAGCCCCACTTTCTCATCCTGTCTTCACTTGCTCTATCTCTTCTCTCTATGGCAGGCGGGACATCCTCACCTACAACTGTGCGTGGCTCACACCCCATCAACGTGACCCCGATGCTCTCAGCTCCTTCAAAGCACTCTCCCAGCTGAGCTGCTCACATAAGCCCGGAGCCACACTTGAAGCCATACCTGGAGTTCATCTGCATGGAAGAGCTGAGAGGCCAGGAAGCGCTTTGCCTATCAGATGCTCACCTGGGATAACAGGATGCGTGACACACTTGAGCATCAGCAACTCGAATCGCACTATCGGTGGGTAACATCCACCTTTACACCAGGTAGAACGTCCAAACCCCCTTCAGACCTTTAAATACATCACTGAATTCTGTTATCCCTGCTAAACACAGGCTCTGCTTGCTGCTCCTCATATGTGCAAAATACACCCCCTGAACACCGACTTTACACACGGTATCATATTGCTAAGTGCAGGTGTATACATTTTACATGCTGTCCAGCAAACCAGCACACGCACAGAAATAGCTTAATCCCATAGAGAAAGAATAACTCTTGCATGAAACCCCATTGGGGGGGGGAATCTTTTAAATAGCAACAACTTGTCATAGGGAAAAAGAAAGGCATTTTCCATTCTGAATGCTCCAAAGGGCACAAACCCAAAGCTTTGTCACCAATAGGATTTTATGCAATCTATGCAAGAGAAGTATTTTCATCTGTTTTCAATGAGGAGTCAATGAGAAGAATGGGAATGCCGATGCAGGAGCACTTACCAGAGTTTATAATACCAGTCCTGCATCGGGACAACGCATTGGAATGGGGCTAACACAGAGTGTCCCATACACATAATACCCCCAGTCTGACACCTCACAACGCATTTACAGCCTCCCGATGAAGTGATGTTGCCCTGAAGAACAGCAGGAAATCCCAGGTCCTTACCCCTCAGAGCAAACGCACAGACCTACCCCCTCCCACCGGCCTGAACACAAGTTCCCCAGGATATGAGTAAACCCTGTGCAGGAGAACAGCCCCGTGACTCAGCACTTACTCGGTGGGGAGGTAAATCACTGCCTTCCTTAAGGTAGAGACTGATTCATCAGCGCGCTGAGCGCTGATCACCTTCCATCCAGCCCAGCTCCAAGACCCGCACGCAGCGAGCACCTCCTCCAGGAGACAGATGAGCGCAGGAGATGGCTTTCCAAATCCAGGCTGGTTTCGGCGCAGGGATCAAACCAAAACCAGAGCCACGCAGGCGCCCAAAGAGAACCCCGTATCTTGCTGCGGAGTGCTGCGGCACGCGTAGGCAGCCACCCACAACTCCAAAGGCAAATGGTGTTTTCCCTTGGGTTTACCAAGATGCTTATTGCTTATCCCTTCCTGGCTCTCGGGTGCCAAAACTCAATAATTCTCTTGAAACTTTGGTTTTTCTAACCTACGGCTTTGATTTGCCTAACCTGAGCCAACTGCTGCTTGTTGGCAACCGCTCCAAACCCAACACCATGGCAATACCTTTGGCAAACCACCCAGGAGAGCAGTTTGGATGCGCAGCCCGTTCCAGTCCAACTGCATCTGAAGTGACTTTGTGCAATTAAATCCCAGGTTCTTGACTAAGAATGGGAGAAGAAAGAGTTAAGAGCAATTATTCCCTTATCTATTGATCAAGCACACGGCCCACACAAAGGATTCAGGCACGGAAATGCAGCTCTGACCTTCCCTTGAACAGAGTGTTAACAGAGCGCTAACCTGGTTGGCACCTCGCGCTGCACAGCAGCACAATAATGACGTACTTCCAGGTGGGAAAATGCTCTTCCAAATCACAGTGGGATGAGCACAATGATTATCCATGATGAAACAAGGGAAGGGATCTTGCTGCAAGCGCTGGCACCTCAAAGATTGCTCCCCAAACAGGAGTAACAGAGAAATGAAACCAACTGCCAGAATCCAAGCGGCAGAGGTGAGACATCGATCGCGATGTGTTTTCCTACCCTGCTTTTCCCAAAGAGGCAGCACCGAGGGTGTATTCCTAAGGATGTCACTCCCATTCCAGAGCCAGAAACAGAACAGGAAGCGATGCCTGCTCAAAACGCGCTGTTTTTCCCAAAGCCCTGCAATCTGCAACACAAATCACAGTCACCCGCGAGCAGTACCCAGCGCTTCCTCGGACGGTTACTATCAGACAGCGTCAGTCACCATAACAGGATTCCTTACTCCAATTAAAGCAATACAATTGCCCATCAGCCTCAAACCAGGGGGCACCACTCGGCATTTCACCAGCTCCACGAGTCCCTGACAGTGGGACCGCAGGCACGCTCCATGAGCGGCTCCAGAGCTGGCCTTGGCTTTGCTCCTCATTGCTTTCAGCCCGGCCAGCGGGAACCAAAGCACTTTGTTAAGCAACCTTCAACCTGCACATGCGCATCCCCACCACAGCTCTCCAACCCCAGACTGCGTTCAGGCCAAAGGGATGATGATGCCCCGTGCAGCAACCTTTGCTGCGTACGAGCTCAGGACGCAGCACAGGCTCCTCTATGCAGAGCCCAGGCTATGTTGTCTGCACTGAAGAGTACAACCCATTCAAGCTGCTTACAAGCTTGGCAAACCAGGTTTAAATCGCATGGGCAGAAGAGGAATGCGCTGCGCAGCATGGCACAAGCAGCAGGTTTCAGCACAGGCTGCGTTAAGCTTTCAGTTAAGTTCACATCAGCAACCATGGCTTCTTGAGGAATTCCGGTGCTAAGGAAACCACGCTGGCACGCCACCAGCAAGCCTGAGAAACCCCACTATTGTGTCAGCTGCAATGCTCTTCACAAGCAACATCACGCGAGGAATGACTTCGGTGCAGGGCTCTTTCAGCATGCGAACGGAGAGGCAGCATCTGCTTCAGAAGCGCTTTGTTCCGAGGTTGGAGAGCAGGATGCGGCCAAGATCCTGAGGCGAAGGCCTTTAAGCTGTGTGGCAGATCAAAGTAATGGGCAAAACGCGCTCTTAGCAGCGACCACGAGACCCTGGCAGCGGTGCTCAGCTGCGCGCTGGGAATCCATACAGTGAATCCACCCAAGGGAAACAGGCCCCGCGCGAGCAAATCAGTGCCTCCCGATTCTGCCCACTAAGAGCTCTCTAAAGAGCACGACACCCAGCTCGTGCTGCCAAGGGGGCCTTGCACGTTCTGCCTTCAAGCACCAGCCCCGCGCTAGGCTCAGTAGGAGAAGGAATGGTCAACCTGTTTGCTGGCCTTGTTACGAAGGATATTCCAATAGCAGACAGCCCTCGGAGCCTTCCAAAACACGTGGGCTCTTCTTGCCTTGCATCAGCCCATCTCCAGGACAAAAACCCTTCCAACACTGCCACCAGTGGGCCTCGGAAACAAACAGGCTCCAGAGAAAGCAAGGTCTCACTCAATGAGCTGCCTCCAAACCCACAATTACTGCTTTGCAGTGTTCTCCTCCTGTGGCCTCTCCAAGGGCGCAGTCTCCCCCTTTCCAACCCAAATAAACGCAGTTCTCAAATGTCTTGCTCATGGAGGGAAGGAAGCGTGGAGAGATCGGGATTATTCAAGAGCACACAGTCAGCAACTTGACCGAGAGACTGCAAACAAAGGGAACAAAGGAGCCTGCAGAAAAGATACTGCAGTTACAGATGGGATTCGGTTTGAGAACTGCAGTCTCTGACAGCAAACTGATACCGGGATGCTTTACAATACGCTTCCGAAGTACTGTGCGCTCACTACAGACCTTGTCCCTGCATCCTTGGTGAAAAGCTGCTCCTGAGATCGCGTTTTCTCCTCAAGCATCCACAAAAGCAAACTCCACAGCAGGAAAGGCCTCTCTTGTTAATTTTCCATCAGCGAACAATAAACCAGAAGGGACCCAGTGGGGCGATCACAGCAAATGACTCCACACCGCCTCTCTGGACAGACCCAGTGCGTGGGGAATTGAGGCTCTCAGCAACACACAAACGGGATGCCCCAAAGCTTCGGACAATCGCTGCTCTGCCTGCACAGGAACTGCAATCTCTGCAGTGGTTCGGAGGGGCTGAGCAAATGTTGCATCTCAGTTCCTCCCCAGTCCTGGTCCACCTGGGCCTGTGAAGCTGCTGTAGGACTTCGCTCCCTCCCAAAGGCAGCAAACTCCTCTCACCAGGGCAATGGCCACTTCTGGCAGGGGCTGATGGCCACGCAGAAGTAATTCCTCTTGGAAAAGCCAAGCTACCACCAGGAGACAGATCAAAGCCCAATCACCTCGGTGACAGCAGCCTTGGGATGAACAGATGGGACAGCTTCCAGCAGCGCTGTCTCCACTGCAGAGGACTGCGAAATAGGGACTGGCCCTACCACAGCGCATCTGACACTTGGAATGTTACTGAGTCAGGCCTCTAACTACACACAGGGGCTGAACAGCAATGAATGAGGAAATGGGTTTTTCAGCTGGCACCTGGAATATGGGCGCAGGAAGCAAACACTGCTCCGCTGGCTAAGCAAACAGCTCAATGGCATCACCGCGCCCATGGGTCTATAGGATTCTGACACTCGCACACTGTCTCCAGGTAGGGCTGAGACGTTTGATACAGTGGAAATAAACTCACTGAGGTTTACTTATCATCAAAAGGGCAGAAAAACGCGCGTGTTCCCCTTTCAGCAGGTAAAGTCAGCGCTGAAGCATCGGCAGACAGACCTGGGGGTAATCCTTTCAAACAGCAAATACCAGCCCAAGCAAACACCAGCCCGATGGAAAGAAACATCAACCAGTGAACACAAGTGGCCTCTGCCAGAGGCTGGAATGCCACCTGCCCTTTCCCTTTGTTGGCTCCATCCTGAACCACCAACACCGGACTTCAGGAGGCTCAAAGTCACAGTGCACGGGGTTGGCAGCTGAACAGCATCAACATCAGCACACACCTGATGCTAGGGCACAGTGCAGAACAACCGCGAGCTTGGGTACCGAAGGCAGCTGCGGAGAAAACACCAACCAATCTCTAAGCTGGTTCCCAATGTTCCTCGGACATAACAACCTCATGCACTGAAAGGCAACGTACCTGCACCAGATCTGCCCTGGCGTCCGGCGCTCTGCACCTGAACGAGAGGGGAAGCTTGATGCCTGCAGGTGAAACTTCCTGGTGTATTGGCACCACCATCTGCAAACTGTCCAAGATCAAATTTACCCTGAAAACGGGTCCAAAATGATAAAGTATCACTTAGATAAACTTCCAAACACGTCACAGCAGCGCACTGAACACAGCTCAGCCCTAACCAAGCGAACGTTGGACACTTCCTTGTCCCCAAAACACCCACGTTGGCGCTGTGAAAGCAACACAGGGCTGGAGCCGAGGGCAGGGATTTCTGCCATGGCCCCAACACTTTGAGCTCCACGTGTCCAGCATCAGAGTGTGGTTATGGATGAAGCAGAGGGAGAACGCGCAGTGGTGGAGGTTCCTTGAAGCCTGTGGCTGCTCACAGCACAGCTGAGCACATCCGCGTCCTTTGCTCTACAGTGATAACACAGATTGGTCTTCATAGGCAAGACGCATTCCTTGGATGTGGTACAGTATTTGCTTGACTGTGCTCCAGCTGGAAAACGGGAGGAACTGCTGGATGCATCTTCTGGTTGATGGTAAAGTTACTCACTGAACAGCAGGAGATCCTCAAAAGCATTTCAGCCATACATCACACTACAGAAAACCACCTTCACGTGGTAAGTGAATCAGAAGGCTCTCGCACGTTGTCCTCAGACGCCACCAGAGGGAAAAAAGCCTGACAAATCTGCTAAAAGCTTCCAGAAGCCTAAATGAAATATTAATAGGCTGAAAAGGATGAAGGCAGCACAAGTCTGTTTCGCCACCCCAGCTCTGCACGGGCCAGAGCAAGAGATGAAAGATTCCTTGCAAACACTGATGCCCGGATGGAACCGTGAACAAAGCAGAAAACCCCCAAGGTTGGGGGCTGCAAACTGTCTGGAAGAGCAAGAACCAGCAAAATGCATTCCCAGTAAGAGTTAATTGCTCTAATGCCAGCTAATGAAAGCAGAGACAAGAGGAAATCACCGCTGCACTGCACTGCACTGCGCAAGCAAGCTTGGGCTGAGGATAAAGCCGGAATCACTCCCTCCAAAGTCCCACTTTAGATGTGTTCAAGAGGCTCAGCTTCAAGTGAGGTCCCTGGAGAGACAGGACAGGAGGTCCCTCAAGGGGGGGCACCCATAGTGCTGCCTTCCAGTCGTTTAGGGATGGTTGGGGTGGTGCTGTCTTGAGATGCTCCCCCGTCTGACAGAGAACTCTCCCCATCGCCTCCCATGTAAGGATGTTTGGCTGGTCAGGTCTCGACGGCAACCTGGAATGACTTGCCAGAAGCTCCCAAACGCCTTTAATTGACCGATGACATCCACTCGTGTTAATGAGAGTGAGATCATGTTTTCATGCTTCGTTCTGCAACACAGTGAAAGCAAAGGCGACTGCAGCTGCTCTCGGCACCAGCCAATCTCCCTCCAAGGTGTACGCAGAATGACCTTAAACAACAAACTCATCTTTATTGCTTTATTTCTCATTAGCACTTAATTCTATCATTATTAGCCTGCTTTTATGGCTATGTAGAACCCAGGTAAACCCTCCAGCTTACTCACTGCAAAGAAGCCTGAAGGGCTCACTTCTCTGCAGGCATAGACAGAGCCCGACTTCAGGTGATACAGCACTAAAGCATCCAGAAAGGCAGAACTTCACCCCAGCATCACCTGGAAAAGCAAGCTGGGAATTGCAGAGGTGTTACCTCGCACTCGGAGTCATTGGGGGGGACACAGAGGTCTCTGGTGTGCTAAACCAGGAGGAAGCCACAAATGATTGCAGGTGCACAACTGCAGACGCTCGCAAAGCCGCTGCTTCAGCCCCACACCATGACCTTGGCAAAGTGATTCCATGCCGGTGGCCTAATCCCACCTCCGTTTCGGCTGGTAAGGGGAAGGCAGGCACTTGCCAACCCTCTCCCTTTAGCTCAGTAACCGCAGGAGCTCCATCTCTCCTAAAACCTGGAAATCCTACAGCATCCTGCGGTCTGCCCATCCAAAGAGCATCCGAACTGCAGCCTTGCTCCTCTGGCTTACAATCCACTCCAGTACCTGTGCTCCCTACTGTCTGGCTCCAGCAGGATCCATCACCCCTTTAAGTCTGTTCTGCATCATTCCAGGTACTAGTTTCTGTCCTCCTTGGTCACACAGTGTCAAGAGGAGATTCTCCACCCCAGCACGTGCCAACTTGCCCAGCTCACCACGGAAGAGGTGAGAACTCCACATTCCCTTTCGGTTCTGCTATAGATGACAAGATAAAAAGTAGTTGTATGTGAACCATCTGTTCCAGTGCCTAATGGAGCCATAATCACCAGGTATCGACCATTTCAAAGAACACCATAACATTTATAAACCCAGCGTCGATGTCACTGTTAACAGGGAGATGCTTGGCTCTCTTTGAGAAAATACGATGCTCACAGCACACTTTGCTTTCAACTACAGCAATAATGGCCCTTCTATAGCAATCTGAAGCACCCCAGACAGGGCTACACAATTTAAGGGGCTGCAGTGGAGCAGGACCTGTTGACAGCAATAATTTCAGCCAATCTATTGAGCCAAGGAAGAGGAACTGAAGGGTTATAGAGAGCTTGCAATTAGCCAAAGCTCTGGAAAAGGAGGAGTGCAGACAACAGCACTGGGTTGGACTGCAGCCCTGTGATTTGTTCGGGAAGACTTGGCTGCTGACTCCATATGGTTCATATAAGGAGAAGCTGTGCCATGCAGTGTAACAGTCTAAGAGAAATGATGATGCTCGGGAAGTGAAGCAACCGCTTCTCCTCATTGCCCCTCGTACAATGGGATCATTTCAGTCCTCTGAAGCACGATACCTGCAGCAAACTTGCTGTGCACAGCCAGGATTGACTGTTTAAAAGCTCTAAAAGAGGGAAAACCCCAACCTAGTCCAGAAACGCAGCCTCCCAGAGCCAAGCACTCTATACAGGCAGCACTATGTCTGTAGCTTATGAGCTATACATCACTCCAAGATCGCTGCATGCAGATAGAAGGGACCCGGCAGAGCAGCTCGGATCTGACAGCGCCCGTTTCTGATTCGCTTTAAAGCTGACGCTCATTTTGCTCCCGGAGTTTGTGTCTCCTCTTTACTGCAGCACACAGCAAGCTGAGGAGGAGGAGTTCATCCCATGGAGCAACCAGTCAGCGCGCCTGACCACCGGAGACATCTCCTTCCTTGGGAGCAGCACGAAGCCGGAGCGGCTCAGGAAGAGACCGGTTCTGCAAGTGGCGGTGCACAGAAGATCCTTCCCTGTTTCAACAGATGGGTGAAGCGCTGCAGTGACAGACCCAAGGAATGGAAACGCCGTGAACCCAGCGCAAGATCTCAAACGCAACCACCAGGACCTGACGAGCTGATGCAGCCTGACACGCAGAAGCGCGCAATCGTTTCCATGCGGCTGCCTTCATCTTCTTTACATACGAGGTCGAGAAAGCCCCTGGGGCTGTGCTAGTGCCTAAATGGGTGCAGGTTCCCTTTAGTCTGTAACAAAGGCTTTAAGCCATTGGCGAGCTGCCCGAGCCTCGCTGTCTTCTTCCTTTGCATCTGTGCCTCCATCCGAGATAACGCGGCGCGGCTTGGAACGCGCACCCCGCGCAGTCACAGCTGAAGGACAGCACAGGAAACCCAAGTCAGCTTTTCCTTCCACGAGGTAACTCCCTGGACCGACCAGCAGAGTCTTTGGCACTTACACATCTAACAGCATGCAACATTCAAAGCTCAAGCATTAACTGGTTTAGGGAGTTAAGAGGAGAGATGCTGCCTGCAATTGCTTGGGGCAGAACGTGCTCGAGGAGCAGAAATCCACCCTTCAATGAGGAATCTATGAGCCAGCTTCAAACAACCCCTTTGAGAGGTGGAAAGCATCCAACAACTGCCAGCTCGCTCCAACGTGGAGGCCTTTTGCTACCCAAGCTGATAGCAGAGCGACGGAAGAGAACCAGCTCTTCCGCCTCCCGCATCCCTCCGCTTTCCTTCTTCCTTCCTTGGACTGTCTGCAGGGCATCCTCTCGTGATGCCAAGTGCTGCCCCGCAATCTGTTCACTTCATTAAGCCTCTCAGCTCCTCCATCCAGATCCCAAGAGCAGCACAACCCAGAGGTGGTCCCTTTGCATGGCAGAGCCCCAGAAACCAGCCAACATGCTCTGGGCTGTGTCACTGCCAGATCTTCCCGAAACAGAAGCCAAATTCAATCCTAATAGCAGACTATTTACTCCTTCCCAGTTCTCCAGGCCAAGTCTTCCCTTTCAGCCTTCTGTCGGGCTTAGCTGTGCCTGTGCTGGAAGAGCAGCGCGCCCGCAGTGCTGCACAACACCTCCGTGCCTTTCACACCACTTCATTGCGCACAGGAGGCTGCTCTGTCATTTCAAACACGAGAACATCAACAGTAACCCTTTGCCTAAGAGAAGGGGCCAGGTTATGGCATCCTGTGCGACATGGGGAACCCGGTCACCATCATTCACCTTACCTCGCATCCTCCCGCTCTTCTTGCTTTGCTGAATCCACTTACACACCTAGGAGGTGAATAAAGACAAGTGCCACCTCTGCTGCATGGGGATGGATGAGAGCAAACCTCCATCAATCAGCCCCTGAGGAGCCGCCCGCACGTGAACCTTTACTTCTATTTGGCTTTCTCCATCAGGTTCAACACAAGAAACCGCCTTCACATCCCGCACTGCAACCCCTTCGCACCAAGAAGGATGGCGGCAGGTAAGCTGCCCAAGACAAATCTCTCCAACTCTTTTAAGCCAGAGGAGCACATTCCATGGTCAAAGCCCGAAGGAGAGCAGTCAGTACAAGAGAACAATGCAAAGCAAACGGGACGTGCTTGGATGAGAACCAAGAAACAAACCCTCACCTCTTCAAAAGCCCTTGGAATTCGCGACAGCCGCACTCAACCGGGCAGACTTCGGGCCCCCTTTACAGGAGCTACAGCACAAGAGTCAGAACCAGAGGGAGGAAGGAGAAAGGCACAGATTTCCTTCAGTCTCACCCGAAAAACAGCTTCATTCAGGTTAAAAATCAGCTTATCCACCAAGAGAGAGGGGAGAAACAGACACACGCTGTTAGGCAAGTAATTACCTAGCAAGACACATGCCAGTAATCATAATACACCAAGTGTGATTTTAACAGATCCAAATGCCTTTCTCTTTGGCTTCCACGCTAGAAGCAGCCGCTATTCAAAGCGCTTTCCCAAAGCCCTGTCCAACCAACACAAAAGCCAAAGGGCCGTTGCATCTTCCTGTTTGCCGCTGCAGCCAGGCGCTTTTTAAAGGCCCATTGCAAAAGGAATTGCCTTGAAAACCTTCCAAGGAAACACAACTCCAGGGCTCTGTATTCCTGTGGGATGGGGGGGAAGACGGGAGCAGATCAACCACGCTCCAGCAGAGGCATCCGTGCCTCTGGTCAGAGCCACTGCAGCGGCAGTCCGCAGTGTTCCGTGCTCATGATGAGCGGCCCTTACGCAGTTATTACACGCTGCAGTCTTAAAACAGGACTTAACAAGCAACGAGTATCAAAGAGAGGCAGAACTCCACAGAGGAGCAATGTTTGCTCAGGGTTTCTAGGTGTGGTTGCAGCCCGAATGGGATTATTTCTACCTGAGTCATTTGCTTCGCCTTCATCCAGGGTTCACCTCCTTTGGGGCTCAATCGCTGACTTTTGGAATTCAGGCTATTTCACTAAACGCTTGGGAATTTAAAGCGGAGAGGAGGAATTCCACCAAATCCAAGTGGTTCAGACTGCGTCCGACCAAAGCTTCCCAGCAGCATCGCATGCAAACTCCCAGCTCCATGGGGGAGTCATCAAAGTCCTTCCTTTGAGGTGATAACGGACCCTCCTCTACGGAGCAGACCTGATGTGCACCAGCTCTGTGTGCCTCTGTGCACCCCAGCTTCCTGCCTGGGGACTGGGAATAACAGGACTTCCCCCTTTGCACTGGGGCAGCTTCCATCAGTACGGAGTGACAATGAGAATTGTTCTCTCGTTTAATCCCTAAGGGATCACTTCAAGTTTCTGCCCTAAGAATAACCCAGGTCTTGGTCTCAAAAGAGCATTTACACGAGGACCTCGCTATTATGAGATCTCCTTCTGGCCACCACAAGCTTCAGCCTTGCGTTGTTCAGGGCTTTCTTCAGGACTGCCACCGAGTTTAGAGCCGTACCAAAATAATTTCTAATTTGATGACCTACCAACGCCTTCACCGCTCCTGAACTGAAGGAAATGGGTCAGTATTTAAGAGACAAAGCAACAGTGCAACCAATACCCTAACGTTTCCTCACCCATCTCCTGATAGCTCCATCTCCAGCTTGCCAAAGCTCATGGCTTTACACAGAGCAGAGGTGCCTGTGCTCTCCAAGATGGGAAGAACGAGGTGTAAGAGGTGAGAGCCCCAAAGGCTTTGCTATGAAACCAGGGCTGCAGCTCTCCAGGACACACCACAGGCACACACGCGCTTCTCCCCACCTCAGAGCCATGGAGTCAGCTGAAGCCACCTCCTCCGCAGCATCCTTCTCCTTTGCCAGACACAGAGTACTGCAAGCAGCCCTGCATTTCGCCAACCGAATACCATCAGCACTCTGCTGGAGCCACCCCTATGGGACACGGAACCGCCTTCTATTTAATGCCACAAACGGAGCACTTTTAATAGGGGGTTCCTCTTCAGAGTCAGTTAAAGGGGAAAAGAAGTGAAGAAAAAGCCTGGTTTAATCAGCTGCAGCTCTGTGGATTCCTCTCCCAAACCCATTGAGGATTAAGGACCTTTTATCTCCAGCTCGGATCACCTGACTCTGCTTCTCCTCTCCATCATAATCCCAGCCTGGAATGTGCTCCATCACCTCCTCACCACAGTGACAATGCACATCGGGAGCAGGAACGTCAGCACCAGGCTCCCAGCTCATCCTCCTGCAGCAAGGCAGAGGGGGGGGACACCTTTCCCAACTCCATTCACTTTGCTCATAGCTCTGTAGCCAGGAAGCGCGGAATTCCAAAGCCTCTTTCCCCTCCTCAGGGTCTCTTTTGGCTGGTCAGCTTATCCGCAATCACTGCTTCCAAAGAGGCATCCACAGCGGGTAATTACAGTGATGGTGATGATGGAGAGCCAGCCCCTAAGCAAAGCAAACAGCCTTTACCAGGCCATCCCTACTGCCATACAGGATTCGCTGCTGGTGTCAGTGAGCAAATTACAGCCTTCCCAGACAAGGTGCTTCAGCTTGAGATGCTTCTCCCCATCAGAGGTTAACCAGCGCTCTAAATGAAGCACTAAAGGTACAGGTGGGACAGGAGGCAACACAAACCCTTCTGTAACACATCCTCATCTGACTACCCTTTCTGGAAGGGTGGGAATGAAACCACCCTTTGGGACAGGACCTGAAGCCACCCACACCTTCCAGCTCTCAATCTGGTGCTTTATCTGCGGCATCATTCCCACTTCAGGTCACATCCTTCCAATGTAGGGCCAAGGAAACGCCCCATCAGGAGCTGGTTTGGATGCTCCCAACAGCACTTCCCAAGTCGTGATGGCCCCCATGGTCACCCCTTCTCACTCCCGGCAGCACAGCCCTACAGCCCACGGTCCATCCTTGCAGCAACTTCAGCAACGGCTCATATGGGAAACGATGAGTGGGAAAAGACTTATTCTTAGCTTCCTGCAAGGGAATTCAGCAGCTCGGAAGGAGGAGCTGGAAGCATCACATGATGATCAATTCCCAAGAGAACAGAGGGCTTTGTCGGCGCATGGGGCTGCAGTGCCAGGAGAGGCAGGGATAACGCTGGCCCTCCTCCAGCATTTACCTGTGCTCCCGGAGAAACCCATTATAAACTTGCTTTGGAGGAACACCGATGTTGCTATTCCCAAATCAGTTTTCTTCATGCAGAATAAGCTAAAATCTACCAAAACGGCAATTCCCGATAAAAAGATGGTGTAGTTTTCCAGCTCCTTTAGGACCAAGGTAACAGGAACAATACCCCTCTCAACAGGGAGAGACGGGAAAAACATCCCAAACCATTCTTTTCCACTGCTGCACTTTAGACCTGATGTTTGACATTAGTCCTGATCCCAGAGGCAAAATGGGAGTGCTTTATTCACTAAGTCAACCAGCTCCCACGGCTACAGCCATCCTAAATGGAATGCATTATTCCTGCATTAAAACATATGTTTTTCAAGGCAGCAAGCCATGAGAGAGATGACAGAAGACCTAATTTTATCAGGCAGGGATACAATGCTCCGGGTTGGTTTTGCTCCCTAGGGACATGGAGCTGGGGAACGCAGGTTCCCTCCGCAAGGCCCAGATGCCCCTCACTGAGGCAGTAACTCGCATCCTGGGGTCACAAGATGCATTCCTGCATACACCCTGCACGTTCTGTGGGCTCCATCCCCATGGAGCTCAAAGTCCAGGAGACCTGGTTTGGATCAGCAGCTCTCAAGTCAACATGAACCAGAGATGGTTTCTGTTGGCAGAGAAGTGCCAAAACCTTACGCGAGCTCTTTTTTCTTTCCATTCTTTTAATCTTTAAGGTATTTAAAGTTCCCGAAAACTTTCGTTTTAAGCTCAAATTACACTAAATAAAACAAGGGCCTTGCTCATGCCAGCAGCAAAGTTAAGCCGCTATTCCGCTGCCTGTCCCTGGTACAATCTCTGCTGCCTGTACTTATTCTAAGCAGCGTTTCAGAAACTCAGCTTTGAAGCTGGGAAAAAACAATGGAAGTTGCTAGAAATGAGCATTTTACTGAGGAAAAAAGCATCCAAGGCGGGAGGAACAACGCGGCGCTGGCAAACGCGCTCCAGAATGAGAAATCCAGGTGGGAGGCTTTTCCCAAGCCTCTTCATCAGAAGGGAAGGGGAATATCGGTGGAGCAGATGGAACGCTGCTGCCTGCAGAGCATCCGCTGGCTATAACTCACTGCTTCCTCACACATGGTGCAAATGGAAGAGCCTTCCATTCTAATGAATAGAACGAGGCATCCTGGCCTGGAGACTCGGCCCTGAGTCCATAAGCTCCAAGGAAGATTTTGGATTGGATCGCCCTCAACAGGGAAACGCTTCAGTTCTTCTATTGAGCCGCATCCAAAAAGCAAGGGAGCAACTCAGTGAGAGATGCAGGAAATGCTTTCCTAAGAGAGACGCGGTTTAATGGGAACCACGTTAAGCAGTTATCTGAACACTGCTTTTGGAACAACCGAAAACAGGATACGTTCGGCTGCTGCCTGCCCCTCCGGGACTTGTCACCATGAGTTCACTCCCTGCCTTCTGAAGCTCGCCACTGAATAAACACGATAAATGCGATGAAGAGAACGTCACGAGCAGAACTGCTCCGATAGAGGGAAGCAGGAAGGAACCCACCACCCTTCCCACAACATTCCCCACGCACCAGAAACACGAGGGTGCACGCTTCCCTACGGAGCTCCAAGTACTGTCCGGTTGGATGCGTGTGCGGAAGAGCAGCGCTCCGGCCCCGTGCAGCTATGCCACCATCCATCACGTTTACTGCTGAATATTTCATGCTCCCGAACTCAAAATGGAAAGCTGAAGATCAGTTATGTAGGACACCACAAAGAGCAGCTTTAGCGCAGATGTGTCAGGCTAACCGGTCTGATCCACGTGTCCAGCCTAAGCATCCAGCTGGAACTGCCAGCACCACCCGTGGAAGTACCAGAAACCATAAGGGACAAACCCGGTATCCCTACTACCACGTCCTCTCCACCCAACTGAGGAGAACTGGTTCCAGCTCCAGCAAAGCCTCAGAGAAGCGATCAGGGAGGAGGTGGAAGACTCTTTAAAGCCTCTGATTCTCTCCTCTCCCCCAGGCAAAGGGTCAGAGCTGCTGCTTCTAACAATGGCCCCAAACTCATCCCTTATGCACTCAGGAAATGAGGAGCAGCACAAACCCGTGCACATGCGTTAATGCTCCCGGTGGTTCCTCATCACACCAGCCTGGATGCTCCAAAACCTCTCCTTTCCTTCACGTTCGCATGCTTCAGCCTCGTACCAACAGCAAAATCTACTCCCACTGAGAGCAGCCAAAATGCTTCCCTCGGTGTTTGCGCTGAGCCCCCTCTCTCTGAACCATTAATGCCTTAAACCATCCTGCTCTGACCATCTGCAGAGCAGGAACCTGGGATCGCCTTATGGGCCTTGCCTGATGCGCTGGTGATGGAGCCGCTCCTCTGCATCACAGCTTGAGCTGGGCTTCCTTTCCCTGTTGCACGGCACCCACGTGCTACCGTGCTTACAGCACAGGTTGAAGGCTGAAGAAAACAGGATACGATCTGAAGTGAAAGCTCTTATCAGAACCTTTGTAAAGCCAAACAAGGCAGGAAGGATCGCCTCCCTGTGACACGCTGCAAAAGGGGTTTCATGCATTGCAAAGCACAGCCTCAGCCCCGCACCTTCGGTGGCTGCACGGAGAAGGACCGTGTGGACGCCATACGCAGACTGCTCAGCAGATGTGGGACCCATCAGCTCTCGGTAAATTCAGGAAGCGACACAAAAGCTTTCCCATTATTAGTTTTGCCTAAAGCAGGACCTGTGGGGGAGATGCTGCCTAAACGCACTGAAGCCACCTGCAAGTCCCGCCAGCTACAAGAGGATCAGATCCAACCGGCGCCTGCTCAGGCGCCCTTCTCCAACCTTTCCCTCGCTGCAGCCACAGCTCCCTCTGAATGGTGGGGAAGAAACCGAAGTGAAACCCTTCTGCTCCCCCAGCAAAACCCAGAGCGGTCCTTACGTGGGCAATCACTTCCTTTGACTCTTCTCTATTCAAGTGCTGCGCTGCAGCTCCTCACCTGCTTCGATGGGCGCCTGGCGAGGAAGGAACGAAAACTGAAACACAGCTCCGAAAGAACAGAGAAACACCACAATTCCATAGGAGATTCCCGAGCCAAACAAAACAAAGGCTCTACCCACTTGCTTGAGTCAACGCGCTCCCTTCCAGTAAGGTTCTATCCTATTTGGCTGCCCTTCGGGCCTGGGTTTCAGCTGTTTTGCTGATCCCACTTTTTCCGCACGCGCCACCATCCTTGCTCTTTCTTCAGCCTCTGCAAATCCCAAAGCAAAGCTTTCCCCTGCGGACAATGAGCTTTAAAAGGAGCACAGAGAGGGGCAAGAAGCCACGGGCAGTGTTACCCCTATGAAATCACAAAGCCGACAGCCCACGATGCTTAACGAGAAGAGCAAACAGAACCCAGCTCCTCCTGCACACGCTGATAGGATAAACCCTGCCACATCACCCAGGAGCCACCGAAACCATGGTCAAGGCCCCAGCTACCAGGCAAGTTCCCCTTTGGGACTAGGCAGAGCTTTCCCCACCCCTTACCCTCCATAGACCTGAAGTTCACTCCACACACACCCCTTCACTCGTTAAAGGCATCAGGCAAGGCAAACAGCAGCTAAGCTCTTGCTGAGCGTGCGTAACCCTCCCTGAGATAAGATGGCTTGGGATACACATCCTGCTTCCACAGCAAAGCTCTCAGCACCCACCATCGATGCTGCACCCACAGAACAAACTCTGCCCCAGCAGCAGCACAGCAGTCCCATCCCGTGCACTAAACCAGAGGCACTGAACGTGCCTAAGGACAGCCTTTGAACCCGGCCATTCCGGAGCTTCTCAGCTCCATTTGCATCGCTGTGATGAGGACAACGTGAGAGGAGCTGCTTGAAAACCCCCTCCGAGCAGGCAGAGATGCCCAAGCTGGGTGCTGGGGTGCTTTAATACCGGGGTTTACAGCTGAATATGGGACAAAGAGAGACATTCGCCTTGGCCTGGGAGCTCCTTGGCACACACAGCAAATGCTCTACGGAACAGCATCGTATTGTGGGCACAAAGTCACCCAGATCCACATCTGCAGCTCAACCCCAAAGGCACAGAGCTGAGCTCCATGCTCAAAGGAATGTAAAAGGGGGGGGGAAGTCTGCTTTAAAGTTAATATCCCTGGCAGCCCTGCTCAGGAACAGGCAGCAGATGCAAATACAAACCCAGCCCTTCCCATCATTAGGGATGCAGAATGTGGGTGGCACTGACTGATGAAGAAAAGCAGCAGAAAGAAAGGAAAACACAAGTGAGAAAAGAGGGAAAACCGGAGGAATGCCGAGCAGGTTCCAGGGTTACAGCTCCACGACCCAATTCACCGCTTGGATTCACTCCCTGCTCCTTTACCACTTTTACTTAGAGGCTTACAACAATGCTGATCCCTTCCGTAAGGGAATGGGACATCTCCATACAGTGCCATGGGTACGATTTGGCTATGACGTGCTTCCCATGGATAGAAGACAATGGGGATTCTTATCTACACTTAGAAATAACTGAGTTAGGCTCAAAGCAGTCACTGAGGCCAAATAAAGACACAATAAAAGGCTGAAATAATGCAGTTTCTGTTCACTGATGTTACCATTTCTTGAGCCACATCCCACTGCTCTGCTCAGGCACTTCACACGTACTCGGGAGCGGGACTACAGCCACTTCCATGCTGACCACAGGGCCCGGTAAGGAATAATCCAGGGATGGCAGAGGGATAATTTGTCCGCACAGACTGCTCCTGCGGGAAGCCTCATCCCTGCAACCCACAGCTCCTGTTTGAAGCAGACATTAAACCAACCCTGCCCCACTCTGCATCCTACTTGCTGACACAGCACCTTTCCCAAGCAGAACGCCAGACACCATTTGAATCCTGGATTTCCCCTGTATTGTTGGGAACTCTCTACACCGCGGTGGTGAAGGGTACCAGAGCCCTGCACAGCAAAACTCACTGCTGGCATCCGCACACGAGCTGTCTGCGCTGGCAGCCTGCAGCCTTCTGCATCTGAAGGCATCTTCCGAACCCTATCCCGACCGCAGGCTCGCACGTGAAGGACACAGCACTGTCCCTGCTCCCTGCAGCTCCTCTCCTGCTCCAAAGCAAGGCGTTTGCACCCGGAGAACCTGCGAGGAGCAGTTCCACAGTAAACAGTTAAGCCCAGAGACAAATAAAGCTGCAATGAAGGGGTGGGGAATAAAGGACCAAGTGTTGCGATGGGAGCAACAACGGAGCAGCTGAGCGCGAGGCACTGCTGCTGGTTCTAATGAAACGGTTCCATTCAGCGTTGTTTACTACGAACAGGCCCCGGTTCCAGGCAGGGGCACAACGCACACACAACGCCCTCAGCTCTGGAAGCTCCAGCCTCAAACCAGGGCGTGTGTTTCAGGAACTACACAATGACGTTCCCTCGCTGACTCATTCGGCTCCTGGGCAGGTCAGGCCTCAGTTATCTCAGCACCGAGATACCACGAACGATGCTCCCAAGAGGTCGGGACACAATCACACAAAGTTTGGGCTCATGGGGGGGGGGGGGGGTGATGGAAAAAGTGGTTTGAAGTTGAGCAGCCTCCAGTATCTGAAGGGGCTATAGGGATGCTGGGGGGGACTCTTCATTAGGGACTGCAGTGATAGGACAAAAGGTAACGGGTTCAAACTGAAACAGGGAAGTTTAGATTGGATATGAGGAGGAAGTTCTTCACTGTGAGGGTGCTGAGGCACTGGAATGGGTGCCCAGGGAAGTTGGGAATGCTCCATCGCTGGCGGTGTCCAAGGCCGGGTTGGACAGAGCCTTGGGTGCCATGGTTCAGTGGGAGGTGTCCCTGCCCATGGCAGGGGTTGGAACTGGATGAGCTTCAGGTCCTTTCCGACCCAAACCATTCCATGATTCGCACACACAAATCCATAAGGTGCATATTGAGAAACCCGAGGATTAAAGCCACAAAGGGAGCAGTGGATTAAATACTCTGCGAATTCCTTACAGAACATGGAAAACTTCACCCGCCAGCACTGAAGTTTGAGCTATTCGAGAAGCTTGTCAAAAACCAGCACCAGATCACAGTTAGTTCAGCAAAAAGATCTATTTTGGGCATAGAGTTTACAGGGTCAAACTCAAAGGGGCTTTCAGCATCACCACCTCCGTAAACCCCAAGTAAATGTTTAATAGTAAAGATCACGCCAAAACATCACGTCATATGGCATGCCGAGCAACGGGAATGCTCTTCAGTCCTTTGCCATCCTGGAGTACCCGGAACCAAGCAGCAGATAACGTTATCCCTTCAGTTAAATGCCTACAGAAAGCACCTCCGAAAGACGTTTGACAAAGGGGAAAATAAGGGGGAATAAACGCTCACGTTAAAAGCTGGACCACAAACGAGTTAAGAAAGCACCACCGAGGCCTTCATAGACCACATCCAAGCACCAACGTGGGCAGGGGGGCTGTCAGCACCCAGCTCAGGCAATGAGTTCCCAATATTGGCTTCAAAGCAGTCAGTGGTCTCTGTACGCACTGCAAGTGCTGGGGCAAAGAGAGGATAAAGACGGATGAGGCCATGGCTTGATTCAACTTGAGTTTTGTTACTCAATGAGAGATCATTGCAAGCCCTGCCATGAAGGGTTCACGGCACCAAGCTCCATGCCCTGCCATGAAGGGTTCATGGCACCAAGCTCCATGCCCTGCCATGAAGGGTTCATGGCACCAAGCTCCATGCCCTGCCATGAAGGGCTCACGGCACCAAGCTCCATGCCCTGCCATGAAGGGTTCACGGCACCAAGCTCCATGCCCTGCCATGAAGGGTTCATGGCACCAAGCTCCATGCCCTGCCATGAAGGGTTCATGGCACCAAGCTCCATGCCCTGCCATGAAGGGCTCACGGCACCAAGCTCCATGCCCCGATGGAGGGCAAACGAAAGCCATGGAGAACAGCGCTACCTGCCCAGCCCTTCACCCTCCGGCTCCGCAGGGGAAGTTTGTAACAACGCGATACCGAGAGGCGCAGTTCGAGCACGGAGAAACAAAGCCAGAGCCATGCAGAAAGGGGAACAACACAAACCCCAACCGGACACGCATGCTCCGCGCCGTCCCGGTTATGGCCCCGCGACAGAACTCGGGCACGAAGTGGAAGCAGCGCCGGCAACGTCCTCGTTACGCACCCCAAGCCCCTTCGCCTCCCCCAGCCCAGCACCACCGCCCGTCCCCAGCGCCTCTCCCTCCCTCCCGCATCCTTAAGCTCAGAAACCAGGGGCAAGGGGCCACAAGAAGCCCGCACCGACGGGGTCACCCCCGCCGAGCACAGGGCCCCAGCACCCGATCCCCCCCCGAACCACAGCCCAGGCCCATGGCAGGGCCCTTCCGGCCGCGGCCGCACACGGGTCCCCGAGCCCCATTCCCGGAGCCCCTCACACCCCCAGGGCCTCCTCTCCGCCTCTCGGCCCCCTCACTCGGGGGCTCCCCTCCGCGGGGGCCCGCGGCGGCCGGGCCGGCGCCCCGAGGCCAGGGCAGGGCACGGACGGGCGCGCTGCTCACCTTCGGAGAGCTCCAGCTCCAGCTCCGCCAGCTGCTCCCGGACCTCGCGGGGCAGCGACGAGACCCCCGCGGCCGCCGGCTCGGCCATGGCGGGCGGAGGGGACGAGGGGCAGCGGCGGGGCCCGGGCGCCGGCTCCGGGCGGCTCCGAGCGGCTCCGAGCGGCTCCGCCGTCAGCGCCGGGGGCTCCGGGCCGCGGGCGCAGCGGGAGCGGCCGCCACCTCCGCCATGCTGAGCCCCAGCGTCACGTGACGGGGCGGTGCGCCCGCCGCGCCTCAGTCTCGCCTCACCGCAGGGCGCCCCCCCGCGGCCCGGCCCCGCGCTGCAGCTTCCGGACCGACCGGAGCCGTTCCCGGCCCGTTCGGAGCCGCTCCCGGGCCGACAGGAGCCGTTCCCGGCCCCGCGCTGCAGCTCCCAGGCTGACCGGAGCCGCTCCCGGCCCCGGTTCGCCTCCCCCGGGCCCAGGGCAGCGGGGCCGCGGCCCCCCCCCCCCCCCGCTCTCCACGGCGGAACCCGGCAACAGCCGCATCCCCTCAGGAGCCCCCGCGGCCCCCTGAGGCCGTCCCGGCCGAAGGAGCGGCCGCGACCCCGCACACGGCACCGCCACGGGCCCCGGGAGCGAACGTGGAGCAGCGCTGTCCGAGGAGGGGTTGGCCCCGGAGCCGCTGCGCTGAGGCGGATGAGGGCTCCCGGAGCACTGCAGGGGTGCGATCGCCACCATCATTTGTGGCTTCCCAACGTGCCCAGGCACCCCCATGGCCTTTAGAAGGGGCAATACGGGGCTAAACCCCCCCAGTTTGGTCCCCGCTTTGTGCCTGTGCCCCGAACAGAGGTCACCAAAGGAAAACCCCCTTCAATTGGAGCACATCGAAACACGCACGGAATTACGAGAGTTGGGCCAGGATTTGGGTTTTTGGTGTGGATTTTTGTGGTTTTTCCTTTTAAATCTGCTTTATTTTTCTAACTGTTATTTCCATTTCCCATAGCACCTTGGCGATGTCGAAAACGAATACAAATACATGTAGTATCGTTGGAACATTTAAAGCATGAACCTACTGCGCACGCGGTCCGCTTTGGACAGGTTTGACAACAGGAAGATGCAGAGAAGCCAGAGACGTCGCTTTGCTTTTCTCCTTTCGCTGAAGCCCTACCACTTTGAAGAGAGGGATTGTAAATGCCAAGGGGAAGCTGGATTCATCCGGGAGGAAGGAGAAGGCTGCGGTAACGTGAGCTCAATATATTATCTGAATATCTTGTATTCTATAAAAATTAGAACAAAAACAACCATTTCTGCACAGTTTACATTTGAAATTGCCTTTTTTTTTGCCCCTTTTTTTTTTTTTTTTTTTGCTTTTTTTCCCCTTTTTTTTCTTTTTTTTTTTTTTGGAAACTGTATCCATAACTGAAGCTCCATAAAAATAAACCTCTGGTTCTTAAATATAAAACTTTAAAGTTGTTACAGGTTAGGTTGCAGATGGATTTTCTCTTTCTCCAGCAAGAAGCTGCTTTAACTCCATTTCAAGTCCTCCCGCCTGGACGTTAAAACAGACTCCATTCACTTCTTGAAGTGCCCCTGCTAAAGGCACTTAAAGAGCCAACTAAAGCGCTACAACAAACCCAAGTTACGTACCATCCTAAAGGAAGCTCGGGCTAGACATAGTATATACACACACAAAGAAGAGCACAAGAAATCATTCGGATTAATGGCGACAATCTTAATGTTTCAAGAAGAAAATATCAAAATTAGAAACAAACAAACAAAATTCTATTGCATATCTGTAGGAATCAAGGATTTAAAAAAGAAAAAAAGCAAGTTTCCCCCCCGAAGTGCGTTTCTGTTGCATCGGCTGTAATCCAAGGGCGCGTTGGACACGTTTAAAATCTCATCGTCTGTACAGAGCGGATATTCTAACCCCAGGTGAACATTCACTCGGGTTAACAGTAAAAACAGCAGACATGTTCAAGACAATTAAGCTGATATTGACAAAGGAGTAAGGCCATAGCTATTTAACTACAGTAAAGCATCGATTAAGTCACTTATTTGCTACTGATCTGCCACAGTATCACCTTGCTTTTCTGGTTAATAGAGTGGGTTACTTATTTTTTTGCCTTTTTTTCTTCTTTTTCACCTACTGCTAAAACTGCACCGCCATAGGGTGCCAGGCTAACTCTTCTTGTATGGTTTTTAAAAGACAAAACAAGGATAGCAGGAATGTAAGATACTCTAAAACTAACTTAATCTTAGAAGTCACCAGAAACAAACCCCAAACTCGTTTTGCACTTGTAGTTTCCCTATCACATGCAAACCATTCAAGTTTTCTCTTCACTTCCCAGCAGAAGGACAAGAGAGCGGCTCAATCTCTTCCACGCACAAGAATCTGGAAGAGAACGTAACTTGGGGAAGTATCCTCCTGTAGCTAACAAAAGCCAACAGCGCTGAAACCAAGCCACAGCTCCTCAACCCGAAGGTTAGGTGAGATCTGCACCTTCCGGTCCTTTTACACCCAGTGGTAAGGTCCCAAGAAGGACCCGCGCAGAGCTGTGACTTGTCGCATCAAGCGCACGCCGAAGGTGGCTGTTGAACAAGGGACGGTTTCACCTCTGCTGAGGAAACGATCCGGCTCCAAGGACACGAGGAGCTGCGCAGGCAGTCGGTCTGGCTCCGTCCCGCAGCCCCCAGTCTGTCACAACGGGCAGACACAGGCAGAGAGACACAAGGCCTTGCCTGCGTCCCCAGCGGGGAGGAGAACGTAGCAGCTAGCCCGTCTAGGTATATGTTTGCCATGCAATACAAGTACTGCGGGAGAACTTGCACACAAAACTATGGTTTTCACAGCCTTTATATTTACGTATTCCCCACACACATATAAAAGAATAGAAAGGAAACAAAACCACAGTTATCGATGGCACTGGGGGAGGAAGGGAAACGCTGAAGTTAAATCCTTGCACGCAGGTATTAAATAAATAATCATGAATGTCCTAATCAAAGTTTGGCTGTGCTGGAAGAAGCCAACAGGTTTACAGCCTTATTTCCACACACTGTACAAGAGCCAGAATCTGCTGCTGGAAAAGGCACGCCCAGGACATACAAAGCATCCTTTCCATGGTCAAGCTTTCCCAATCCCCTCACAAAACCAAGACTGAACTGCAGTTGGGGTTTTTCCCCCCCACATCTAATAAATGAAGAGGATACATTTCCCAATCCTCACCAACTCGGATACTTTCAGCACTACACGGTTATTCTACGCACCGCCCTGGAAGCGGATGCCTGCATGGATCAGGATTAGCTCACCGCCCTCACCACAGAGGCTGGGGATGAAGCTCTCCACGAGCCTCTTCCCAAAGAGTTGCTCCTTGGAGCAGCAAACAGCTCGCAGCAGCCCAGCACTGCCTCCACTTTGCCATGACAGTGCACATCTATCCTAAACGTCTGCCGCTATCATACAGCTTTGTTTTTCCAGTTTGACTGCACTAATTCTTTATACCCTTTCTAATGATGAAAAGTTAACGCTGAATTCATTACATTTCAGAACTTGGAACACTTTTAAGGGTTTCAACTCTGTCATTCCAACAGATGTAGCATTATCGGATAGATGGCAAAGGGTTCTTAAGCATCCCTAAACTGTAGACATGATCAAGGATTTCTTTTACTAAATCAAAAAATCCCCTCCCAAGCCCAGTACAGGTAGTTTCAAAGTGAATAATGACTTTGGGGTTCATATATATATATATGTGTGTGTATATATATAACATGCGTAGAAATGAACAGTTAATTGCATAAATACATTATATCGTGTTATGAATCAACTCAAAGCAATTGCCAAGCTGAATAATAAGTTAGAGAAATGACAACTCTGGCTTTATATATATATTTATAAAAATAGATATGAGTGCTCTCAAAGCAGTTGATAGAGAATGCCTACCGAGGAAGAAGTCGCCAAGGATTATCTGGCTAAGAAATCAGAAGATGAAAAGTCTTCACAGTTATCTGAACTGCCACTTACATTCATTCTAATGGCAACGCTAATATATTACTAAGATGTTTATGGTATATATCACAATTGAGTTTTCCAGTGTTCACAACTTACGACTTTAAATTTGTACACTTGCTATTCACTAAAATAAAAAAAAAAAGGAGGAAAAAACAGAGGAAAACCAAAAAGGTGGGATTCTTCCTGCTGGAAGCTACTTTCCCCTACCACTTCATACAGAACTTTGAACCCTGGCATGCTGATTTTGGCCGATTAACGCACTCAATTTTCCTATTTCAGTCATTACGGTAATCACCTCGAAACTTAACCACTTACTACACAACAGTGTTGTAGATTTAGTCAGCCTACAGCTAGGCAAGACACTACCTTCCAAGCAGCTTCTCCGAACACGAGGGGTTGGTTGAACTCTTTACCTTTAGTTCCACTTTTAACAGTTAAAAAGTCAGTTGCTACTACATCAGCTGTAAACAGTGAGTTCCCAGTACATATGAACCCTGATTTCTAGCATACAGCATCCAATACCCTACTCCAGAACACAAACCATAGACTGGTTTGGAAGAGACCTTAAAGATCATCAAGTTCCAACCTCCTTCCACGGGGAGGCTGTCGGTACATACACCGACATGCCTGTCAGTGTACAGAAAACCCAGCCACGTCTCCAACTTGCTAGCCAAAGAGACAGCAGCCTAACCCTTGTGGGACAGGCAGAGCTCTGTGCCCACAGTTCCCACCTGCAAGGCAGAATTCCACATCTGCAAGTGGAATCCCAGGCTCTTCGCTCATGAAGTACTGTGTAGCCACCCATCAATCCTACACTGGGCCTGCCTCAGGAAAACATACCAAGAGTCTGTAATAAAGAGATTAGAGAAAGAAACAAGCAAGGAAAGAAAATAAAGCCAAGCCCAAACCTAAGAAATGGCCTTCCAAAGGAGGCGAAGAAAACAGGGCCAATGAAAACTTCCATCGTGCTCCCTTTAGGTTCCTTCTGCAGACAAGTTCTGTTGTCCACGTGCTCCGATCTACAATCCAGCATCCTGAAAACGATGGTGTAAAAAGCTTGCTGAATGACTTATTAGTAAGGTCAAGAGACTCTACTTCAAGCTGGAAACACAAGGTTTACTACAGTAGTACATTCAGTTTGTATCATCAGTGACTAAGCCATGACAACGGTACCTGGCTGCAGTCATTCCACTCACACCGACCAAGCACCTCAGCTGCAGATGTGCTCTGCAATGCAAGGCCATCAAGGGCAGACACGTCAGCCCAAAAAGCCAAATGTTAAATAGGTTAAAAAAAAGTTCTAATTTTACAGAAATGCTAAATTTCTCAAAAATAAGATTCTCTTATCCTTTTCCTCCTCCACTGAGGGACAGGTGAAGCTGTCAAGTCATAGCCTTTCGCTCTGTCAAAACGCTACTTTCACAAGCCCAAAACTGATTTCAAGCAGGAAACCCTCTGCAAATTAAAACCAAAAAGATACAAAAATTATAATCTCTATATTTATATCGATTGGAATCCTCCAGCATTTGTGAAATCACTTTGAGAGATGAACTTCGGGACCCTCCCCAACTTCTCCGCAAGAGCCACGCTCCAGTTCAGTATTCCCCTTCACGAATACTCCTTTCTCACAGTCTCCTTTTGCTGCTTATTTGTCCACAGCTCAAATGAAATAGAGGAACGATTGGCTGGCCAAGTGTTACTTTGGTGAGCGGGGTGGCACGTACTGCTCCTTGCCGACACGTCGAGGTGCTCCCTGAGGCGATGATCTGCGTCCAAACTGGCGCCTCTGTTCCCTGATTTTCCCAGCAGCTCCCCTGGGAGGCCCATTGCCTCGGAAGCCGGAATAATCCTTCATCCGACCTTCCACCTTGTCGGGAACCTTCTCCGAAGCCTTCTCAGGTGTACCACTGTCTTCGGTTTTGGCAGGGGGAACGATGTTGGTGCGATGCTCGCGAAGAGGCTGAACAGGAACTGGAGGAGGCTCCTTTGGTGGCTTCTGGCAAACTTCAGCATAACTGAGCTTGCGTGGCTCCTTCGGGACCAAGGGAGAAGAGCAAGGTTTATGTACCAGCACAACCACGCTGTGCTCCTCCGCACCATCCCAGGCACAACGGCAAGAACGTGTACAGGGAGCCATTACAGCACAAGCTGTGGCAAGTCCCACATGAGAAGGTCCCAGGCACCCAGGCACTACAGCAGCACATCCAAGAGAAAGGTCCCCACGTTCCCCCCCCACTCCCTGCTCTGGGCCTCACCTGCATCAACAAAGCAGGAGCTGCACTTGCACTAGCAGAAGGTGAAGTGGTGTTTGTCCTTGGTGGCTTGGCAGCACTGGTAGGAGACACAGACACGGGTGGGGAAACGTGGCTTGTGACTTCTTTCTGAGCAGACACTTCTTCTGGTTTGCTCTCGGGCTGAACTGCGCTGTTACATCAAGAACAATTTACCATTAAAACCTCTTAATACAGAAATTAATGCGCAAGAAAGCGTTTTCTTTCTTTGAAGTCACAACTGGGGGGGTTTAGGGCCATTACCACCATTTGTTACTTCCATCTGGTGGCCTCTAGAGAAGCTGCCTCCCTCAGAGGGGGAAGAAACACCACCACTCTTTGCTAAGAACATGCCAACTATGATATTCTTAAGTAACCTCCATACCTTAAGACCACAGCTTCAGTCTGACTTGGAGCACTCACACTTGTCACAGGCTGTTGGACAGTGCTGTGTGTCTCTTCTTCCTGAGCAGGAGCTGGAGAGCTGGGCAGCAAATCTTTGCTTTCCTGCACAGAAAGTGTACATTGCAGAGGATGGAAAGATTACAGCGTGCTTAAACTGCTCCTCAATATGCCAATTCAAGGCGTGTGAGAAGAGCACTGTTTCCAAAGGCTGGTTATAGGAATTTAACTTCCTTTAGAGCATCGTCTCTAAAGCAAGCGCCCTTTATGGGGGCAAAGCAAACAGGTTAACTATCAGATTAACAAGCACAGTACAATGTTTGGGCTTAAAGCATTCTAATGTGCAGCTCCAAAACTGATTCTTTAAGCAGAGGAGAAGGGAGAGGCAGCGCATGCACCTCACTGTGCACGTGCCAGAGAAGAGCAGGTACCTTTTCTTTGCAGACTCCTTTAACGATATCGGCCATCCTGCTCTCCAGCACAGGCTCTCCCGGTACTTTTGCTGTGCTGCCAGGCAAAGGTGGGAAATTTGATGCTAGCAAATCAAACTTTGGTGTCTGAGTCTTTGTTTCTGCTGAAGGCTGAGGTCTCTAGAGAAGGAAAAGAGCCGTTAATGGGGCCGTAACATCGAGCATTAAAAACATGGAATGCCAGAGCATTTCCTCACTGAAAACCCACACTGTAACCTGGGAATTTAAGGACTACACCATTCCCTCAGTAAATGCAAAGCCAACGCGCTGCACTGCGCGCAGCTCCTTGAAGGAAGGGAAGAGGAACTTACTGAAACCCGGTCGTCTTCTCGTCTCCTCCGACCTCGGAAAACGTTCCTCCTTTAAAGGGAAAGCAGAGCCAGTGAGTGCATTCATCCAGCTGAAGAGTGCACTCATCTGCACAAAGGGGAGCCTGTGGCAGGCAATGTGCAGCAGCCCACTGATTCTTCTCAAGATACAGCTCTGGGATGTTCTCCATCTTCAGGAGGAGGCAAAGCTCTTACGCTCCTGGAGCATAGCCAATACGGGAAACAAGGTCCCTTTTCTCTCCCCATGAAAGAGGTACCCCACAGCACTGTATCTGAACAAGTGACAATTAGACTGTACCATTACACAAAAGTATCCCATCGTTTTATAGAAATCAGCTGATTTCTCACATATCTGTCTTGGTCACTTGTTTTTCAGTGTCTAAACCCTGATTTAACAGACAGAAGCTCAAACCAGTTAACCTTCAAATGTTTAGGAGCATTAAATTCCCCAAAGGGGGAACTGCTTCTTATTTATAGCAACACAAGTACCAACTGCTTTAATTCAGGGGACAAACCAGGCAGTTATAGTGAAATAAAGACACCTCACTGCAAGAGGTTTGTCAGAATAACTAATAGCTGCACAGTCAAGCAGGAAGCACCTGTGTGCACCCAGTTAAGTGTTTATCACACCTGGTTTGTTTAGACACCAGTTTTCTCATCAGTCTTCATAGAAACACATACTGCGCCAATGGCTGGTGATCCTTGGCTAACACGAGTCATTTGAACCCACAGCACCGTGTCCCAGCTGCCTCATTGTGGTACAGCAAAAAGCAGCACACCCAGTTCTTTACCTGCCCCTGCCAATGCCGTAATCACCATTCTGCTCCATCTGTGCGGTAGGAGAATCCTTCTGGGAATAACCTTGGTCTTGGTGGCCAGTTAACGTACTGTTATGTCGCTCCATAACAAAACTCCTGGAGCCGGCTCTGGTCAGTGGTCCGTCCCCCATTGGCATGGTACCGATGGCCGCTGGACCCTCCGCAGCGTGTTCCGAGCTGCTGGATGATCGGAAGTGGGGCTTCACGCTGCAGGACACAGAGCAGCGCCTCAGCCACCCAGGGTTTAAACAAGACCCAGAGCCACCACCAACTACAGTGAATTCACAGCTGACAAGGGTCAGTAAACACTGCGCTTCCTTACCTGCATCTATTCCTTTTGTTAACTGTTTTGTTGCAACCTCCTCTCCTTTCAAGTGCTGCCATTTGAAGAAAACACTGAAATTGCTGCCCCATAGATGCCAAAGAGGGGGACACCCCAAAAACCCTCAACCAACAACAAAACCCCCCCACCCAAAGGCTACGAGTGGTAGAAGAGCCAAAGAGGGATTCTCCCTTCGTCCGGGCCTGCAGCACGGAGCATTAGCAGTGACCTGGAGGAACAAGTCAACCCTGAGGAACGAACTGATCCAGTCACAAGCAGCAAAACTGAACTGGAACAAGAAGTGCTCGTCTGCAGTTCAGGAGATGTGGCCAGCAAAGACCAATTCAAGCAGCACTAAGTACCGGTTTTAAGGCCCCAGTAAAGTGAAGTTTTCCATCAGCAGAGACCACAGGGAGGAGGTAAGGGAACTGAATCCTTCCGTTTGGTTTAACTCGTTCTCAAACTGGAAGATCCTCACGTCAGTTTTCAGCCCTCAGATCTCATAATCTTACCCGTCATTGAGAAGGCCACAGTCTTGTCTGGGCAGAAGAGCAAAGCAGAAAAGACGAGGAAAAGACAAGGGAGGAAAAAAGGCAGAGAGAAGGAGAGATGATGTGAGAGAGCAAAAGGAAGGGAAAGCATGAGGTGCAGGCTGCCCAGACAGCCGACCGTCGGACCTGTTCTCTCTTAGCGCGATACTTGATCATCACTGGGCCAGACCTTGGGGGCTGTTACCTTCCCTGTCTCCTGCCTGCGCAGAAACCCTGCTGAAGCGTATCTGCTGTCACAGCAGGAAGATTTATCAGCACAAACCCAGAGCTTTGTACCAGCAAAGGCTGAGCAAGACTGGCAGGAACGATAAGACAACCAAGCCAGACCAGCAGAACCTGTATGCGCTCGACCCTGAAGCCCTAACTGCACGACTCAGGTTTTACAAATGACAGCCTCAATGGAACCAGAAGAGCTTTAAAAGCTTAAGGATTAGACAGATATGATCCACAGGCAGCAGTGAATGTATGGGCACTTCAAGATGTTAATGCTTGGGTGTGGACAACTCTTGTGTTGCTTCAGCAGCCGTAGCTTCTAAAAGGATCCCTACAGGTGAGAGTTTGAAGGTTGGGCTCAGTTTAAGGCAAAAAAAACCCTACAAAACCCAAACACCTTCATAAAGAGACCTGAACTGGGAGCAGAGCAGCTGTAACTGAATCAGCCGCCCCGTCCCCCAAGTGGAGTCACGCTCCCGGTTTCACAGCCTGCATTAAGACTCTGCTGAGTCACTGCAGAGCAGACTCTGAAGTTCACCTTCTGCCAACAGCCACAGACCTTTAACTGCAGCACAAACCCTGCTATGTACAGGCAGTTGTCAACTGGTTTCTCAAAGGATATAAAAAGCAGTTCCCATTCCCACAGGATACAGCGAAAGAGCTTGCAAATAAAACAATTCCCACCCACACAAACAGATTACAACTCCATTGTATTTACAGAGTACACTTTGAGCACATACAAAGCTGTTTCCTCCCCCCCAGTGTTTATATCTGAGCTGAGCCCTTACAGTTAACAGGAAAGATGGGGATAAAGCAAATAAATTACAGGACCAGACTCAGCATCAAGAAGTTTCAGCATACAGCAGGCAGGGCGTGCAACTCTCAGCTGCACAAACTGAATGGCTCCCTGCAAGGCTAATGGCACAACAGGAAAAGCTTACTCTTGTGCTGCAGTTTATAATCTGTGTATAACAAACACAATTACAAGTATTACCTTTAGAGGAAGTTAGTTATTTGTCTGCAGAAATTCCTCTGAGGCTTTTACAGGAGTTACCTTTGCTCTCTCCAGCAAATGCATCCACTATTTAAGGATCTGACACTGCCACCTTGATGTTATCTTATAAATCCAATTGAAAGATGTCATACACATTTGATAAAGTGGCCCCAGTCCCATCAGAAGGCATTGCATTTTACAAGCACGAGGATCTCAATACTGGAAGTTCTCAGAGCAAACCGAGCTGTCTTACCGATTTCTATGGAATGGGCGACCTATACTCAACGAAGCAGCATTTGTTTTATATGATCCTGGTGTATTAAAGCCATTCACAAATCCACCGTTAGGAAAGGGGGCCTGCAACACACACACAACAACTCAGTGGTTCAACTAAAAGGAAAACGTTTGCAGTTTCATGAGATCAGCTTCAGCAGTTACTCATCCGGTCTGTACTTCACATGGGCTACTGCATCTAGCACGGTGTGAAGTGAAAACCCTACCTGGTTAACAGGCTGCACATTGCCATCAGAGTCCTCCTGCTCTGCAGTTTCTCCAGTGACACCAGCTACTGGATAATGGAATTCCACACCAGAATGCACTGAAGTGAGTGGCAGTCCATGGGTTGCCCAGGGAAGCTGTGAATGCTCCATTGCTGGCAGTGTTCAAGGCCGGGTTGGACAGAGCCTTGGGTACCATGGTTTAGTGGGAGGTGTCCCTGCCCATGGCATGGGGCTGGAACTGGATGAGCTTAAGGTCCTTTCCAACCCTAACTATTCTATGATTCTATGAGAGCCCTGCAGCGTCTCTGACAGTGTTGCTGTAGCAGGTCCATCCCTGGCAGTGTTCAAGGCCAGGCTGGACAGGGCTTGGAGCAACCTGGGCTAGTGGAAGGTGTCCATGCCCTTGGGAAGCAGTCGGAACTGAATGATATCAAGGTCCTTTCCAACCCAAACCAGTATGTGATTCCACGATGTAACATGAAGCACCCTAAACCAGAGGGATCTGACTAGAAACAGCTGAGAAGCCCACTAACCCTTCTGCCCTGTTCACCAAATGACTCCTGATGTTCTGGGTTAGCTCCTCCCATTATCATCGGCTGTTACTCACCAGTGGTGTTTCAAAGTAAGGTGCAGGATTTGGAGACCAAGTCTGAGGCACGATGCTGTAAATAGAGTACTGCTGAGGACTATATACAGGCTGCATAAACAGTGGTGAGGCAAACTGTGCTTGTGTTTGAACTGGCTGAGAGTAGACACTGGAATCCACTACCCGGTACCCATTCTTAGCAAAAAACGTGTTGATGGCTTTTATCCTTGCCTGCAAGACAGCAAATCACATCACACGGTTGGGAGAAAAGAAGAAGCAGAGCATGAAATCCCCCTGGCCGACTGAAACTGTAACAGGGGGTGCTAAGAGGAAGTAAGTTGATTACTGCTTACGAATAAACTGATACAGTCAATACAGATTACATTCTCACAGCGTGCTAAGGGGAAGGCCACGCTTTAGACAGAGAATCTGTCAAGTTTAAGACAAGCACTGCTTTCTATAGCAGTTAACTGTCCGGGCTCCAATTCTGACAGATGCTCTCACAGTACAAACAGATCACTTCAGCCTTAGTTGTAGAGCAGCTAACTCAGGCAAGAGACTCGTGACGGCAAGGGACCTGAGCTCTGCAGACCCAGATTCCGGGCAGCGTGGAGAAGGGAAGATGAAACAGGAATGTGTTTCACACCTCATGGGAATAACCAGCAGCCACACGACTGCCGTTTCTCAGAGCTATCCATGACCTCATTCAAGTTCACAGCCAACAGAGCAAGCAGTATGAACCATCCCACTAACTCCTCAGTGTCATAACACCCCCCATGCACATTATCATCTGAACACAAACAATACACAATGCAGTTCAAACAGAATCCTCTTATAACGCAGCCTTACCATTACTGGCTTGCCCTGAAAGGTTTTCACTTCTTCCCTTAGGTATTTAAATGCCTGCAGATAGAAAAGAGATTAGATACCTGGATAAAACTGTACTTCTCCAAGGATACTGCAAGATTAACACAAATGTGTGGCAAGGCATTACCCC
Organism: Amazona ochrocephala; assembly: GCA_039720435.1. Lineage (NCBI taxonomy): Eukaryota > Metazoa > Chordata > Aves > Psittaciformes > Psittacidae > Amazona > Amazona ochrocephala. Next base: position 1,546,088 of record CM077900.1, read on the forward strand.
GTCAGCCCACCTAAATCCATCAGCCCTTCAAACTCAGGATACCGGCTGTCAGTTATGGTCACAGAGCACTGAGGCAAGAGGCAGACAAGGGAGTTACAGCCCCACAGGCTCTCAGCTTTCTGCTCTATTAACTAGAATTTGCCAATAACCTCTTAAAATAACAGAAGGGGGATCAGCAAATACCCATTTATTTCAGGCACAGGAAGCACGCATGCAATCCTCCTGAGCAGAAGAGGTAACAACAGAACTGAGAGGTCATCAAGAGCTGAAGGCAGCCTTACCTGTTGGGCATCTGTATCCGACTGGAATGTAACGTACCAGTTGTTGTTGTGAGCAAACTCACAGCTTATCACTTTGGGGCAGTTCTCATTTTTAAACAGAGCTTTAACCTCCTAAGGGAGAGAAGTCAGGCAGTTAAGGGGACCCAGCTCTAAGGTGCAAACAGAGCACCAACCAACAGTTTACACTCCAGCTCCTCAGCTGCAGTTCTCCCTCAACCAGGGAGGATCTTTCCTTCCCTCGAGGTGTGTTTTGGAACCCATCACCACCAGTCCAGCCTACCGAGCACCCCAAACAAAAAGCAGCAGGCCCATGTGGAAAGAAACCCGAGCTCAGCGTAGAACTGGTGACAATTCTGTATGAAAGAGGTGGCCCGAATGTGGCTTTAGCTCAGGAGAGACACCAGACAAGAACGATTCTAGCAGGTATTTCTAAGGCAAGGCAACCTGACAGCTCTGCAATAAGCAGATTCTAAAGAGAGGGCAGAGCAGCTGGTCAGCATTTGAACCGAAAGAACTGATTAACAATGCTGGTAGACAAACGCCCTGTGTTACAACTTGAGCAAACAAAGAACTAAATCATTCCGTTCGCCAAATATCAGCAGGAATTTCATTATCCTCCCTTCCCTGAACATAATGAGCTCAGCTCGCACTGGGTCACGATGAATGAGAAATGTTTAGTAACATTTCTGGCTGCCAAAGCAGCCCTCTGACTTCCAGTGAAGTTACTGCTGCGATGAAAACTCAGCCTGAATTCCAGGCTATGCCCCGGAGCGGTTTATTTCGGGATCTGAAAAGAAACCGCTCCAAACTTCCTCCCCAAAAAGCTCCGGTTTGGGGCAGGGGGAAGTTTACTTGAGAGCATTTTAATGTATAAGTAAATAAGGGGAAGGGACAACAGTGCCAGCACGTCTTTACTTTGGCTCTTTTGACAATACAGCCAGGCACAAAAGGTAACTGAGGTGATTGACAAGCAAAATATCAGTGTTTAATCAAATTAAATGCCCGTTGACCTTGGAAGCAACACTTCCTGTTGCTGTCTGAAGCGCTGCTGAAGGCACCTTCCAAACCCATCACAGGCTCTTCTTTCTTTGCTAGTTATTTACCTCTATAGGGGTTGTTTCAGGGATCTCCCGGAGAATGATAATACATCGCTTGTGGTTTGGTCTTACTTTCTCCCCTCGCTCATCCACTTGTACCATAGGAGAAGCTAAAATTAAACAGAAACTTGGCTTAATAGTGGACACCGTACACTGCAAAACACCTCAGCAGTAACAGACTCCATTACCAAGCTGTAACAAAATGCTGCTTCAGAATCCAGATTTCTGGAATCTGGGGTAAAGGACTGTTCGATTTGTGACGTCCTCAGATCTTCAGCACAGTTTAGCTGGTTGTCTGATGTCGCCTCCATCGACAGCTGAGCTATCTAAAAAGCTCAGTCCTAAGTTCAATTCACTCCCAGCTCAAACTCAAGTCAGAGGATATAAAACCACTCCTAGGCAAAGCCCTGGCAGGGAAAGTTCGAGTAGGGAAATTGAGTCAGAATAAAGACTTTAGAAGTTCACTTACAACCGTTTCCTGAAGCCATGTGCCATGAGGAACATCCTGCGACGGGGCGCGTGGCACAGGAATTCTAACCAGCTTTTCCTAATGGGCCTCTCCCAGTTTTACCACCTTAGTAAACTTCGGCACTGAACCAGAAGACCAGGTTTACTCCCAGAGTAAGACTTTCCCTGCTCACAGTACCTTTGTGTAGGCTCTTACTGGGCCAACAGTTGATTATAAAGCACAAGGAGAACCCAGGAGCGTGGAACAGCCACTTACTCAAATGTGTGCTCAGAGACTAAGACGGTTCCCTAAATGGAAGGATTCTTTGTTCGCCTGACACCAAACAGCCACACTTACATCTCAGAACTTCAAGGATGAGGTCCATATCAGTCGTCAGCTTCTTTATACCTTCCATGTTGGCAATTGTCCATATCGGAACGAACTGGTCACTGTCCATTTGAGACATCAAGTAGAGATCCTTTGAGAGATTCTCCCTAAAAAGACAACAGTTCACTATCTTATTAAAATGCTGAACTTTCCTCACAGAAGACACAAACCAAAGGGATAAGTGCAGGCTGAAACATTCACCAGGACCACCCACAGGTGACTCGAGCCAGAATGAGCTCATGCGTGGAGACCTCACAGCAGCCTTCCAGTATCTGCGTGGGTATTGATATTCCAATATCGATGCATGGAGACCTCATAGCAGCCTTCCAGTATCCAAAGGAGGGCTATAGGGATGCCGGGGAGGGACTCTTCATTAGGGACTGCAGTGACAGGACAAGGGGTAACGGGTTCAAACTGAAACAGGGGAAGTTTAGATTGGATATGAGGAGGAAGTTCTTCACTGTGAGGGTGCTGAGGCACTGGAATGGGTGCCCAGGGAAGTTGGGAATGCTCCATCGCTGGCTGTGTTCAAGGCCAGGTTCGACAGAGCCTTGGGTGCCATGGTTTAGTGGGAGGTGTCCCTGCCCATGGCAGGGGGCTGGAACTGGACGAGCTTAAGGTCCTTTCCAACCCAAAGCATTCTATGGCTCTATGAATGTACCCGGGAAGGAAATCCTGGCAGATCAACGCAAAGCAGAGCAAGGTAATTCAGAAACTGAAGGGGAGTTCAGTGCCCTGCATGTTGGTCTTCAAGAAAGGTCTTGCCAGAGGCCTCTTCTGGTAACACACAGCTCAATTATCTCAGCACCCGACAACTGTGAGCTGTAAGCACAGAAATCACTCAATGCTCATTACAGGGCAAGGATGGATGGATGGGACTGAACAGCTGAAAGGTACCACAGGGTTCTTAGAGCCAATCTTGTGTTACATCACAGCCACCTCTCACTCACTGTTAGCATTGTATGAAGATAGATATCAAGGCAGAAAAAAGCCTGTTAATGACTTCAGTACAGGGTTTACACAAAGCTATGTTAACTGCACTGTACCGTGAGAAGCAGAATTCGAGTTGCTTTTTCAAACATTCTCTAATGTCTTCTGTGGACACAGTGGAGCTGCCTTCACCTGCAAGTGACCACAGTGACCATCAGTTCCAGTTTCATGCTAAGAACACAGTGCAAGAACATGTTTCAATGTACAATGAAAAGAGGAATCCTTTTGGGTAAGACCAAGAGGAAAAGGTCATCTGAGACATGCACACAGACCACCACACTACATCTTCTCAAAGGACTCAGATCCCAGTTTTCACCTGCTTGGCCAAGTGCTATGGATCTTCTTGAACACACATAGCTCCTACTCAGTCACATCGTAACTGCAGCAGACTTCAGAGGATTACAGGCACTGACAGAGGTACTGAACTCAGATACTCACCGGACACTTCATAGATTTGGTATCCAAGATCTTCTGTCGCCAAGACAATTCCATTTGCGGATGCTTCATCGACTCCTGTCCCATTTCTTGTGGTCTCACAAGACGGGGAATACATCACTTCATATTGCTTGCAGCTATCCTCTGCAATCTCTATGTTACCTGGCAGAGGAACAACCAGTGACAGAAAGCCTACTGTGAGTTCCTAAACCCAAAGCACTAAAGTAGCTTACACCAATGCATGACATGATTCCTATTCACATAAAGGACCCAGAAGCATCTAGTGGCTGTTATAACACACTGAAATCAGCCAGTCTCTCCAGGACACCTCAGCTTAGCCCTCACCACAGCTGCTCAAGATAAAACCAAGCACAACTTCAGTGTGACCATGCAACAGAGGTTGTTCCAACAAAATAAACTCCTCCGCTGGATCCTTTCCACACTAACAATGAATTCACTGAACCACACTGTGGAGAAGAGACACTATCCAACTACTTGCATTAGGAATGGCTTAAAAGCAGGAACACTGCATCCAGAAGGAGTTTCTGTCACAAACTCAGAATTCTCTCTTCACTTCTGTTGACTTCCCAAAACTTCTGACAGGGCCACACAAAGCGAATCCTCACTTCTTCATCCCTACCTCTTCCTATGCCTTTCTCCAGGGAATCTTCTGCTTCCTGCTTAACAGGCCGCTGCTGTACTTTGAGTACGTCAGCTACACAACCGGCTTCAGATCAAGCCTAAGCCAAATCAGAAGAGTTAAACCATTTGAATATTTGGTCCCGGACAGCCACGTGGGAAGTATGGAAAACAGGGACCGAAATAGGATCGGACTAAACTGAAAGGTGTTAATACAGATGCTTTGCAGTTCCTACTCCAGCACGACGCTCTGAACAGTTCTTGGCACCACCTCAGTGATTTACCAGGATCATCGGTGCCCTCAGATCTTATTTTCCCGTTCACAGGGTCAAGTGTGTACTAAAGTGCAGCAACGGTGAAGAAGCCATGCAACCACTTCTACACATTTAGCATCCTGTCTCCCTCTTAGCGCGTTACTCAGTCATCACTGGGCCCCTTGGATCCTGGTACCTGCCCGGGTATTTGTGCTAGCGCAGCTCTGGACACCTTCTTGACGCTAAACCAGAGCAGGTTTAGGGATTCTGGTCAGGCCTATCATCCCTATAAACTGCCTACTGCTCTCTCATGTCTATTCCACATCTGTCACTCCATCAGCACTAACAGCTTCAAGGACAAGAGCCAGAGGTTGCTCCTCAGTGCAAAAACTCCTACAGAGAACCCTCAGTGCTGCCCAGCAAGGGGCAGAGCCGGTGTCTAAACCCAGGGCTGTGCCATCTCACCCTCAGCAGGAGCAGTCCCCTGCGCAGCCGCTGTTTCTTGCCACGAGTGCTCTGTGCCATTTGGTGGTGGCACGGCCTCCCCACTCCCCTGGGGCACTTCTTGCCACACTTTGGCGTTAGGGTTTAAGCCAGCGCCTTTCGATGTTACCTGCTGGAGAGAGCAGAACACTTTCATTAGCAGAAATAATCCCGAGCTGCTCCAGAAGTCAAGGCAGACAATACAGGTGAATTTAGCGATTTCTTTCTCTCTAGTTCCACATCTCAAGTGTCCAACCAGCTATCAAGCACCTATGTGATTGTGTTCATTAATCAAAACAGGAAAATCCTTGGTATTTTCCAAGTATTTCATTTCTACCTCCATGAGAAGTGTTGCCTTCAACCTCTCTTTATTGACATCCGACAAGAGCAGCAGAGGCAGCAGCTAGCCGTCAAGGACTCTGGGAACTCACAAGCTTTTAAAGACTTGACTGTCATAATGCTCCAGTCCCTTTCACCAGAGAGGGAAATTTTCCCTCCTCCGGACCCCTTCCTAGAAAGGATGGTAAAAAAACATATGTCAAGGAGAAGAAACTAATGGCTTCGTGACATCTCTACTAACCAAGCATCGCCTGTGCTATGCCAGGATTCCTCATGAACTTACCTGAGCACTGCCCCATTTCCCCATGAGTTCACCTACAACTTACACACACCAGTGGATTTACTAATACTTTACTTATAATTACTAATCATTTCCACACTAATAATTCCCTTCAATTTGTAGCCAAGGACACTGAGGTGGTTGAAGTGTTGGGATACACACACAGCATTCCAGGCTGCTGAGGGGGATTGTCTCACTTTGAGACCAGGCAACAAAGTCCATAGTTAGAGGGGAAACAATGAGATAAGACAAGAGAAACTGCTGGATTCCAACCTGGAACCTGACACAGACACACATTCCCATGGCAAAACAGGGTCTCCTCCAAGGTGCCTTTCCAAGAGCTGCTCCGAAGCTCAAGGGCCTGCGGGTAAGGAGTCCAATGAAGCAGCAACAGCACAGAGGATAAGCACCGTGATGGCTTTTGCTCTACCAGGAGAAAACAAACTCCTTCCACGCAAACAAGAAACTGCTCCTGCAAGAATTCCAAACGCCCCACGAGCAATGGTGCTGGCTCCCAATAGGTTCCTTCAGGCCTCAGGGGGAGCCCACTGCGCTCACACCGCTGCCTTGACTTTAAAGGGCGAAAGCCATCGACCCCAGCTCCTATTGCACAAATTCAAACGTAAGGAAGGTTGATACTGAAGAGCCCAGCCTCTGAATTCCGAAACCAAGGAGTGGCTTACTGCAGGCCTCAAACATAAAGCAAAAGGATAAGGAAGCGGTTGCAATAGCTTTAGAGATAATTCCTCCACCAAGGTCACACCTAGTGCCAAAGCTGTTTGCTGCAAGGACAAGCCCGGATTCAGCACCAGAAAGCCTCCAACCACCACCGGGGAGGTTCAGGACGATCATGGGAAAAGGCAAAACAAAGAGCACAGTTTTTGCAAGGCCCTCTCCGGGATTCCAAATCCCGCGGGCATCACTGATGAATCCACGCAGCAATGGAGCTCTCCCACTTCTGTTACTCTTGGCAGAAGAGGATCACTGGAAACAGGAGTGGTTCGGTGCGAGAGGACACACGGACATCTCCCGTCTATTTCAGAGTAAGACAACCTCAGAAGCAAGGGACCTGTTGCACCCACTTGCTTCAGAACCAAGAACCAGCACATCCCATTGCCTTGAATTTACTTTTCACCAAAGCAAAGAAAGACGAGAGCCAACCAGGAGATGATTCACCATTCTACTAAACCAAACTCACGGCCTTACGTCTTTGAGGTCAGGATGTAGCTCATGCTGGAAGTAATTCTAAGGAATAAGTACGATAAAGTGAAACCTGGAACTCGTCAGGGAGCTCACTACACTTGTGGAGGTGATCAGAAGCCAAAAGCAACTCTGAGCATGACAGACGATGTTACCCCCTTTAGCAAACACCAGAAGTCACACGTGGTGACGTGGAGGTTCAGACGTCACTGATCCAAGTGAAAAGCACCAAGAAACTAAACCGATTCCAGGCTGATACGGTGATGAATGGAGCCACGAATACAATGGCACACACCTGGAACAGAGCGTGGGCCGCTTCCTCTTTGTTCTAGAAACACTTCACGACATGCACTGCAAGTCGGCAAGCCCCACACGCTAACAGCAAGACACCGTGCACTGGATGATCTTAAGGTTCCTCCCAAGGACTGCTCTATGACTCCGAGAGGATACCAAGTCCCTCATTTCCATAGGCCTGTTGCAAGTACAGCGTGCTGTGCCCCGGGAGCAGCCCATCTGAAGAGGCCAAACTCTCTATTCTTGCTTATTTAACTGGGGCCAGCAAACACGGAGCCCGTGTGATTGGCTGCAGAACAACCCTCCCAGCGGCTATCGGGAACCTTCATGATGAGGTTAAAGCTTTCCAGAGTGACAAAGGTTAGGAACCGGTGCCCAGGAGCTGACGAAGCTGTTCCTCCGCAGCACAGCTGCCCCGCAGTTTACGCTCCTTTTGGCAACCATGGATCCAAGAGTCTCCTTCAGCAACTCCTCAAAACCAACTATAAAGCGCCCATCTCACTGTGAAAGGACGGCAAAGAGGCAGTTTCTTACTGTAACTTACACTGAACAGATTCAATTAAGGCAACAAAGTGGAGTTCCTTCTAAAGCATTCTACTTAAATATCAAATTGTCCTGCACTGAGCTGGTGACAGACTTCCCAGAGCAAACCTGATCCTCTAAAAGGGAATCCAAGGGGAAAATCCGGAAGAGAATTTAATAAAACTCATCAGGAGAGAATCCAAACATTTTCCAGAAGTGGAAATATAAACAGAGGGGGAAAACCCCCCCAAAGGTCAGCAAAGCCATGGGAGGTTGGCACAGAGAAGCCTTGCGCTGCCTGGGGGATGTGACAGGTAGGGAAATGCGTGTCCAAGGCGGACTCGGACACGTGCCAGTTACCTGTCACCTTCCCAGAGCTTATCCGGGCTGTGAGGCAAACCAAGAGAGAGCTGGTGTGGGACCAAAAGCAATAAGAACAACTCCTTAGGAACTGACTACAGCAGATCAGGTAACAACAGTTCAGCCCTCGGAAGGTGCCAGGTCATTCTCAAAACACACTAATGGCCACAAGAGAGTTACTTCCACTGAATGCAGCATGGTTTTGTCATTAACATCCCCCTCGGTCGGGCAAACACAGTTCTGCTGCGTGAAGATGGTACCTGTGTCACTGGTGTCCATCCCTTTGGTATGAACAGGGCCAGCTTGGGGGGGTGGTCACTTAGAGGGAAGCTGGAAGCCTCAGCTAACAGAAAACAGAGCCAGCAATACCCAGCGCCTCCCACAGGCCTGGTTTTCCAGCTAGGAAACATCACTGGCAACAACTGGAGCAGTGTTTCACCCCCCTGAAAACGCCCAATAAATCACTACTACACGGAATTAGGAACAGGTACCAACTGACCACAACCCCAAGCAGGCCCAGCCAGTGGTATCAATTCCATTCTTCACAATGCATTTCATGATATTCCCAACGCACCTGACTTATGGACTGCTAACAGCACGCTGCTCCTGGCTGGAAGTGAGAAACAAGACCTACGCCAACCATCAATGCACAAAGAACAGCGTGAGCCTCCCACCAGCCCCTTACTGCAGCAAGTGTCTTCTGCCAAGGGATACGAAAGGCAAAGCGAATTCCCCCATGGAGGAATCCATTCACGATCACCACGTGCACGCTCAAGTGTAAAAGGTAACAGTGACAGCTAAAGGGAAGCAGAGAATCCTCCTTCAGGACTTCCATCAGTCCCATTCTGTACCTTATTTTTCAGGCTACCGCAATGATGCCAAGGGAAGAGCTGCATCTGCTTCTGAGCATCCAACTCCAGCGGCTCAGAGTACCTGGTGAAGAACTCCGGTCCCCTGCCCTGGCAGCGACAAAGCACCTTCGGGAAGCGCGATTCTGCTCCAGAACTCAAAACTAAACCTTACTGATTCCTCCTGAACGGCGAGCACGGCCACCAATGCACCACGTTGTCAGTGGAAGAGAAAGATCAAGCAGAGCAACCGACGTCGAGTTCCTGCTTTGACACGGTCCGCTGAACACGCGGACACGCGCTGCTCGATTTGCTCCAGCTCCCTTTGAGCCCCATCCTGCACCCAACCGCTTGCGCGGTTTGAGGGGCCGGCTCAGCACCGCTCCGCCGCGGCCGAGGCTGCAGCTCCCATCAGCTCCAACAGTTCCCCTCGAAGTTAAAGGCTGTAAAAGCGAACCGTGTCATTCTGCGCTCGTTATGCGTTGTTTCCCCTCTAATACGAATTAAACAACGCTCAGACCGTTGTGAATGAGCTCAGAACTGAGGCAATTTGCTACAGAAAGAGGTGGTCTTTCGCAAACCTTTTTATTTAGAGGTTCCTAAGCACCCACCACACGTACAACACAACCCACCGCCTTCCCTCGCTCCTCCTTCACCCGCCCGGCAGCCGTTTGCTCCGTACACTTCCAGGCCAAAACTTACTTCGAAGCTCAAAGCAGCAGCGCAATTCCCTGGGTTTGGCGCAGCCGCCTCCCGGAACCCCGCTGGAACCCCACGGGGCAGCGGCCGCGGACCCCAACCCGCCGCGCTCCAACCGCTGCCGGCACGGACACGCGGATGCGGCCGCCACCCCCAACCGCCCTCCCCGGGTCACCTCCACGGCTGGGGACGGCCCGACCGCGCTGCTCGCGGTTGAATCAGACCCAGCGGGGCCGCTCCGGCGGCCGAGCCCGCGCCCCCCCACCGACCCCATCCCATCCCCGGTGTTCAATGAACGCGGACGCCGCTCCCGCTTCCCAACGCGCCCGGGCCCCGCCGCGCCGCTCCGCGTCCCGCCCGCCGCCGGGCCCGCGTAACCTTCAGTGCAGGCCGCGGTGCGGCGGCTCCCCCCGAAGGTCACCGCGGGGCCTTCCGCCGCCCCCCCCGAGCCCCGGCACCGGCGGAACCTTCCAGAAGGCCGAGCCCTCCCCCTCGGGGCCCGCGGCCGGATTTGCTGTGTCAGCCCCGTCCCCTCCCCCGGCGCGGCGCGGAGCAGCGTGCGCGGCCCTCCCGCCACATGGCCCGGCCCCGCCGCGCTCACCTCCACGAACAGCAGCATCGTGCGGCCCAACCCGGCCCGGCCCGGCCCGGGGGGCCCGCGATCCCCACCGCGATCCCCGCCGCGATCCGCGCTGCCCCGCGGCGCCCACCGGGACACCCGGGCTCCGCCTCCTGCTGCCGCCGCCAGCGCCCGGCCCCCTCCGCCGCCCGCCGCCTCTTCCGGAGCACGCCGAGCGCTTCCAGGCCACGGGCGGCGCCGGAGCGGACCCGCCGGCGCCCTCTTGCGGACAGCGATGGGAGCGTCCGCCGTTGGGGGCTGGTTTCTACATTACAGACCCCAAAACGCACTTTTCTGCCCCAAAATGAAGACGGATCCCCCACCTCAGTGCCCGCACCCATGGATGGCACCAGCAGGATTATCCCTGTTTTTCCCCACTGAACCGGTCACCACTCCCCAGTATCATCTCACCCTGTGCTGCCCTCACCCGACCTACCTCCAGAGCCACAGGCACCCGGGAACACCAAGCAGGGAACCCAGGGGCAGGGATGGATGAGGCCGGGCGACTGCCAGCACAGCCGGGATGGGACTGTTGCCCTCCGGCAGCCCCCAGGCCATGTGTGCACAGATTGGGAAGGGACCAGGGCAGCTGCCAGGGCTTCCACTGCCAGGAAGGGAACTGGAGGGAAGCCTTGGCTCCCTTGTCACAACACAATGGGTACATGCCAGACAGCGCCAAAGCCCAAAGGGCAGAACCAACTGCAGCGCGTCTGTGGAGCTGGGCCCTAACAGTGGTCCATGGCCACGGGAAGGACACAGCTGAGCCCACTGGGCTTTGAATTGTGCATTCTGGGTGAGGCTCAGTGATTGTCACCCTGTGGAGGTGACATCTCTGTGGTCAGAGCATTGGACAGACGCAGGAAGGCCCAGATCTCACCTACATACCGCCCCGAACCTGATGCTCCTGCATGTTCCTCAGCCCCACAGGGTGGGGTGGCAGTGGAATGCGATGCCAGCAAAGGGATTCCCACCAGGAAAAAGCACTTTGAAACAGTCCTGCTTTGGAGGAACAAGAGAAATAGCCACGAGATGTATTAGAGCACATTAAGGGGAAGTTTGGGGGATCTTCTGTGATCAGAAAGTATCCGGCTAAAGAATTCCTACATCTTGCGGTGGGTTTCAGTGGAGGACACAGCTTTCAGCCCTCAGGGTCCTCATCAGGGGGACATTGCCATGGCTTGGCTCTAGACCCACGGCCCCTGCTGCCTTCCAGAATTCCCAGCAGGCTTTGGCAGGTCTGGAATCACAGCAACGTGATTCTGTGCATGATGTTACCGAGCAGAATGAATTGATGCACACGCTGAGATGAGATGTCAAATCATGAGGCCACAAAAAGTTCCTCTTTTTATGGCAGTCATTTGCCAGACTTGGTGGAATCGGACTAGAGAGGGATTTCTGTTGTAGGTCAAATTATCTCACATGACAGGATGCCAGTAAAAACTGGGATTTCCTGCCATGTGACTTTCCTCTGCTCTATTTACTCTGTCTTGGTCCAGGGCCACCTCCTCAATTCATCTGTTCCCCAGCAGAAGACAACGACCCAGTGGCACCTTACCTGCTACTGTAGAGCAGTAACACCCCCCCGGCAGTCAGCATGGGGCAGGAGGAAGATGAGGACTGTCACCAGTCCATCTACAACAGCCAGGAAAGCCTTTCCCGGCCATCAGAGCCAACGGGACGCTTTTCAGCACCCGCTGATTTCGCAAGAGGAAACTCCACCTCGAGGTAGCGCTGAGGGCACAGCACCAGGAATTTGTCCTTAAGAGGCCAGAAGTTGAATGTTATAACCACCAGGCAGCCTGACGAATGCGAAGGAGCAACACCTATTGTAGGCAGAAGCCTGGAGCAGTGATGCTGGCAAAAAGATTAATTACTCCTGGGTGTGAGCTGGAACCACACACTCAGCAGTGCGGAGGTTTTGGTTACTCCCTGGCAGAGTGGGAAACGCTGCTCCCTCCCTGCCTGCACTGAGGCAAGGACTGAGTTTCCCGTTTTCGACTTTTACCTTTGTTTTCCCCCACTGAAGCAGCCATTGCCTTCCATCACAGCTGAATATAAACACCACATGGGAGAGGCAAGAAGGAAACGCATTCTCCCTGCTTCTTATCAAGTCCCTGCATGGCAAAAGCACGACGTCTCTGTCAGACTGAGCATCAGCCTGTCCAAGGGGAGCTGATCCCAGTCCTTGGGACGGGGATGATGTTCTGGACCCCATTCACCACAATACACTCCCTTGTGCCTGCAAGCCCTCAGCTGAAATTAGAGCCGCAGTGTTTTGCCCAAAGGTGCTAAATCTGGTCTGGTTGCTATTACCATTATCAGCCAGGAAGAAGTATTTTTAAACAGTGGATAAATATCGAGCTGGCAGCACTATCTCTGCCTCAGCTCTTGTATGCTCAGCTTCCAGATGGCCAGGGTGCCTCCAGCAGCTGCCCTGGAGCCTTTGGGATTACAGGGTGTTCCCACCACGGAGCTCTGCAGGCGCTGGCTGGGCCTCCTTGGTGGCTTGGGAAGTATGTCAGAAAAGGCTGGTCTCAGCAGGCCTGCTGGAAACATCTGGCTTTCATTCCTCTTTAAAGCCAGGACACTCATTTGGACACCAAACCGCTTTCCTTTCATCTCTCCAGAGATCTAAGCCTGTGGCAGTGCTGACTTTCTGCCTGCCATTACCCTGTATTATCCTGCAGGAAGAAAGAGGTCACAGAAGAGTTACGACCGTGCTCTATGCGGGAGGAGAGAACTTGGGAGAGGGCGGCAGCTCACAGCTGACACTTTCTTGCCCTTCTCCCACCCAAGAGCTCTTTTCATTCTGGTTCAAGGCATACATTTTCTGCCAACGTGTCTCAAAGGGACTCAGAGTCCAGCTCAGACCCGATTTCCCCCCTTAATTCACTGGGCTGAGAACCCAAGCACTTAAGGAACAGATAGACATGGCATGTTGAGTAGGAAAGAGCTTTGTGCTGGAGGGAGAAGCTGTGTCTATTTAGGAATCCCTTAACTGAGGATGCTAAAGGCTTTGTGGAGGGGTTGGCACACCGGGAAGAAGCTTGGCAGGATCAGGAACACAAGCAGAGGCAGAGGAGTTCTCTCAACAACTCCTGACTGATAATATCAGTAAACACCAACCCTAGCAAGGAGCTGATGTTTTGAACTCTAAATGGGTTACTGTGCAGCAGAAAAGGCCTGAAGCAGGAATGCTGGATGTTGGAAAGATCAGCTGCGCCATCACATGATCCCATGACGCCTGCAACCACAGTGAAGTTTTATCCAAAGCCAGCGAGACTTTTGGCTCTTTTTCCAGTCCTGAGCTCAGCAGGGATTGTGCAGTTGCATTTCCACAAACTTGCATCGATGCTGAAGCAAAGGATTTGCTTGCCAGGCAGAATTCAGTCCCACCAGTGTGGGATAGGTGCCTTGGGCAGCCTCTGGGCTGAGGAGCAGCACTTGCTGGGTCTCACTCCACGCACTTGAGCACAGGGCAGAGCACAGAGCTCCAGCTCCAAGAGGCAGCCAGCACTGAACAATCAATTCCCCATGTCAGACTCCGGCTACACCCAAAGACTTGGCAGCGCCGGCCCATATCCACTGCAGCAACAACAGCAAATGAAACAGCTCTTCTCATGTGCCTGCCCTCCTCCCCTGCTACCAACCGCAGGTCAAAGGATGTACATTTCTTATTTAGAGTGCCCGTATAAAAGCAACCCACAGAGAACAGCAAGACAACAATAAGCTGCCCTATGAACGCACAGCCCATTGCCTAGTGCTGCCTGGGAGGAGCATGGACCTACCATGTGGCACTGCCAAGAGCTAAAGGAAAGTCTCTGCAGCTCAGGTGGGTCTTTGGTACACATGAGTTCGCCTTCTTGTTGCACCAAGATTACTCGTCGGCCTGCCAAGAAAGATGCCAGGCTGCCAAGTTACTGGGAGCTGATCTCCAATGGTGTCATGCAAGAGACCTGGAGCATCCCTCTGCCACTGCCTTCTCGTTGCATCCAGGACTAAGACTTCCTGGCCGAGAGGAAGAGCAAGTGAATCATGCAGGAGAGCTGGAGCAGGAAATACAGCTGCCAGGCTGACTCAGCATGGCTTCCCTCCTGAACCTTGACCAGAGGAGAGCTTGAGCAGAGGAGATGTTAATGTTTAACTCCACCAGAAGTCCCCTACTTAGCAAGAGGCACCTGAAACATCAGCTTCTGGCAGGAGAGGTTTTGCTCTGCAGAAGCCGTGCTGGTGACGACAGCCCCTCAGCAGCCAGACCTGCAACTGTGCCATTCAAAAGGCAAATTAAGTCCAAAGGGCCTCACATGTGATAAGCTCCAGGAAAGAGATGGATAAAACCAATGGCATGAATCCGTTCATCTCCCTAGCCCTACACTGGGCACACCAACCCAGGAAGAGAGATTGACACCATAAAGAAGGAAAAGCTGATTAGTGCTTTGAGAAATATCATCATCAAGGCTTTCCAAAGGAGCACCGTGGAGCCGCCTGCCTTTTGCTCTTCTCTCTTCCTCCATCTCTCGTTCTTCTTCCCAAGGGCATTTAAATCTTTACATGACTGTTTTGGTTAAGAAAGAGCATGTAATGCCCAAAAGGCAGGGCTAGGACACTAGACTTTAATCCCAGTTCTGGTACTGGTTGCTCAATAGCCATTTCAGATTGCTGTTCCTTGCTTCACCCATTGTAAAATAGGGATGGTGCTTCCTCAACTTCTCATAATGCACGAGTCACCTAATGAGTGCTAATTAGGAAGATCCAAACCCAAATCACTATATTAGTGGCTATGAAATACTTGTTAGATGACCTCTCAGTGGAGCCTCTCAAATGCTGCAAAGGCTGGAGCTCCAAGTGCCAACAACAGCCACAAGCTGCCAGGAAAGGGCTCCACAAGAGCTATTCAGCAGTTCTGGCTTTGTCCCACAGAGAACATGCATCCTGCAGGGAATCTATTCATCCCTTCTATTTATTGCCTTTGCAATAACCCAAAATGTGTACAATGGGAAGAAACCCATAACTGTGTTCATCAGGTAGATCCAGTATCTCTCCGAGTCCCCATGAGGGCTGAGTCAGAATGAATTCTGTAATTCAAAGAGAAGCAGCAACCCTGAGAATGAAAGAGCTCACAGTGAGCAACTGTGTGGTTAAAGTTACCTACAGACAAAAAGGGGCTTGCAACACACTAGGGGAGAAATCAGGCTAGAATCACCACTAGGAAATGGTGTCTGGACTGGAGGGAGGTTGGGATTCTTTCATCATGAGGTAACAGCAGCTTTTGCTTTATAAGCCTCCAATGTGTAGCACTGTAACACAGCATCTGTGCCGAGACATGAACTGCACAACATAGTCATCAATGAGCTGGGAAAATGGCTAAACAATGAAGCGTCCAAGTTTATCGATGATGTAGAATGATTTGGGATACCCAAACTGCCTGGGAAGAGCCAGAGAGGGATCTCATGATGGCATTCAAACTGCAGGCAAAATGAAATGCTACCGAATACAAGGAGGTAAGGGCAAAGCAAGCCCAACTGTAGACAACAATGGGGTCTAAGTTCACTGTTGCCACTCAGGAAAGAGCTCAGGGAATTGCTAGGAGTTATTCAACTCTGCACTCTCCGATGGTTGGAATTCAAGAGGTGTTTTTGTATGAGAAACACCCCATTGGAAAAGCCTGCACCGAAATCCTGCGCTCATCTTGGACCTGCACGCGTTCTTCAGCGTACTTCACTCGCAGAGTTCAAGTGTGTTCTTGTTGAGGTAACACACGCGCTGCTGGAAGCAACAGTCCTGGAGTCCTACACATCTGCCTAAACGAAGGCTTGGAAAGGGCTTCAGAGTCTCACAGGGGCACTTGTACAATAACTTAGATCTAAGAGATACCAGGTCACACCTCACTTCCTGGGATAGGGCTCTCCACAGGACCTAAAGCTCTGCTCTCCAGCCCTAAAGTCACCACACTAATACAGACGGGTGATGCTTCCTTAGGAAAGTGATCCCACAACAGGTCAATGGTTGCTGTATTTTAATATTGCCTTGGCTTCATTCAAAACCAAAAGGAGAATGCAAGGACTGAGAGAGTACGTTTAGAAATGGCAGTAAAATTCCAGTTTAATTAAACAAAGCAGTGGTGCTGTTGGGAGGGGTCACATCTAGTTCATGGATTGGGTGGAGATCACAAGAGCAAAAGAAAGCCATGAGTATTGTCCACAGCACTGGGTGTTCCTGCAGCAGCTGCCTTACCCTGCGTGCTGGGGCTGGGCCTCCTCTCTAGAAAGTTCTGCAGCCCCGACCATCAGAGAGGAGAACACAGACTCCCGCAGGAAGCGTTGCTATGTGATAAGCTCAACCCCTGATGAAATAGCCAAAAGGGAGGACTAAGAAGTTACTTCTTTGGATTCTCCTCTCTGGTATGAATCTCCTACCAGAGTTGCATTCTGTTGCTCTTAGAGTAACGCCAGGAACCTTTAGAGAAACAAGGACCATAAATGCATTAATAGTTATGCCCAAGATGATTTTCCCAGAACAGGTTGTTCATATCTTACTGACTCATTGCCCTTTACACCTGCAGTTCACATCAACCTCTCACCAAACCACCAGAAAATGCATCTGAAATGAACGCTGAGCTCAGAGCTGCCACCAGAAACTCAGCAAAGAGACTGTGGGATGTACTCATGAGGATGCCACTGGCTCAGGGTACAGCAGCAGCTGAAACTGCAGCTGAACCTTGGCTGTGCTCAGGGAGGACAATGAGGTGAGGCCAAAGCCCTCTGTTTGCTCTGATAGAAATTCCCCAGTGCAGTTCTGGTCTCACGTGCTCAGGAAGAATGTGATGGAGTTACACAGGGTCCAGAGGAGGGGAGGGAAGAGCTGCCTTAATAAGGAGCAACCAAGGGGGCTGGGACACAATTTGGAGAGAAGGCAGCTGAGAAGGACATTTACAAAGTCATGAAGGCGGTAGAACAAGTGAATGCAGACTTGATACTGGTGGGGTTCTGCCAGAGAACAAGGAGGCACTCAGAAACAATGAGATTAGTTTAAAATGGAAGTAGTTTTTGACACAAGTCTGGAACCTCACAGAAGACTGAAGACAGTATCAACGAGTTTTAAAGGAATTACATTAATTCACAAGCAACAGGTCCATAAATGGCTGCTAAGGCAGCACCAAGGATGCACCATCTCTACTATATCCAGAGCACTGGAGACAGGAATGGACAGCAGCAAGTACATGGCTCACATGCCTGCCCAAAGAGCATCTCCTATTGCCACCTCTGGATCCAGGCTGCGGGGCTAGAGGTGTCACTGGTGTGGCCCAGGAGGATCTACGTTCCAAGTGAAATCCTTCCACACAATGAAGGCAGCGTGCTACCTCCTAACCACTGCTCTCATCTGCCTCTCAGCCCATCCTTGCTGTGGTGTGCAACGCCTCACGTTACAGCCTGGCCTCATTGAGACACTAATCCTGCAGGCACATCCCTTTGCCACACACAGCTCCCAGCACAGCCGGATGCTGCTGGGAGAGGAAGCTGCACATGTGGCCCAAGCACAGGGGCTGAGGCTTTAGGCTATCTTTGATGCAGTTTGGCTTTTTCTCTATGGCATTATTCATCCCTGGTTTTGGTTAGCAATGTGTGAGCTGCTGTCATGTACGTAAGTAGCGAGATGCTCCATTTTATCTTTGCTAGCTGGGTAATTAAACTTACAGCGCTCCTGTGGTGTAACTTGTGTTCCCAGCACTTCAAAAGAACCACTCCATCATGTGTAACCCTTAAAATGATCACTTCTGTAAGGAGGTATTCATAGAGGAGGATGATTTCTCACTCTAACATTTTCTCCTCCAACCCTCAGCCAAAACAGATCATTACAGCATACAGATGGATGAGGCTGCACGTTGGTAAAATGGGAATACCATGCTAAAAGCACCTAAACATCAGCAGCTCGTGTCATCTGGGATGCCCCATGGTGCTCCCATCACCAGGAATAGCAGGAACCCAGCCCAGAGGGGTGCTGTGTTGTCCCGTGCTGTGCCACCAACCCCATTCTGACATCTCAGGCAGTCAAGGGTGTCTCAAACAGCAACAGATACCTCTGTACAGGCAACTGAATCAAGTTCCAAGTGTCCTGCTCACACAACCTAGATAAACATGCAGTTTCCTGTACGAGTCATGCACTTAATAGCAGCACACATGGGTTTACCTGACCCGCTGTCACATCTGCTCCACCAGGACATGCCTCCGTCCCGCAGGACACACACTATGTGCCACTTGAACTCCAAAGCCTGGGATTTACGAAGTGAATGGATCTTTCGGGCCATAATTGAGGCTTTTTACTGGAAGGCCTTAATTTGACATCGGCGCCATGACAGCCATAAAACGTATTAATTTTAACGACTCATTTCCCGTCTCACTGCTCAGGGGATCCGGTGGAGGCTCAGAACGGGGATGCCGGGAATTTGGGATAGCTCAAAGCAGACATGAGCTGTGGGTGTGAGAAAGGCCACGTTAAGCCCTTGGCCTCATTAACAGCAGCAGTTGGGGCTGGGTGACTTGAGGGTCCCTTCCAACCCAAGCTACTGCACCATTCTATGTGGCACCGACCACACGCAGCTCCTTTAACTCAGGAACTCAGTACCTTTCACATCATGAAGAATGAAGTGGAAGGAACAAGCTAAAGCTGTTCCTGAGAGCGCATTGCCCACATAAACACCTTGAGAGCACTCCACACTGAGGAAGGCACGGGAGCTCCCCAGTACCTCAGGAACACCGGTTACCACACTCGGCTGCCGAGAACCCTTCTCCCCGTTGTACAACAACAAACGGAGCCCATGGTGGACCCCAACACCCAACACAGGCCCTCCTTGCGCTCAGCCCTTTCTCAAGCCCTGGCCGCGGGACCCTTCACCCTCACCAGGGAGGAGCCCCGGAGCCCCCCGCATGGTACCCAGTGCAGGGCACAGCAGCACGGGCAGCGATCGAAGCGGGGTGCACCGGGGTGCACCAGAGGGCACCGGGGCACCCCCCGCTCTCCACAGCGGCGGGGCAGCGGGGGGCAGCGGGGGGCAGCGGGGGGCAGCGGGGGGCAGCGGGGCACCCCTCGCCCTCCACAGCGGCGCAGCCCCGGGGCCGCCACCTCAGCGCCGCCGCCAGAGAGGCGGGAAGCCCCCGGCGGGCGGTGGGGAACGCGCAGCGCGCATGCGCCGGGGAAGCCCCCCGGCAGGGGGCGGTGCTGTGGGCGGGGCGGGCGCGGGTGCCCGGCGCCGCCGCCGGCTCGGAGGTGCAGTCGCCGCCTCAGCCGTGACAGGTGCGTGGGGCGCGGGGCGGGGTGGGACCGCCGGGCCGGTGGGGGGCGCGCTCCTGCCGGCGGCGCTGCGGGGGGGATCGGGGCGGGGGGGTCCGGCCGGGGCTCAGCGCCGGGGGCTCCCCGCTGGGCCGCGGTGGGGGCCGGGGGCCGGGGCCCGTTACCGGCCTCGGAGCCGGGCACTGCCCCGGGGGGCGGCTGCGGTGCTCACGGCAAAGCCCGGTCTTGCCCCGCCGGGATGAGGTGTTCGGGGGTGCGGAGGGGGGGGGAGCGCGGCGTTGCCTTCGTGTCCTGCTCCTCCTGGCGCCTCATGAGTGCCCGTTCCCCGCGCAGGGGCAGGTGTTGCTCAGAGCCTTTCCTTCCAGGCCCTTCCCGGAGTCATTCTCCCGTTAAAACGCCCAGTTTACGTTACTGGAGGTTGATTTCGCGCTTTCCCATCGCAGCCCTTCCCTCCCCTGACACCTCGCTCGGCTCTGGGTGTCCCGTGTCCCACTCCACCTCCTCCGGGCTCTGCGCTGTCTCCACGCAGTCTGTGTCTGTTCAGTGCACAGGATCCTCACCATCCCATTTAAACTTTAACGCACACAATAACGGGCTATTTCCTGGAATGACTTGGAATAAATCACTAAGCAGGAGCAGCAAAAAAAGTGTGGAGATGCCGGACGAACTCTGGATGTATGGGAAGGTGGTGGGAATGTGGCGTTAAAGGTGTGGAGCACAATTCGGGGGCATCTTGGAGGTCTGGTTTCTGTCTCTTGTAGTGATGAGATTCCAGATACGCTGCTTCACTTGGCCTCTGAATGGCCTCGCAGCAGGTATTGCCTTTAGAAGGGGATTGTTGCCAGGCCAGGCCTCCTTGTCTTGTACCTGAGGCTTTAATGGGAAAAATGCAGGAAAACAGAATAAAGCATGGCAGGGGAGAAGTGTCTGCGAGTGGAGCAGCACAGGCTGCAGTGGGATGGATGCTCGGGCATCACTGCTTGGGCTCCTGTTCTGAGCAGTTGAACAGGGCTTTGCTTTCTCATGACAGTGTAAGCTTCAGGTGAGCTCCTGTGGCTCAAGGTTAACCATAAACCAAAGGTTAAACCCTGGCTGTACCTGGCTGCCTTGGAATTCATCCCTTTTTAACAGGGACACGGTTCTTTATGAACATCTTTCAGCTGTAAATTCTCTCTGTAATCCCTGCAGATGTATGTTGTGACTTTATTAAAGCCATATGCTAAATGTATGCTACTGGGCACCAACATCCTGTAATCACAGAAACGCTCCTTTATTTGCATGTACAATGTGCTTTCTCCAAAGGGAGAAAATGGAGCACTCCTCTTACGTTGGAATCAGATCCTTTTCCTTTGTGGGTTGTGATTTCTGCTGTTGGTAACTACGTTCAGCCAGTCAAATGGAGAGTTTCCTTCTCTTAGTCCAGTCTGGACAGGAGAGGTGGTGTGAAATGGTTGGAGAAAGCAGGAATTCCAGCAAGTAGCTCCGCAGTCTGAGTGTCTCTTGCCAGCTGGAAGGGGCCATGGGAGCGTGTCAGAGGCTGCTGTCAGTGGGAGCTGTGAGTTGGAAGCTGGAAATGTACCATGGAGAAGTCATTGCAGGGCGTTAGAACTTTTCTTGCTGTGATAGTTCAACCTCTACATCTAAAAGCACCGTCTAAATGACTGTCTTGAGTAAGCCACGTACTGGCATGGGGTGTCGGTCCCTTCACTGCATCAGGTGAATTCAGGGATGGTGGAGAAGTCCCATTCTTCCTGCCTGTATCCGCCAAGACAGCAGCGTGTTCACCTGCAGCCTGTTTTCTCTCCGTGCAGCAGCAGGGTGCAGCACTTGAGGGGGGTTCCCCTGCCTGGAGCATCAGCTGGGCACCTCATGGGCCCGGAGCTCCCATCTCAGCCCTGGAATTCCCTGAGGTCCCAGCATATACCATCAGTGAGATTCCACTCATGGCAGCCGAGTTCTTCTGGACTGAGGCATTACAGGATCCCAAGTCTTACATGCCTACAAGGATTCCAGAAACGTGGCATTTCCTGCCTTTGATTGGCTATTCCTATCAAGTTGGCTTAAGGTGTTTCCATTTACAGTGTGACTTGTGCTCAGGCAGCCCTGTACTCCCACCCCCAGAGTTCTAATGGTGCAAATCAGGTAAAGAATTTGATGGCAAATAGGAGAATGAGCTCAGCCTGCCTAACGTTAGCTTTGTAGGATCAGGCAGCGCACTTGCTGCAGGCATTGTGTGACATGAGGGCAGGGAGAAAAGAAAAGAGGAAAAAAGGAAAGGCGTTGCCCCACAGCTTTATTTTTGTCTTATCAGCGAACTCTAAATTAATCTCCCCTCCTTTCCTCCTCCACAAAAGAAGGGTGCAAAGAAAGAAAATCTGATACAGTCTTGTAGCCTTCTGTGGTGAAAAGCTGAGCAAAATCTCTTGCCATTTACAGCAGGACAAGGCAGTGAAAGCTATTGCTTTAGGTAAGTGATAGCCGCTGCGACAGGAGGCTTACAGCTGCCTCCATGAACAGGAGACTTGTTTCAGCTCACAGAGGAAGCGGCTGCTGCGTTCAGAATGAGCACCACAAGAGTGAATGAGAAATGTTTGTGTAGGAATTACGTCCTCGGAGGTTTCACAACTCCAGCCTTTTCTTACATAAATGCCAGCACATTTGGTTCACAAACCAGACAAGAGAGGGCACATTAGGGCTTCGTGGAGCCCGTGTGTATGCATGGGACATCTGGAGTTCACATCCACATCCTCCTCAGCCGCAGTTTGCTTCCTACTCCTGGCTTGTGGCTTCTGTCTCACCCCTTTCCTTGTGGCTGGTGTTTTTATCAAGGGCCCCATCTTAATGTTGTCTGCAGAGGAAATGATCGTTTTAATCTGATGTCTTTCTTCTAAGTCCATTGATGGATGAAGTCTTGAAATGATCAGGGCTTGGTACACTGGGAGCACCTGAATGGTGGCTTGGTATTGAATCATGACTCTTGTGCTCACTTAATTCCTATCGCTGACACTGCTCTCCTCCTGAGCAGGTATTTGTGGTGCTGAGATGGAGCCTTCCCCGTTTAATAGAAGACAATGGACTTCACAGTCCTTGAAAATCACTGCAAAAGAGCTTTCGTTAGTCAACAGGAACAAGTCGTCGGCTCTCATGGAGAGGTTCTCCAAGTAAGTGCTGTGAGGCTGCTGACCACAAGCTGTGTGTGCAGGTTGACCGCTGGTACCTTGAGCAATGCTGCACTGGCAGTTGCTGTGCTTCTTTAATATGGATCCGTAAGGCATTTCAGCTCTGGTTTAATGTGTGCTGGGCAAAGGTTTCTCTAGTTGCTGATGTTCTATTGTTTCAGGGGTCAGGATTAGAGTATCTTCTTTCTGCTGTCAGAAAGTCAAGTAGAATGTTCTCTGTCAAACTACAAATGGCATTTGGTTTTGAGGGCAGAGTGTGGGAATGTAGGTGGCTATTGCCATTAGGGTTTTACTTCAGCAGAAACAGTTGCCCAGGGAAGTTGTGAATGCTTCATCCCTGGCGGCGTTCAAGGTGGGGTTGGACATAGCCTTAGATGGCATGGTTTAGTGGGAGGTGTCCCTGCCCATGGCGGGGGGGTTGGAACTCGATGATCTTGAGGTCCTTTCCAGCCCTTACTATTCTGTGATTCTGTGAACTACGTAGGCTTCTCTGTTAACTTCGCATTTCATGCCTGGTACCCACAAGAAGTTGCAATAATACATTACCAGTGAATCTGAGACCAGTTAGAAACTGGTGGTGACAGATGAAACCCTCTAGTAAGAGTTCCATCAGAGTGTGTCACAGTAGCTGTGTTCTTCACATGTCCCCTTCCATTTTCTCTGAGAGACGGATGATGGGTTACAGTGAAATCACAGTCATTTTATACACTGAGAAAGCTGAGTGGTGGTAGCCTATAGGTGTTTTCTGGAACAGCTTTTAATTCCTTAAGGAATTATATAGACTACAGCTTGGATTTTCAATGGGATTTGGGCAGCCAAGTCTCCTGGGTTATTGCATTAATAGTGTAGCAAGGTTTTGGAGTGTTTAAATGTTGAGGGTGGGAGAAACTTTCTGGAGTCTGTTAGATGGATAATTGGCAACCTGGACTTCACACAAACACAGCTCTTTAAGTTACTCTTTAAGTACTGTGTCCTGAGCAGAAGCTGCTTGCTTTGACTGCTCTTGTTAAGGTGATTTATTCCCTCACTGAAGCTTGATTACAGAACCTGGTCATCTTGCTGCATGTTGCTAATCCTTTGCAAAGGGCTTACTGGAAGTAATCCAAACTGCTGTTCCCTGATCAAGTAGGGTCCCTCTACATAAGCAGTGTCAGTTCCTTGGAAAAACACGGTCCTGCTTTGCCAACACTGACACAGTGAGGAGCATAATTTTTCTAAATTGCTTTTACCTAAATATTTGTATATGAAATCATTTATTTCATTCCATAAAGTGTTTAAATTATCAGTTTTGTCAGGTCAGAGACATGCAAATTGCAGCAGCAGAGACTTGAGCAGTGTGCTATGGTGGGGAACTTCCAGTGTGTGTTGTCTGCGGCTCTTCAGTCCTTGTTTGTTCCCCAGTGTGGTACTTGACTTTCATTCCCTTGGCCCTCTGTGGCTTCCTCCAGTAGTGAGCTCTCTTCCTCCAGAATCTTCCTTTCTCAGCCTGTCTCATTCAATATTGGGAACCTTTAGGGTAAAGAGACATGGGCTAATACGCTTGCATTGATTAAAGAGGGGCAGTGACACTCCTTTCAGCCTGTACCATGAATGCAGCTTGGTGGAGCAGGAGTAAGTAAGGGTGCAATTTATCTACTCGCTAGTGTAACCAAAGGAGGAAACTACATGGGAGCACACTATTTACAGCAGGAAAAAATCAAATGTTATAAAGAAAAACTTGTAATAGAGCAGGTATCTGCACATGAGATTATTTCTCTTAGAAGAAACTATGATACACATAAGTTGTGTGTTTGATAGCAGCCATTATGTGAAGGCTGTAATATGTCTTGTTTACTGCATGTAACACAGTCACAGTCGTATCAGAAGCAGAATTCCACAGATAATAAAGGTAGAAACACCATTTGCCCCAGCAGCTGTTGGGTGACATTTCTTCCTTTTAGAAGGCAAAGCTCTGCTTACAAATGGCAAAATGTGTCACATCTGACTAATCTGTGCATCTCAAAAGCAGAGTGGGCTCCCCCTGTGCAGTGCAGGGGCTGTGGGTGTGCTGCTCCCCATGGAGTGGTGTGCAGATTGCTGGGAGTTTCCTCTAGCTTCTTAAAGGACTTTGATTCATGATCCAGGGTGGCTTATCTTCAGCGGGCTGTGATTACTGGTTCCACTGCCGGGATGGTTCAGCTGCTCTTGAAGCAACTGCTGAATTGGTGCAGTTTACAACCCAGCATAGTAGAATGAACTGACACTTCTGTAGATGCTCTGCTTATGCCAAGCTGTGATTTGTCACGGTTCGGCAGCTGCTGGATCAATAGCTGAGTTATTCCTGCAAGGGGGCACAGCAGACAGCTGCCTGGTGAAAACAATACAGCTATTCCAAGGTAAACTGTCTCGATTTGAGACTCGGAGTGCTTAGGGAATGAAAACAATAGTCATGTGTGTTGTTATTATTGTAAACTGAATGACTTCAAAATGTCTGATCACTTTGCATTGCTCTGGTGCTGTTTGCTGCTATTTTTCAAGTCTCTGGTTTAATTTGGTGAGTCCAGGAAGTGGGGGGAATCGTTGGGGTGGGGACAGGGGGACCCAATCTCAGCTGTCTTAAAGAGCATTCAGTATTCTGATTTAAAACCTGTTGTGTGGGGTATTTTTTCTCTCTTTCTTCTCTCTCAAAGGTATCAGAAGGCAGCCGAAGAAGCTACTGCTGAGAAAAAAAGAAGTGTAAGTATTTGTTTCCTGGGCAATAAGCAAGAGCCTGCAATAAGAACCTACCCTAATGCTGCAGTGACAGTTGATTTTTGGAATATCAAAGTTGCTGCCATGTGTCCTACAGAAAACTTGGCTTAGACATAGTGTTTGCTTTGACTCATTCCCCCTACCCATTCCCAGTGAAGGGAAAGCAAATGAAGTTCCTTGCCCAAAGCTATCTGTTGAGTCACCAATTCACTCCTAAGCAAAAGGCAAAATGAGTTAACCACAGCACATGAATATCCACCTCTTTGTTCTTAGCTGTAGGCAGTGGGGTGGTACCTCTTCTTTTCTTAACTAAATTTATAAGTCTGCTTACAAGAAGCCACCAGCCTGTCTTAAATGTAACGTGTGTGCCTCTTTAATAGCTGTAGAATCCCTTAGGGGGGATCTTCTCTGCGGAGCCTTACAGGGTTCAGACCCCTGGATGAGGGAGAGCATCCTTTTTGGCTGTGTTACAGCCTCACGTTGCATGGCACTTACTGTTCTTGAGGGGTCAGAAGACCTTGGCTGAAGTGCTGGGCACTAGGATCGATGGTCCTTGTTCACGCACATCCTCAGGTTCATTTCTGTTTAAACATTTTCAGGATATATGGGTAAGTCTGTGGTAGACCGTGCTGCCTTCATCTCTTTAATGCTTGGGAGTCACTCTTTTGCCTATGCAGGATATAGGTGTGGTAAATGAAGCATCCTAAAATTCCTCTCTGATCTTAAATTGTCATTGCTTGTGTGATCGGGGAACAGGCAAATTCCAAGCAAGAACACGCGTTGTGAAGTGTGCTGGGTCCAGAGATGCTCCTGTGGAAACCTGCTGTGCCATTTTCAGTCCTTCTGCTACATTACGTTTGCCTTATAACTTTCGTATTTTCTTTTAAATGCAGTCAGCACAAGCTGATTTTGTTGGAAGTGTAGGTGGATTCAAGTTAATTTGCAAAGCAGTGTTCAAAATGTGACCAGAAGAGTAATAGGGTGAGAGATTTAAATCCTAATATAGCTGCTAATCCTGTTTAATTCCTGTAAGCCCTGCAGACCTGTTCCACTTGCAGTGAGTCTGAGACATAGTAGTCTCCATAGGGGAGAGACAGCAAAAAGGCAGTGATGATATTGATGTGAATGAATCAAACATAGGCTGTATTACTTGGGGAGAGGTTACTACTTGTTAGTAAACCAGTCTCAGAAGCACTTGCATGTGAGGGTCATTGCTGCCCCATCTAATTCCCAGCGGTGAGGCAGCGCTTGCAAGCTTCTATGCGTGTTTCCTGCTGGGAGCTTTCAATGTGTTGAGTGAAACAGAAGATAAAAAGCCAGTAAATGGTCTGGTATTTATAAATGGAAGCAAAAAGATGTTTGTTGTCAGTGTTTAGCTTGAGTCTTATACTGGGTGGCACAAAATACTCCAGGCAGATCTCTTGTAACTTGAACACTGCTGTTAACTGATAGTGGAAATACGTAACTCCAAAAGTGGTGGTTTCTGAAAGCCAATCCTAAGCTTTTTGGAAGGCCTGCCCTGATTGTTGTCTTCTGAAGCAGCTGGAAGACACTGCAGCACTTGGCACACCACCCACCCCTCCTATGGCTGCTTTTGCTATTGTTTGCTCCTTCAAGGACCAGAGACCCTCGGGTGGAGTTGGGTCCCCCTTCCTTCATGTGTGGATTGAAGCCTTTTGTGCCATTTAACTCATCAGGGCTTGGCTCCCT
Source organism: Amazona ochrocephala (assembly GCA_039720435.1). NCBI lineage: Eukaryota > Metazoa > Chordata > Aves > Psittaciformes > Psittacidae > Amazona > Amazona ochrocephala. Next base: position 1,573,170 of record CM077900.1, read on the forward strand.
TTTCCCTTATAAGGCCATCCTGTTTGCTCACTTCCTGCTTTAGCTCCTGACTTTTCTCCCCCCTCCTTCCTTTCCTATCCTGGATGCTTTCTCCATGTGGCACAGTTGTAACTATTCACAGCTGTCTGAAAAAGCAGAGAGCTGAGCTCAGTGCTGAGCCTTCAGCTTCCTTTCGCATAGAAAGGAAGTGCTTTAGTGCTTCACCAGGCATAAAACTGGAATTGACTTCTTGTTCTTTGTAGAACACAGAAAATCTTCCCCCTCATTTTAAAAGGGGGAATCTGAGTGTACTAAAGAAGAAGTGGGAGAATCCAGTGCTGGGAACGGAGTCTCAGAAGGAAACGCTACGAAGCAGCTGTGCTGACGTTAGGCACAAGGTTACGAACCCCGGGCTTGGAGTCGGAAGCAGCACCGCTTCTTCCCCAGAGGAAGAGCAAAGCCTGGGGGCTGGTGCTCCATCCCCTGCGAGCATCCCTGGAGAGCCCCAGTATCCTGGTGGTGACAGCAGAAAGTCCAGAAGCCGCACAGTAGAGGGTGGCAGCATGGAAAACTGTCTGAGAGAGCCCAGAGAGGTGGAGAAGTCGGATGGCAGCGAAAACACGGACTCTGCGGGGAAGATAGAGAAGTACAGCGTTCCGCTGACCAAACTCAAGATGATGTTCGAGAAGGGCGAAGCCACCCAGCCCAAGGTAAGGATCTGTCCCCTGCAGTCGTGAGAGAAACCAAACCTCTGCTGCCTCCTGGGCATCAGGAAAAGTCCCTGGAGGGAGTGGTTCCTATCTGTTGACTCTGCAAATAATTGTACTCATTGTTTTAGTTGAAACTTAACGTTGTGGGTGTTAATAACTTACTTCAGCTGCACTGATCCTGGCAGAGTGCTTGGAGTTGGGGCTGTTGGGGATTGCTCAGTGGAGATGTGAATTTGTGAAATGGGCGCAATTTAAGAGAGAAAAGTATGGAATTTATCAACTGTGGGGTTTTTAAGCAAGTTGGGTTTGTTTGTATGGTGTCTGAGGATTCAGATGAGCTATGTGAGCGTGAATGGTGTAAAACAATATATGTATTAAAAGAAGTAACTGAAGTGAGCTCAACACCCTCAGGTGGTTGCAGTGGAGGTGGAAGTACTGCCAGAGTTAAGGGGGTTTTATGTATGTATCAGTGAGTCACACACGGGCACATGCAGAGAGATGTATGCGCTGTGAAATACTCCCATCTTTTCCTTGCTGTTCTCTCATCTTTCCATCTTAAATGTTTCTTACGGGGGGAGAGGGGGGAATGAGCAGAGATAGGCAGACAGGCTCCTGCCTTCACTAGTTTTGACTTGCAAATGCACAGGGCTTGCATTTTTCCTACAACTGCTCATGAAATGTGATCCTGCATGTGGACTGCAGACTCTGTGTCCCGGGGGAGAATTGCTTAACTAGAAAATGAGTTGCATATGCGAGTGACTTGCAGCATAGTCCTGCGGCCTTGATGCTCGTGGATTTTCCAGTTTTCTCATAGTTTCCTTTCCTTCTGGCCTTTGTTTGACTGCGGGTGGTTTTCTTGCAGTATTGAGCAAACCAAGGGATTTTTGTGCTCAAGTTGTTTAAATATGCAACAATTCAGGGCTTCGGAGGAGCACCTCAGTGGGGAAGGGAGGTTTGGGTCTGTATGTAGGAATTTCACAACTTGGATTTTTGTAGGCTTTTGTCATTGTGTGAGAGCTGCCCATACTGTCACGTCCACTGAAGGGGTGGGCTGTGGAGGGTGATCTGATAGCGCTGCTCTCAACTCTTCCTGTAGGATTCATCCGTCAGGATTCCACAGGAAAAGTACCGTTTTGCAGATGGGCTTCAAGTAACTTTAGCTTAGCCTGGGGAATAAATCGTTTTGGAGCTCTGGAACTGATATTTCTGTTGAGTTTAGCAATTCCAAGATCGTTGAAAACTGCCTGAGCACAGTCAGTACTGTACAGGAGGTATGAAACTCTTCAGGTTAGGTTCAAAGTATGGTCCTGTTCCAAGTGCATCTGGTTACTTTCTAGTTTTAGAAGAGAAAAGGCACAAAGTGCTCTGAAGGTTGAGTGTATGGGGGAGAGGGGCTGTCTTCGTAATTAGAAAGCACTATCGTGAGGTTCCTGGTTCTGGGAGCTTACCTGAGGCCTGGAGGGTGATGTCATGCAGTCCCATTCAAGGAAGATACTGAAGCACTATGGGGACACGGCTCTTTTTCACTAAGGTCGGAAGCAACTATGGCAATGGCGTAAATTTGCCTAACTGCAAGCTCTGCCATTGCCTCTTCCATTTATGCTGTGCCTGAACTCTGTGAATTGCTAAAGCCCTGGTTTAAGTGCATGCAAGACCTCAGAGAGTCATTTAGGTTCGAAAAGAACTTTATGAACATCAAGTCCAACTGTAAATTCAGCTGAGATGGCAATTTCTCCTGGCATTTACGAAAGTCTTAAGGTAAAAGTGCTGTCAGAGCTTTGCTGATGAAACATCTATAGAAGCCAAATAGCAAAATGGCTGTAACTTCATGGCAGCTTTTAAAGATAAACCAACTTGCCTGGTTGCTGGGCAAGCCTGTGGCAAGAATCCAGGGTAGATCCTGGATTTCCTGACTCAGACACCCACTCTAAACAAACCTATTCTCATTTCTAGGGTTTGCTTATGCAAAACCTTCTAGTTGCTTCATTTGTTCATTCAGATCTTCCTCTGTCTTCTGCAATGTAGATGAAAGGCAGATCTTTTTTATTGCATCTTCATGGAGAAAGCTGCTGTAACCATGCTAGAGGCAGGCATGTCAGTCTGGATTGGTTCAGCATTAAGCAAAGCCTGAATATCAGCCCTTTTATCAACTACAAAGGATTCTTCCCGTAAGTGATAGCACAAGAGTACACAAGGAAGAGCAGAAGAAAGGAAATACTGCAGATCTGCTTTGCTCTTTCTTACAAAGCTGTCTCCAGTGTGGTTTGTGTTCTTCCTGTAAGGCAGAAAACTTACTGTCTCATGTAACAAACCTCATGTGCAGGGTCACATTTGACACACTTGATATATAATGAAATAGGTGTAACTTTTAGTTGGTCTTTTGCCCAACAACTCTTTGTGCCCCAGGCAAAATGCTGTTAACTCTGTTTGAGGTACTTCTGCACTCACCTCTTTTGTCTTAGAACCTTGGGGCTTTCCACACACCAGGAATGCTTTGTCTCTTTCTGCAAGTAGCAGAAGCTGTGGCATGGGAATTGTGGCCCAGCCAGGACTGTAAAGGGAACTGAGTGCCATAGGCACAAGGCTGGAAGTCAGGGATTCCTTCATGCAAAAGGTATTCCCTTCCATCAGCCAGAATCACCCTAATGACTTCAGTTGGTCAGTCAGTTGATTGTAATGGGAAAAGATCCTCATCTTCCCGTTGTTAAGCCATTATTATCATTATCACCATTACTATTACTCTGCTTTTTTCCCCTATAACATAAAACTGCCAATATAAAATCTACGTAAGATCGACTTTATATATAGGTTTTAGTGTGGAGACCTATACAGAAATATCTCTGAACTCTAAAGCTTTTGTATTTTGGTGGTTTGGGTTTTTACTCTCAAGACCTAAGTGTGTTATACTTATCTACAGAGAAGTTCTTCAGGTGAAACTGTACCTGCAGATGTCTGAGGTGGCAAAGAGGACAGGAGGAGAGGAGCTGGCAGGACTGGGACTGTTGGAGTACTCATTAACTCAGTCTGTTTTAGCTGGTCATGAGATGGCTGCCTCTGAGAATTGACCTTTTCCTGCTGCAGTGGATTCCACAGTGAGGTGGTGTGATGGGGGGAAGCTCTTTGCTCCCGAGTCAGGACTCAGCAGCCTTCAGGAGCATCCTGCAGAGTCAAGCAGAGGAGTGTGTTTCTGATGGGTATTGAATCCTTTACTGCTGATAAAAATAGGGAGGTTTCGATTGTCCTCTCAACATGAGGGCAGTTCAGCATCATGTTGCTGGAGAAAGACTACAGGGAGAATAAATGGAGATGTGATTCTGAAACAAAAGGGAATGAGAAGAGGTTTCCTGAACAAGTCACCCGTTTAATTTCTGTCTTTTTCTTCTGAAGAGTGCTGATGGTTTCTTTCAGTGAGGTTGGAAGCCCAGATGCTGGATCTAAATTACTGAAGGCCTTTGTTTCCTAGGAGTGAGAACTTCCTTATGTGCTCTGCTGCCAGTTAAACTTTGTGTGTTACTATTGTAAACTTGGGGTTTGCTGTGTAGCTTTGTCAGTCGTGCTGTGTGCCAGAAAACGTGTGTGGTGCCTTATGATTCAAACACAAACCCCAAAGCCAGGGCACTGTGAAATAGGGGTTTCAGGTGGGCATCTTCAAAGGATCGTGTCTTCAAGTGTATTCTGCCTGCAATTGCGATCTTTGGATACCAGTCAAAAGTTAGACCCTTTGAATGAGGAAATTGAATTTTGAGAGCTTCAGAGTTGTGGGTTCAAGGTGACATTAATGCTGAATAGGAATCGCCTAAGAATAGTTTGTCCAGAATGAGGAGTCTGCAAGTCCTCACACGTGTGCAGACACTCCCAAACTGAACCTATCGACGCTCGATGGAAGGAAAAGACTTGTCATAGCTGAGCTCTTTGCCAGGAAGAAAAGTTACCAAAGTCTTCAAACCACAAAAATAGAAAACATTTCCCATGCTAATGGAAAAAGAGGGGTTCCAGCTGCGTTTTGCTCTCCTGGTGAAGTTGCTGCTCTGTGTGCCAAAGCAGCCTGATTTGTCCCAGTGATTATCTTCCACTGCAGTTCTGTTAAAATGAGACTTTGGAATTTCCTTCAGTTTGGTGACCAGCAAATAAGAAACTTGTTGGAAGCCGGGCTTGTGTGGGGGGAATGTGTGGTTGGAGCATCTTGCCAAACCTGCCTTTTTCCTTCCATTGGCCCCAGTCTTCATTTCCAACCAGCTCTGTGATTTAACTCTTCCTAGGGAGGGAACAGAGATCTACCCCCTTTATAAGTTGACTTTCAGGTGTGGAAACTTCCTCCCTTGATGCAACTGAATTAAACTCTGCACTTCATGAGCATTTCTCATAGGTGCTGACATTTCTTCTCACCATTTCTTTTATTGGGCATCAGATTTTGGGGAGTTGGACTCAATAAATGAATATCAGCTGTAATTGAGCCAGCCAGAGCATCTGTGTGGCAGTGCTGCAAAGCACCCTGCCCAGCACTGCAGCCTTCCAGAGAGTGCTTATCCTGGATATCTGAGAATATTTATCTCTGGCTCTCTCCCGCTTAAGCTTCAGCCTTATCAGACCTAATTAGGGAATTATTTGGTACCCAATGCATAAACTGTTCAAATCAAAACAAGGAACTTCAGAGAATTTTCATTACAATCGTATTGATTCTTCTTTCTATTGCTGAATTTCAGTGCAAATTATTGATAGCTCATTCCTTTCATCTGTTTTCTGATTTTAAGTATTCATAAAATGACCTTGAACATTGGCTTCAAAAGAAACTGTATGAAATGCAGGTATATAGACTGAAGTTTCATATTTGCAGTGATACGTGCCTAAAAATCTGATTTTTGTGGTTCTGGGACTTTTCAACCAAGATAACTGCCCAAAGTGCATGTGGTGACCCCTTCAAGAGAGGGTTTTCCAGGTGGGAGAGGGCCGGGTATTCTGTGACCAAACTTGATATTGGTTAAATAAGATGTCCCTTGCGCCACTTGTTTCTGCCTGTGAAGCAGATTTGCTACTGACACCTATGCAGCTTAAAGGCTTATAAGGGACAGTCTTTGTGCAGGCAGCTGATAGGTGGCTTTTGTCTCTCACAGGTCCCCAGAGAGCAGAGGAAGACAGCAGCTGGGAGGAGGATCTCTGAAAACAGCCTCTCTTCAGAGGACTTTGATGTTGGCCAAGGAGAGAAGAGCCTCAGCACATCAGGTCAGTAAAACCTCTTGCTTGTGGTTTGTGTTTTAGTTTGGGAAATAAACACCACAGTGGAAATAACTTTTGCCTGTCAGAAATGGAAGGAAGTGCATCTTCCATCTGTAAAGTCAGTGTGAGCATTGCATTTGATTAATGTCTGGAATTGTAAGCCCTTATACCTTAAGCATGGGAAGTCAAGGCACAGGAGATAAGAAGTTCTTCCCTGAGGGGGTGATGGGGCACTGGCTGTGTTCAAGGCCACGTTGGATGGGGCTTGGAGCAACCTGCTCTAGTGGAAGGTGTCCCTGCCCATGGCAGGGGGTTGGAACTGGGTGATCTTAAGGTCCTTTCCAACCCAAACCATTCTATAAGTTAATGAATGGAACCCATTTTCCCCTGTGTCTTAATCCTAGAACTACTTTTAATAGTCACACTAATGTAGGAAGCAGTGAACAGACGCAACATGCTTTCTTCCTTCTTGCTTTAACTCATCCTCATACTTGTCCAGCCTTATGAGTTGAGCAGAATTATGTTCGGAGACTCTTCCTAACAAAGCATTTACAATGTTTGGTGTTTTCAGCCTGTGGCTAAGACACCTCACTACTTAGTGAAGCACATTGTGTTCTTGTTTGAGCAACATTGGAGAGAATGGCAAGAACTGCTTATATTGGTTTATTGTTCCCAAGAGGGGCCTTAATGAGTCATGCAACCTTTCAGTCCACTAACTAGTGAAAAGTCTTTCTTTAATCATTCTTTATTGAATTAAATTACTTCTGAAGACCCGGCTGTTACACAAGGAGGTTACATAGCTGAGCAGACACAGGAGCTGGCTTTTTAAACCTCTTTGGCTAACATCTGGCAGCAGAAATGAAAGATGGATGGCAAGTAATGGGGCACAGTTCTGAGAGTCAGGAGATCTGCACCTTGGCAAAGCCTTAGGCTCCTCTGGAGATAAAGCAAGATGCTCCAAATGATCCTGTGAGACTAAACTGAATTATTTCATAATGCGTTTGTTCTTGATATCTTCATCTGTAACATGTCATGTGCTAAATGATTCTCATGGGGAAGGTGGCAGTGGCAGGTGAGACTTCCTTCCTTGCTTCCCGAAAGACTTTGACAGCTATTCCACTGCTGGAATGATGCATATTTCCATTTAGCCACTGTAGCAGCTAACCAATCTTCAGCATTAAAAGTGTTTGCTTTCATTACTTCTGAGACCACTGGCTGCTGCATCTGGTGAATATGCTCCTTCTGAAACCAGCTGCATTAACTATGAGGCTTGGAGCAGGAATCTTGGACTGAAGCATTTCCATGCCCTTCAGATCTGGAATTTCTGTGGTCCTGGGAGTGGTGAAGGGTTGGGGTTTGTAAATCCTTCTGTAGACAGATCTGTTGGTGTTCCTCAAAGTTCTCTGTTATTCATGTGCTTCTTTTTCCAGGGCATCTTGTAGATTCTAGTCCAGCGCTGAGCCCAGAGAGGGCAGAGACCAAGAAAAGCCTGGAGATGCCTCGCTTAACGGAGACTTCCATAAAGGATAGGCTGGCAAAGTACCAGGCAGCTGTGTCCAAGCAGGGCACTTCCGCGGGCATCATCACCACGGTAAGTCTGTTCTTTGGCTTATAGCAATGAATTTATGTTCCAGCCTGAGACTGGAAAGAAGATCTTATGGATAACAAGCTTTCTGAAGATGATGCCATCTTTTGAAACTAACTTTGTGCCCATATGAGTTGTGTCTAATGAAGAGTTGCAGCTACATACTGCATATTTGCATCTTCCTGGAATACTCTTGAAAGTTTTCCAAGGATTTAATTGCTGGCACCCTGACTGAGGTCCTTCTGAGACACAGAATCATAGAATGACAGAGTGGTTTGGGCTGGAAAGGACCTTACGATCATCCAGTTCCAACCCCCTGCCACAGGCAGGGAGACCTTCCACTAGGGCAGGGTGCTCCAAGCCCCTGTGTCCAACCTGGCCTTGAACACTGCCAGGGATGGGGCAGCCACAGCTGCTCTGGGCACCCTGTGCCAGCGCCTCAGCACCCTCACAGGGAAGAACTTCCTCCTTGTACCTAACCTGAGCTTCCCCTGGTTCAGTTTAAACCCATTACTCCTTGTTCTATAGCTGGCATTCTTTTTCTTTCTCCATTTCTCTAGCTCTCTGCATGTTTGTTTAAAACCAACTCGATTCTGTATTGTACATCAGCTATAGGCTAGGGAAAACTGAGGCACAATAAGATGAAGTGACTTTCAATGTCATATAGTGCATAGAACTTGCATCTCTTGGCCTGCAGCTTGGGGATCTCCAGTCAGTTTTCCTCCCTTCTGCTTTTCACCTCCCTTCAGGTCTTCTCACTCATTATCTGACTCCAGTTAGACTCTTGTGAATGAACCTGTGCCCATTTTGCAGCTATTTGGTGAGGAAATGAGCAGTTAATGAATCATGGTGAAGTGTTGCAGCTGAAGGGATGGCAAGAACCTAATTTTTGTTAAAAAGTGCTTTAGTACATTGCTGAAACTGCCCGATATTTTGTCTAATGATGGGAACTTTTATTGCTGAAGTATTGTTTTTATTAAGCAGAGTAATAAATTTTAAGAGGATTGGCCTTTATAAGTTAGGAAACTTGCCTTGGAAATGAAAGCTGAAAAGAATGGTTCTAAGCTCTGGAGGATTGTGTGTTTCCTGGGTATCTTTTTAGATGGGCAAAAGCTGAAATGATTTCTGAATTTCATATGCACTGTGGGCCTAATTCTCCAACCCTTGGGAGGAAAGTTGAGTAAACTTCACTGCGTGAATGGAAAGGAATTGCAGCCAGTGCAGCAAATCTGATTAACTGCTGATTGCAGCATCCTGTTTTTCACCTGGATCCAGTTTGTTAGATTGCCCTTTCCAGTTTGTGGCTCAGATTGGTGGCTGATCCACTAAATGAGGGCCTCCAGGCAAGAGATTTACCATCCATGTCTCTTGATGCAGGTCCCCAGCGATCTCAGCTGGGGAGTGTGGCTTCAGCCTGATGCTTGCAGGATGTCCCATTTGGCAATCTCTTTTGATTCTGGCCTGGCATTTTGACAAGGGCAGCACATAAAATGGAGCAAACACCAGTTTCTGAGGCCAGTGGTTGCAGTACTTCTGTGTTCCAGTAGCAGCCGTTAACTCTTGGATGTTCTCCTTCCCTGCTGACAAAGCAACCAGGGCTCCTTTGATATGGTAGTGTGGTGTTTGTACTTGCCTTCTCTTCCAATGTATCACATCTGTGCTACAAAGGAAAGCCATAATCTCTTGTGAACAACTATTTTGAGGCCATTGTGGTATAATTAGGCCTGCATTAAAACTGATAGACACAGTTGGTTAGAGTAAGGATGAGAAGGGATCCTTCCCATGCATTGCAAGTGGTAAAGGAAAGGGAGGTAAAGATGATGGACAGCACGTTTAGAGGTCAGATATTAAAATTCAGTCCCAAACCTATTAGCCATGGTTGGGTTTGTGCAGACTTGTTTACAAGGACCAGTAGGATGCTGGTGCTGGCATTTGGCTGTTTCTCTTTCATGTCACAGAGAAGTTGCCTTGTGAAAGGCACGAGGCTTTCTGCAGTTACCTCTTCTCCTGGGGCAATGAAAGGACCATGAGGTTTCACTGGAGTTAATTTTTCTGAAGTATGAAAGATGCTTTTGTGCAAATCTTAAACAAGTCACTTTGTGAAGAGCACAAATCTCTGTAAATAACAGAATTAGGGGTTGGACAAGTATTGAAGCAAGGGTAAGGTTTGCTTTCATGTCATACCGTATTTTGCAATCACACTGTGCTTGAGTTAGTGCTTGTCTTGACATCCTTGCAATTTGAAATGAAAAGTTGCCATTTCTGGGAACAGGAAGATGTGGATGGAGCAGGGGAAATGAGAGTTGGCTTTTAAACAGCAATCCAGAAGGAAAAAGGGGTTGTTGAGAAAAACGCTGACATTCCCTCCACAGAGTATAGTAACATTCTACAGCCCCATCTTTTCTCTACATTAGAATGTATCACTTACCAAGAATGTATAGCTTTTTCTGCCCCTGCCTTTTGAATATCACTGCATATACTAGGGAAACAGCTGAAAAAAGATGTTAAGAAACCCAGAAAGTAAATACTGTCCCAGGGGAAAAGAACCTGTCAACTTTCAAGTGCTTTATCCTATAGAATGAGATTCAAGCCAGTGAAAGTGAACTCAAGAATTACAAATCTGAGCAGAAGGAGAATATGCCACCAAGTCTTGAGGACTCCATTTCCTATCAGGATGGGGAGAAGGTAAGATGCTCATGCTGGTGAAGGTCAAGGGCTTCACTTTCAGTGGAAGTGGTTGCGGAAGCACTGCTCATGTACTTGTTCCCCAAGCCATGTAAGAATGGAATGTGAGCAGCTGGTACAGTGTGTGCATGCTGCACAGTTCCTGGTTTAAGTTATGTTTTTAGACTGTATGTGAATTGGAAGCGAGAAGGTCTCTGTGGAAGACTTGAAGCAGTTGTAGGGAATGCCTAGACATGAATGTTCAGTTTTCTTAGAGGGTTCCCCTGTCTCAGTCATGACATGTCTGTAGCGTGGCAGAATCCTTCAGTGTCATGGTTATGTATTTTCTGATCGCTTCAGAAGCTGACAAGGGCTGAAACCTCTGCTGGTTTATGTGGGGTTTTTTGTGCTCCGTTTGGTTTTACTCTGCCATTGATTTTTGATGACTATGACGAAGCTACCCTAAACATTTATGTCTCATGTTCCCTAACTGTAGAAAGGGGATTCACAGCTCGGTAGTCGTTTTGGGTTTGGTGTTGGGTTTTTTGTTTGTGGGGCTTTTTTGTAGATAAAACAAGAAATAAACTACACTGGGAAAAAAGAGCAGCTTTGTGTGACACAAGTAAAAGGAGTTTGTCACCGTTTCGTCTGCACTTAGTGGCTAAGTTTTGATTAAGGTAACTGAGAATGCCAGTTTGGGTTTGTTCCTGGGTCTGAGCTTCAGCTGGAAGTTGAGACAAAATTACACTGTGAATGAGAGACAATAATGCTGAAGCTCAGGCTTTTGTGGACTAAACTGGGGACAGCAGAGGGGATAAAAGTAGCTGAATAATAATTGGGGTACTGTGTATTCCAGCCACTGGGAACACGTGGCAGCCTAATGCCGGGAGGGCTTTTAGAGCTTTCCAGCCTGCCTTGGGCAAGAGGCCAGGTTGTTGCTCTCAGCTGTTCCTCACTGGCAGCTGAACAGCTTTGGGTTCTGCTGCTTTTTGCTCAAAGGTGAGTTAATGTAAAGAACATTGGTTAAATCAGAGTTCCTCCCTGGCTTTGAATGGAAGAGTTGACTAAAACCTCTTGTATTCAGCTAGAATTGGGAAGTGACTTGTTGAGGTGTCCAGGTGCAATAAGGAACCTGAATAGGACATTGTTTGAGAGCCAGCCTTGTCCTTTTGAAATGACATTATGAACTTTGGAAATAAGCCCAATGAAAGCTACTAGTACTAAATGTCAGAAAGTGACAAAAAGGAAACAAAAGGAACTTGCTAACCTTCTCTGTCATTTTTCACACTGAATCTGGGATTTAGTAGCTAGACATGTGTGACTCTAACAGCCACAGAACATGCTGATGCACTTCCCCATATGCTAGTGCTAGTTACTCTTTCAGTAGACCAGAACATGTTAATATATGTAACTTGCTTCCTCATTAATTTGCAGACTTCAGGTGTTTGCAATGGACCTTTCAATCATTGAAGTGAATTAGTGATGATTTGCAGTTAATCTCGTTACAGTGCTTTAGTTTCTCAGTGTAGCTACTTAAACTATTTAATAGTGACAAGTTTAATAAAGAAATACACATCAAGAGCTTTATCTGTAATGTGTTTAGTAGCTGAAACTTGTTTATATCCAGCTGTACACAGGATAGGTCCTGGCATGTTTGTCCCGACATTGTCCAATGCTGGAGGGAGCCATGAGCTTTCCAGTAAATGTATACTACTTGGTGTCAAGGGATTTGTAAGTAAGAAAACCCGGCAGGTCCATCATCAAAATCCACAAGGATTTCTGAAGACTGATGAAGATGTACAGGCTACAGGTGTTTGGGAAAACAAAAATAGGAGTTTGTGTGTGTGAACGCTGTGGCAGATGATCTTAATATTGCAAGAGCTGTAAAATTGCGAGGGTATCTACCAAAGGACTAACATTCTTGCAGTCAGCTGGACTCTGCCTTGAGCCTGACAAAACAAAGAGGAGCTTCGTGTATGCTCCAGTATGGCCAGTCTCTGTTTCAGTGCATACAGTATCAAAATGTTTTACTCAGCTCCTGATTATTCAGGCTTGAGAAGGTCAAAGGTGCTCATTGTCTAATGTTCTCTTGCAGGTAGGTGAGAACAACTTGTCTTTCCATGGCAGTCTCCTAGAGGATGGCAATGGTAAGCACTTAGTTCAGTGCCCACAGTGAGCGCTTTGCAGGGATGAAGAACAGTTCCTGGAAGTTAAATATTGGATCCCCATATATTGGTTTCCTTTTCATATCGACTTAACTTTCGTGGTAACTCAGAAAAGTAGAATGATCATGTTTGAATATCTAGATCTAAAGGCTTAATAGCAGGTGAATGTTCAAGGAAAAGTGTGTTGGCCCTTAGCTGGTTGGGTCTTATGAACATAAACTTTCCCTTGTTTTAAAGTCATTGTAATTGCCTTTTTTTCCTTCTCTGTTCCCTTAGCTGGACAAAACTTGGAGACAGAAGTTCAGAAGCCTGTCAGCACAAAGCAGCAGAACTTTGGTTCTAAACCAGGTGGCCAGACAGATGCATCTCTGCCAAAAGCAGTGAAGGTAAAGCAGCTGTTTAGTCTCAAACATTGGTGACTGTTAAAACCAACTGACTTCTCTACGTAATATTGAAAAACCTTAATGCAACTGATGTGGTCACAAGGGATCTGGCAGTAACTGTATCAATATCTGATCTGTGTTCCTGAGGGAACTTAAATTCAGGATGGAAGAGCATCTCAAAGCTCAGTTTTTCTTCGAAGACTCAGTTTGGGTTGCTGGTAGAGCAGTGTGCCCCTGTGACAGAAGCAGTCTTCCTCTTCAGTGTGGGGAAAAGGGCTTTGAGCTGGAGCTCGTATCAGGGCTTGTCTGTGCCTCTTGGAAAGTCGGTGCTCCCAGAGACTGGCTCTGAGGTCCTGATACTGAGCTTCAGAGCCTTTAGGAGGCTGGGACTGGGCTTTCCACCCTCCTCTTCCAGCTGTTCCCAAGGTAACTGCAATTGGTGGCAACTTTATATTAAGGGCACTGTGGGGACTGACTTCACAAAGATTGAGTTTGACATTCTGAGTAACAAGTCTTTAATCTTCCATTGTCTCTAGTGGGAGCTACAAAGCATAAAGCAGATGGAGAAGTTCTTGGGTAGGAATGTATTTGCTAATGGTTTCAGACACAAGTGGCAGTGCTGAAGGTTTTGTTCCCACTGTACTTTCTCATCACGTGTGATGTCTGGAGTTAGGATGCCTGTTCCCTGGGCTGCCGCAGACTTCCTGGCTCACTCCTGAGGAAACAACTGTGCTTTTGTTGTTTTCCCCATCTTTGAGAGGAACAGCACTGACCTCATGAAAACCAGTGAGATGTGACTGCCCAGTGTTAGTGTTCTGGGGTATAAATGCCAGTATGTGAAATGAGAGCTGCCTGTAGCACTTCTGTAATCTCAGACTCTTACAGTATACAAGGCACACCCAATCTGTGGGTTTTGGTCCTCTGTGCTGTCTCTTTACATTATTAGAATCGTTTTAGTCCTCTACTTTGTTACTGCTTTAGATGCTGCACTGCCTAGGTAGAAACCCAGATGCTGTTTATTCATGTAAGGTTCCTATTTGTCTCTTCCAGCTTCTGTTTCCTGTTCTTGGTTCCTAACCTCTACTCCTGCCTTCTGCTTCCCTCCTAATGTGAGCTCGACTCTCAGCTTTCTCTCAAGCTTTTTATATTTACTGGGCCTCACCTTCCTCCTGTAGCTCCTATTTGTAGTATGCCTGGAAAGGAATTGCTCTCTCTTCACACCCCAAAATGCCTCTCCACCAGACATAGGGCTCATTGTTACACAAGTAAGTTCCTCCTCTTAGATGGGGATGTGCATTGCAGAAGCACATGCCAGCACTGTCATGTCACGTATTTTGTTGGTCAAGGCGTCATCATAATTACAACTTTAATCTACTATAAGCTCAAGCAATGCTTTTAAAGAAATGAAATACCCATTAAACTGGAATTAAAATGGCAGCAGACTGTATGGCTGTGACAAACTGACTTCGGCTGGCTCTGTCTTCAGCAATCTGCCCCTCTCATATTGTAACTTTCATTGCCTAACCATTGTTTCCAGTCTGTTATAAATAAATTGCTCAGCTTATGTCTTCCTGTGACCTTCCTGTTTTTCTTTGGCCATCATATTTTTCCTTAAAGCTTTTTAGTAGGTTTGTAGCAGGTAATTCTTTCTCAGCCAAAGAAAAGCTCCAGTAGCAGTGTGTCTGTGCAGACCCATGGTGTGGAGCCAGGCACTCTCTTACCTTGCTGCTGAGGTCATTGTAATCAACACACAGCCTGAAACTGTCAATTTTTCAACTGTTATTTATTTTTCCTTTAAAGTGTCTTCCCTATTCGCCAACCTTAAAAGATTCCAAGCAGTGAATGGCATCAAGTGACCTTTTTTCGTGGACAGCCTACTTGTTTCCTTGATGCTGCCAGAAACAGAATCTGAAATCGTTGCCATGCAGCACAGCAGCAACACTTGACTCCTTAGTGTTGTAGTTTACCCTTGCACTAACCCCCCAGGAAGCTCTCTTGGTGAGCACATAAACAGTTTTAGCTGTTTAACCTCAAAGCCCTCCTCACTTTAAGTCTTGAGCAAGTTTGAGGGCTGCGTGTCCTGAAACCTGAGTAGTTTCTTTGTGATAGAACTGGAATTGTGGACAAATGGAGTCAGAAGTGTTTCCTGCCGCCTGTATCTGCACTGAGACAATTTCCTTCTCTTTAGAAGAGGAGAACATTGAGCTGAAGTGGGTAATTTCAAACTGTGAGCAGCCTGCTCTATTCCTCTTCCCTCCCGCCCTCTACCTTTTATTTTGAGGGTGTTTCAGGTCTTTTTCTGCACTGGCTTTTTTTTTCCACATTGGTAAGTCTCATACTGACTGTATCTACCTCAATGTTTCTTTGTCATTTTCCAGTCAAGAAAAATGGAGGTTGCAGAACTCAATTAGACAGCTTTTTGGGAACTAGCTCAGTCAGAGTTAGAACTGAGTTCTGGTGGTTTCATTGTTCCTTCTCAACCATTGCTCAACTTGGGATGCTTCAGCTGTGGAATTCACTGGGGTGAAATCTTGACTCAGTGTCAAGCCACAGCAATCGTATGGGCCTGTCATTGCCTCTTCCTACTCCTTGCCCACCAGAACCCACTCTGCCATAATTAGCATTGAGTTGCAGAAAGGGAATAGCTGCAGTGTTTCTGGGAGCTCTGGAAGCTGTGCATGAAGCCAAGTCCCCAGCAGCTGATTCATTTTCCAGTTAACTTTCTCTTCTTCCTGTAGAAGTTTCAGTTGCCAATGAAGGAAACGTGTGTTGGGTGTCAGAAGACCGTGTACCCCATGGAAAGGCTCTTTGCCAACCAGCAGGTGTTTCACACGAGCTGCTTCCGCTGTTCCTATTGCAACAGTAAACTCAGGTAAACACACTGCTCCGGATGAGAAGTGCAGCTTTCCTCTAGCAGCTGAGGAAGGTGCTGCTCAGGCTTAGCTGAGCTGAAGGCAGCCATAATCCAGTGAATTGGAGAGGAGCGTAGGAGTGTTAATACACTCCTGGTTCTGGCAGTGGCTTTTGCACTTGATGAAGTCTATTTTTAAACTCTTAATGGAATTTTAAGTGGGGAAATGTCCAACTTTGTAAAGAACTCCTGACACTTGAAAAGAGGGTCATGCAAACTCATGAAAGTGGTAAGACTGTCTTTTCTAAACATGTTGGAGGACTGAAATTGAATCTCTTTGGTAACGTAACTAAAACATACAATTATCTGGGTGGCTGAGGCTCAGAATGTTAACATTTGACTTTGTATTTTCCTGAACAGTCTTGGGACATATGCATCCCTGCGTGGGAATATTTACTGCAAGCCTCACTTCAATCAGCTCTTCAAGTCTAAAGGCAACTACGATGAAGGCTTTGGACACAAACAGCATAAGGAATTATGGGCAGGCAAAACTGAATGTGAAGAATCCCTGGAGAAAACTGTCCATGGTGTAAATGCAACAGAAAGTCCACAAAGCCCTGGGGTAGAGGATGCTCCAATTGCAAAAGTAGGAGTTCTGGCAGCAAGTATGGAAGCAAAAGCTTCAGCTTTGCCTGAAAGAGAAGAGAGACCAGCAGAAACTAAAAAGCTCAGGATTGCCTGGCCGCCTCCATCTGACCAAAGCAGTCAAGGAAGTGCCTTAGATGAGGGCATCAAAGTATTTAAACCCAAATGGCCCCCAGAGGAAGAGAGTTCCAAGCCAGATGTGCTGGAGGAGGTGGATCTGGATCTCAAGAAGTTAAGAAGGTCTTCCTCACTGAAGGAGAGAAGTCGTCCCTTTACAGTCGCAGCCTCGTTTAGAACAGTATCTGTTAAAGGCCATAAACCAGAGAATTCATCTTCTCCTCCCAAGGCAGAGAGAGACATGTTGAAAAGAAGTGAGGAATTGGAGAGAGAGGTTGTGGTAGACAAAAAGCAAAAGGAAAAGAAGGTTGAGAACAGGAAGATCCAGAGTGCAGAAGAGCAAAATGTAGAGGAAGATCAGGAATTGTCTGGCATCAAAAGAGTAGAGCATAACTTTGTAGAAAATGGCCAGGTGAATGCAGAGACAGATGAGGAAGAACACGGTATGGAAGAGCAGGACATTCCAAATGAAGAATTCCTTGAGCCAAATTCTCCTAAACATTCCAGCTTAGCCAATGTCATGACTGCTAAGGAATCCTCTCCTAACCAGAATCGGAAATCCCAAGATGTTGGTTTCTGGGAGGGTGAAGATATGGAAGATCTATCAGTGGAAGAACAGATCAAAAGGAATCGTTACTACGAAGAGGATGATGATGATGAATAAATTGGCCTTTACTAGAAATCTTACTGCAAGGTGCTGGGCCTTTTTAAATGGGTGGTTTTAGCTTTAACAAAGAGCTGTCCTCCAGGAAAGCGATGCTGTACTGCACATTGACATCAAGGGAATTCTATGTGCAAATTATCTCAATTATCTAGGAAAATACTCTGAAAGCCTGCAAAGAGTATATTTAGGTGCATGGAAGCAAGTATCCAGCTGTGGGATAGCTTCAACAGGTAATCTGTGTCCACAGCGTGGGAACAGAGCTGTTCTGTACTCCTACTGTCTTACCCCTTTTGAGCTTCACTACGTATTTCATTAACAATTTATGGAATTTCACTGTGCTCACAGTGCTGTTGTGAAACAGGCTTTCTGTAATACACTACTTCTACCACTACAAATGCTACTGCAGTGCTTAGGGACCAATTTCAAAGGGACTTTCTGGCCTGCTTTAAAAATGGTAACTTAATGCACTTTAAATACAGTTAAAGGGCACAACTGGGCTCGTTTTTTGACAATTAAAACATTGATGTGCTTAGTATCAATCAACAAAACCATCTCCAACTGAGTGCAATGTGAGTTTCGTTCTTGAAACTGCCTTTGAACAACTGAAGACTCCCTCCTCTCCTTATTTTTCTCTGTGCAACTGGAATGGTGTGCCCGTTGCTGGAAATATGTATTTTAGTGCTTATCCGGAAGCTGTGCTGACTGACAGATCTCTTTGAGGACAAGTCAACCCTTTTGCAGTAGCCTGCAGGGCATTACTTTTGCATTTCATGTGCATTTGAAGTGGGTTTTTTGTTTTCGTTTTCTTTGTTGGGTTTTTTTTACTCGGAGTTCATCATCATTCATTTTAAACTGCAGATATTTTAAGGCCTTTTGACAACTTTGAAATCCTACTTGTATCAAGCTGCCATAAATCTTTTCATTACGGCTGTGAAATTATGCTGCATTGGGAAAATCTCTGGAATAAACCCATCTGAACAGTGCAACTTTGATTGCTGGCATTGGCGCTTAGTACATTTTTAAACTTGACTTCATTTATTTTACAAATAATGAAATCTTGAACAGTGGAAGGAGGATGCCCTGTTATATTAGCTTATATTTGTACTGTATTCTCATGAGAATTAGCTCTTTACTATACTTGAGGTGTAAAATATTCTGCTTTCTTAACAGCCCTGCTAACTACAAAACCTTCAATAAAGTTTGGTCATTTCCATGAAAATTTCAGCCTGAAGACTGAATTCATACTCGGTTCCCTAAGAGGTGACATTTAAAAAAGACCATGGGAGAAGCTGGGTGAAATCCCGCTGCTCTAACTGGAAGTTGGAGAGAGCAGGCAGTGGGTTTTGTGGTGCCACTAGGTGACACTGTGTGCTCGCTTTTTTCCTTCTCGCAGCCAGACGAGCAGACCTTGTTCTCGTATGCAGCAGCGTACGGAAGAGGGGTTAGAACAGGATGGGCAAAAGAAAGAAGGTGGTGCAGGTATTTTACACTTCCATTTCTGGCTTTAGGTGGTTCTTTGACACGGTAGCTGAGGACAACTGAGAGGTTTCTTCTTCCTCCTTCCTATAAGCTGTTCTGTATTGCAATCCACTTAAGCCTGAGGTGGGTTTGGTTGGGAGAGACAGCGACTAAGACCTAGAACTGTCCTGCAGCAGCAGTGTGTGTGACATCTATATAGGGCAAGGAGGGAGAGAGAAGGGAGAAGCAGCCTGTTATCTACCTGGAACATAACAATTTCACATCACAAGGTGTACAATGTACTGCTAATTTTTCTTCTTAAGGGAGAAGTAAGACTTGATTTGTACCGATGGAGGTATTGCAAAACTGAGAAAGCTGCTGTGCAGGCATATGCTGCTTTCTGTAGTCTTGTATCTCTTCCTAACAAAATGCATTTGCTATCACGTTTCCTCAGATTACTAAGCAATGGGAAATCTTTCTGGCTGGAAATTGCGCTAAGTGTATTTGAAAAGGAAGGGAAGAATATTTATGGGCTTGGGTTTATTGGATATGTTCCTAAGAAACTACTCGTTTCTTAGGAAACGCAATTGAATATTACAATGCATCCCCAGCCTGCATAACACTAAAGCAATACTGGCTGCAGTTACCAGAGACTTTAATGGTGTAAATCATCAGTCCTGGTTCAATCTGAGGCAGCTGTGAGTGCTGATACAAGGCCCCATACTCATCACTCACTGGCTGAGCATCTTGGAGGAGAAATTAGCACAAGTGGTACTTTTAAATAAAGTCCTTGATTAAGGAAAAGTGAATCATGAACTGGCCTGTCCCTGAATCTATTAGTTATCATAGTATTTGAGTGCTTAATGGGCCATTTAATTTGCTCTCAACTGGACAGATGCCAGAAGAGCTATTATATGAAGGATGGATCATTTGCTGCAGTGCACAAGGAAGTTGATGCTGGCCACCTTTATGGAGCTTGAAAGCCTAATTGAAAAGCCCAATTGTTACTCAGTAACCCTCATCACAAGACTGGCAAGCTAAAACACAGATCTTCCCGAATGTTTTAAGTGCTATAAGGAATACCTTAAAACTTTGCTAGCCAGTGTACCTCTTGTGCTTCAAGCTTGTTAAACCATCGCTATTAGTAAAGCTAATCCTTGTTATTTTACCATTCACTCTTCACATGTGAAACTGCACTGTCCTGCTGGCAGCTCTGGGAGCTTTCAGAGGCGATAGGAGCCCGCCTGAGGAACCGGAGGCGTGGGGAGGTCATTTATCTACTTGCGCCTGCCTCAGCCGGAGCCTCCCCTCGGCGTTTAGGCCGCATTAAAGGCTGCTTTGAGGGCGGTTTTCAGTCAGAATAACTCGTGTTTGGTCACATAAAACTCCTCCCCGGGGTCCGGAGGCGCCCTTCGCCCCACGTCCCCCTCACGGCGCCCGCCCCGGGTTAACGGTCCGCGGCGGGGGCGTGGCCGGGTGAAGCCGCGCCTGCCCCGCGCATGCGCGCTGCCCGCCTGGAGGGGAGGGGGGGGCGGTGCCGGCCCCGCTGTGGGACGCGGTGGCTGCGGCCGCCGGGAGGGAGGCGGTCGGCGGCGGAAGATGGCGGCGGCCGCGGCGGCGGCGCTGCGGGCCTGGTTCTGGAACGAGCGGTTCTGGCTGCCGCACAACGTGACGTGGGCGGACCTGGCCGGGGAGCCGGGCCCCGGGCTGCAGTACCCGCGGGCGGGCCACGTCCTCTCCGCCTTCCCGCTGGCGCTCGGCATCTTCGCTGTGCGGCTGCTCTTCGAGAGGTGAGCGCGGGACCGCCGCTACCGCGGGGCTCTGAGGCGGCCGCGGCGCTGCCGCTTCCCGCCTCGGGGCGAGCCCGCCGGTGTCTCTTAGCAACGGGCCGTGGAGCGGCCGCGGCCCGGGCCGGTGGCGAGGGGGGCCCCGCTCGCCCCTCAGGCAGCGCGGAGGCCGTGGCGGGGTCTCCGCGCTCGGGGTCTCTTTCTGCGTGGAAAGGGGATGTTGTGTAACCCGGGAGAAGCCGTCCCGGGAGCCTCGCTGTGCCTGTGGCGGCATCCACAAGCCCGTGGGGCTCCCTCCTTCTCGGCTTTGCATCCTCAGAGGCTCCCCCAAGTGCTGGGGGTGCCTTGTGCTGAGGTAGTGCAAGGAAAGACTCTGGAATTCACTTGTATTCCTTCTCCTGGGTGAGACAAGAGGCGGCTGCTGCTCTGTGGCTGCTTTGCTTGGGTTGCTTTTGTTGTATCGTTGCAAGTTCCTGGATGAGGAAATAGGATTTGTTCACATGGCCTAGTATATTATTAAACAGTTTGTGTGTCCTCTGCATCTCGGGCGTGATGGAGGTGTAACACATCAGTATATCTGCCCATAAACAGGTGTAATTCCGTATCGCTCGTTTACTTGAGTATCCACAAACATGGTATTAACTCTTCCCTGGCGCAGAGGTTTATCCTTCCTGCAATGTGTATCTCTCACAGTCGCCCACAGGGCAGACTCTGCGGGTGGCAGAGATGCTAATTAGTAAAGCAGCTTATTAAGAGGAACCATTAAGTGAAGCAGACCAAGACACCTTGTTCAAGCAGTTCATTAAAGATTGAGTTCTACATTGAAAGCACTGAAGTATTTCAAAGCATGGCAAGGATTGTAGGACTAAAGCGCATAGGAATTGAGTTGGTTTGGGTTTGTGGGGTTTCTGTAAGAAGGGTGAGTTTTGTTGAGCTCTCAGAAGTTAAGTGAGCAGAGGGGACTGGGGTGCAGTAAAAAGGTAAGTGAACCGTAGAGGGAAACGAAGCAGGTCAGCAGAGCAAGAGAGAACTGTGAGAGGATCGTTTTTCCCCTCCATTTTATCTTTCTGCCCTCCAAAAACCACCTAAACAACTTCAGAAAACCACTGGCGGCTCAAACCAATGCAGAGGCTCCAGGCACACACGTGGCAATACCAAAATCTCATCTCAGCTTGGTGTGCTACTGCTGGTCTTGGCCAAATGTTTGCGCTTGTCAAGACAAGGAAAGGAAGTTGTGAGACAGAATGATACCACTGTAAGGGATAGCGTAGGAAGGGCCTCCTGACTTCCCAAGCTCTGTTTAGTTTGGGTGTCTGAGTCTGGGGAAGATGTGCAGAAGATTCTCCTTTCTCTGGAGTATGAGGTGTTAGGAGAGATACAGTGCATCCTACCGCACCTAGTAACACAGTCCTCCTGGGAGCAGTTAACTTATCCTGGTAATGCCTACCTCCTTTGTGAAATGTGGTCATTTAGGGATGAGTCAAATGACAAATGAAGTTCTCTGCTACCCAGTAAAACCTTGAGGCTATGGCCTGGTTCCTGCCAGCATTGTTCCTTTATTGCAGCTGTGTCTGCTCTAGTGTGTCTCGGCAGCGGTACCCTGAAGTGAGAGCAGCAGCCAGGGCAGTTTCTAGTATGTTTAGTTTAAAAGACAGTGTTCTCTAAGAAATGCCTCTCTCTTTCCTCGTGCCACTCTGAACATGTTAGTTCACATTGGTCTTAATGAAATCCTGTTGTGCATCTATCCCGATTGAGGCTTTGGGCATGATTGTGTCAGATGTCTTCCTTGACACACATTTGACAATTGGACTCGATGACTCAGAACTTGAATTCTGTACTTGCGCAGCTCTTTTGCTTTAGCTTCATTTCTTTCTTTTCTCTCTCCTTTTGCTGTAGGTCTTCGGTGTGAGGAAGTCGGTGCTTTTGTGACACTGACACTTGTAACACTGACACCTATTTCTCATAGCGAATGCTCCTATAATGTAACTTCTACATCGTGATGTTGGTAAAATATTAATTAGGCTGACTCTCTGTGGGCAGTATATGACTGTAAAGATGAGGCAAGACTTGTAGAGGAAGGTAAAGTCCTGACTTAGTGGTAGGGGTGCGGATTTTTGTGCAGGCAAGATAAAGAAGGACTTCTCACTAGTTTCTGGTTTTGTTTGCCTTTTCGTGCTCATCCTCACTGCTATTTCTCCTTGTGCATCTTGTTCCACTGCAGGCACAACCCCCCCAAAGTAATTCCCAGGTACCTGTCAAAATCTGGAGCGTGGTATTGATCGGTTGTGTTTATAATTACACTGGAATGCCCATCAGTAACAGGTACACTTGTTACTTGAGAGGTCTGAGGAAGGATCTGCAGCGTGTGCTCAAGCTGGGGAGAGAAAAAAGTGATTTTTAGATGTTATTTCATCAGTACTACTTGGAAAATTAGGGACAGTTGTGGAATGAGGTGGTTGAATCTTAACACAGTGAAGCCGAGACAGTGTGGAAAGATAAACTCTTACTTGAAGTGCATACTTTATGAAACTTATTATTTTACAGATTGTTCTTCCTTTTCAGAGCTGTAATAGGGAGTTGAACATTCCCTAATGAAGGGTTCTGCCTTTGGGTTTGTGAAGTACAACATGCCTGAGGTGCATTTGTTGTGACTACTTGAAAAGTGTTGGTTTGTTTCAAAGTCACTCTGTCTTAATAACTAGCATGAAAAGGATGGCTTGGTAGGGACCACGTAAGCCAGTGAGCAGATGCCTGTTCAGAGAAGTGTCATGAGAGTATTGAAGTGATGATAATCCCTTGCAGGGAAGGTGTGGCAGTGAATTGACCTTGGGAAGAGTTGCTGCAGTTACAATTTTACTGGAATCATAAAATAATTTAGATTACAAGGGACCTCTGGAGGTCACTTTGTTCAGTCCTCTCCTTGAAGCAAGGCCACTGTTAGTCAAGGCAGGTTGCTCCTGGTCTCGTGCTCTTCAGGTTTGACTGTCCCCAAGAATGGACATCCTTTTTTCTGCTGCTTTAACTGCTCTTGCTGTGCAGACTTTTTTCTCTGTGGGACACAGCGCAAACTCGCATATCTGAAACCCCGTTCTGCAGCCAGTAATACAAGATGCCCCAGAGGTTTTAACTGTGGGTTTTCCTTAATGGACACCTAAAGGAAATGGCATGTTATCTTGATGCCTTTCTGACTGACCACAGGATTCACTTCATATTACACCTGCAGGGTAGTAACTGGTCGAAGCAATTGGATGGTGGCTGTTCAGGGAACTCCTGAGTGTGAGCCATGCCCAGTCCAGGTGAAAGCACCTTGTGTGGCTTTTCAGGTGTCCTTCTTGTGTCATTTGCAGTTCCATTGCATGAAGCCATTGCTTGTGGAGTTAGAGAAGCTACATTATGGCGTTGAGTTAGACTTCCTTAAAAGTAGTGAAATCCAGTGCTGCCATCCGTTTTCCTTCCTGTTTCTGGCACTGGGGCTACCTCCCTTTGCTTCCATTGTCGTGACTTCTCCCTTTGCTTGTGTTGATGTCTGGCTGCTGCTGTGCACCCACAGACGTTTGCAGGGGTGATTTTGGTTTGCTCTTTGGTCACCCGCATGCTTGACTGAGTAATGCGAGTCCTGGGCTGTATCTGTAGCATGTGGCTTACTCTTGGTTCATGTGTTCTTTCCCTTAAGCCTGCTGGCGAAGGAAGCTTCTACTCAGGAACAGTTTAATGGCAAGTTTTGAGGTGTTGGTGGTTCCCCCAATCTCTGATCTCCAAACTGAAGTATTCCTTCATCCTTTTTCCTGAGGAAATGCTGTTTGTTCTTTCCTTGATGCTTCAGGTTTTGAATTCTAGGATAGTGCCAAAACTTTGTCTGGATCACTATGAGCTTTCTTAACCATCCCTTCTCTTCTTTACTTGTTCTTAAAACTCTCCTGAGTAATAAATCAATAGATTTTTGGATTTTTCAGGTTTTCTCTTTCATGTGAGGAAACTGCCCCAAACTGAGCATCTTCAGGGTAGTTTTGGGGTTTTTTAAAGAGCTGTGTCACAGTGAATGAGATAAAAATACTTGGCATCCTGAAATAGCACATGTGTACTTCGCTGTTGTTGTGGTATATCCTGTAGGAAAGAAGAATATAAAGATGGCTGCTTTTATGGGGTCTTGCCAAATGTTTGATAACATCAGAGCATGATTTCTGACTGGTGGTCCAGGTTATAGAGGAAGCAGTGAGCCTTTTGAGCCAAGCTAAAAGGAAATTACTCTTTCCTTTTTGTTTTATATAGATATATGGGTTGGTTTTTTTAAAGCTATGACTGTTGAAATGAACAGGACATATGAAGAAATGGGGCAGGAGGGTGCCTGTTAGCACTGGGGCCACAGTGGCTGTTACTTGTTTAGTGTTTTCTGAGAGCAAGGGGTGTTCCTTTAGGATTAGTCATGAGCTGCTTGTAATTTCTCAAGGGGAAAACCCCACAACCTGTGTCTGTTCTTGGCTATTTGTTACCCAAGCACTAAGAATGTACTCCCAGGAATGATTGCTGTTGGAACACATAGCTGTGATCCTCCTAAATCTGAGAATCGTGGAATCATTTAATCTCTCTTTTTAAACACAGAGAAATTGTAACAAATGTAGGGGTTGGGAAAAGCAGCATTTTCTGCTTGATGGCACTGGGAGTCTGCTAAATGGAGCACATATGTGTAATTTGTTGTCTTGAGTTCTCTGAAACAATCTCTGTTTAGAAGCAAAGTGGATTTAGGGATGCCAGTGTCAGGTCCTTTTCAAAATCAGCTTTGAGAAACAGGTTCTTTGTGCTCTCTTTCTCTCAAAATCATTAAAACAAACCCCCCTTTCTTGCCCTCCAACAGGAGAGAAAATCCATGTGTTCAGGTAATGTATTACTTAGAATCCTGTGCCCCTTCTGACACAAAGGGATAGCAAATACTACAAGGTTTTTGATGTCTGTATCAATTTTAGTTGCAAACTCCAGGCTCGTTTGCAGAGTCTGTGCTACAAAATTCAGAGAGTGTTAGATCAGCTTTTGGAGCACACGGGACTGAGAGAGATACTGAGAGCTTGGGTCTTTCAGGCTGACTTCTTAGTTCTTCCTCACTCTTCCAAAGGAAACAGCCACTTTATTTTTCCCAAAGGAAAAACAAAAGCAAAACCAACCGAAAACATGAGTCTTTCAGGATGTGCCACTTGGAACTTCCCTTTTTCTCTGAGCCGCGTCGATTCCAAGGCACGTTCTAGAAATAAGGCATTTTGTTCCTGGTGTTACAAGGCTCCAGTATTTATGTTTGCAGAGGACCTCTATGTCATGGGTTCAGCAGTAGCAATCATTTTTCTCCTTCTTAGTAGCTGGTGCAGTGCTGTGGTTTTGACTTTTGGCCTGGGAGCAGTGCTGATAACACCGATGTTTTCAGTTGCTGCTCAGTAATGTTTTGGTCTGACCAAGGGCTTTCTGAGCTTCATGCTCTGCCAGGGAGGAGGGGAAGTCGGGAGGAAGCAGAGACAGGACACCTGACCCAAACTGACCAAAGAGGTTTTCCATAGCCCAGCACGTCATGCCCAGTATAGAAACTGGGGCAGTTACCCAGAAGGGTTAGATCACTGCTGGGTATCGGTTGGCGGGTGGTGAGCGGTTGTGTTCTCTTCCCTTGTTATTTCCCTTATCATTATTACTATTGGTGGTAGCAGCAGTGGTGTGTGTTCTACCTTAGTTACTGGACCGCTCTTATCTCAACCCGTGGGAGTTACATTCTTTCCATTCTCCTCCCTATCCCTCTGGGAGCGGGGGGGGACATGAAATGGGGGGAGTGAGCGAGGGCTGCGTGGCTGATTTGCTGACTGGGTTTAAACCACGACACCCTATCAGTGATGTACTCTTATATCTCTGAGTAACGAGAATCACCCTGGGGAACACGTTCTGGTCCTTACAAGCCAAGGACATTAAGGTTTAATTTTCCTTTTAGATGTGTGTACTGTCTGCAATTACCATTTGGACTAATGAAAGATCTTACTTCACCTCTGAAGTTTCTTTAAGCAAAGTGAGTGGAGCTTTTCAGAAGCTTTTAGGATAGGTTTTGCAGTGGGTCACAAAGCGGGGTCCCCGTGATTGAGGCAGAGGAGGGAAATGGATGCCTGGTTTTAACCTAGCTCGCTCTTTGGACCTCTTTCAGGTTTATTGCCAAGCCGTGTGCCATAAACCTTGGCATTCAAGACAGTGGACCTCACAGAGCCCAGCCCAATGCAATTTTAGAGAAAGTGTTTACATCCATCACTAAGGTGAGTCACGCTTCAAATTCTGCTAGAAATGGAGCCCTGTGAGTAAAGGAGGGGGGGAAGCTTTTTGTTTCCACTTTTCTAATTAGAGAGAAATGCATTTCACACTGTGCATGCACAATGAGGGTGCTCTTCCTTATTTTACTGTGCCTTTAGCGTGTCCTTCTTGGAGCTACATAAATCTCTTTATAGCTGACCTCTGCTTTTGTGCCCAGAAGAATATCTTTGGAATATAAGAATGTTCTCCTTTTTGGAAAGCTGTGAGGCTCCTTCCTTTAGTTTGTGCTTTTGGCCAAATGGTGATTTCTGTAATAAGTGGTAATTCTCAGTTTAACAAAAAATTTCCCAGTATCTTTCACTTTCTGTTCGGAAAGTGCAACTCTCTCCGTTGCGACCTGCTCATTTGCTGGTTTTATTGGCCACTTTTGTGAATGCCTTCCTCTTATTTTTTGCCATCTACTGTGGAATTGGACAATAGCTGTCACTGTGGAAGGCAGTTATGGGAAGTGTTCAGTCAATGGAAGTGTGCTGCGATAAAGCGTAGGACATTTAATGTTGACAGTAGGTGTTTCTTTTGATTGTTTCATGGCCTTTTGCTTAAGCTGACAGTGCTCCTTCACTTCAGAATTCCACAATTCCGCACTGTCTGTACTCTGTTGAATGCTGACAGCAAAATCCACACAGGCAGCATAAGAGATTTTCATTAAAGATAGTGAAATGGAAGGGTTTATGTTCTGATTTGGGGATGCTGAACTTCATTTTGAGTGGAGCAGATAAAGTAAATGGAAAGGAACTTCTATAGAGACCTCTCTAAAACTCATCTCACTGAAGTTTTGAGGTATTTGGGTTGATGTGTGAACTGAAAAGTCCCTATGATCTGATGCCTTTTGCGGGGGGACTTTTTGTGTCCTTGAAATTAATGTTTAGAAAACCCACGAGGACACACACTGCAGAATTTATCTGGCTTAATGAAAATGGAGCTGTGTTTAACTGTACCAGCATACGCAATCAGAATGCAGGGTAGCATTGGTGCAGGGGCAAGGTTCCATTGCTGTTCTGAAACTGGAGCTCTGTAAATTCTCCTTTGAGGGAGGTTCAGTTGCAGTGTGGAAGTGTCAGGTAGCCCAAAGTGTTAAAACTAAGTAAAGCGCAGAGAGATCTGGTTGTGATGGCATTACAGGAAAGTCATGGTCTCAGTAGTGAAAATCAAACGGTTGTGCTTTTCAATTGAACAGTCTGGTGGCTGTTGAATCAGCATTCTGCATACTTCTTGGATATGTATGTAACTCAAGTAGTAAAATGTGTTTATCACCTTTCAGTTGTAAGAGCTCCCTGGCAGAGCTTGTTAAAAGGACACTGGTCTGGCACTAGCATGGCTTATCTCACCACTGGCCCATTTTAGGGGTAGTTACCAGGTTTTGTTCACTTTATCTCTTATAAATCCATTTATGTCATTATTCAAACAACTAAACTGGCAGTAGTTTCCAGCCAGAGAACACTGATTTTTTTTTTTTTATGGTACAGATATTTCAGTATTCAGATTTAATTTTATTCATAAACTTTGATAGTGGAAATAACATCATCTCTATGATGCCCCTTTGGAACAGGAAAAAGTGTGCTAGCCCAACTCTTCCTTTACAGTGTCCCTAAATTTGCAGTGAGTAGCAACCCTTAAATGTAGCCCTGAGTTCTGAACTGTTTGAATTGGTGGGCAGGTTTTAACAGGTAGGACAGGACATTTTCAGAGCTCCTCCTTCCAAATTAAGAAGCAGAACAATTGCATTCTTTGTCGTGATGTGCTGTCAGATGATGAAATATTAAACCAAAAGCATTCTGAATAATTAAGTAATTAGTGGCTTATGGAGGTTAAACTTGAATGGACATACGTGGCAACTGGTTCTTATTTCTCGTCCACCCTAGTGCCTTCCTACTGTGTGTGTTCTATGTGTTTCATTGCTGTCATGACACAGGGGATCTTGGGCTGAAAGGAGATTAGGAAGTAGGAGAAATGACACTTGTTCCATTTTCCTTCAGTCTCCAGATGGAAGGAGGTTAGAAGGCCTGTCAAAGCAGCTGGACTGGGATGTTCGGAAGATCCAGCGCTGGTTTCGTCACCGGAGGAACCAGGACAAACCCACCACCCTCACTAAATTTTGTGAGAGCATGTATGTTTGTGCAGAGGCCAAGATGTGGCTTCATTGGGAAGCTCCAGCTGTATGTCCTCTTTTCTCACTGAAACTGTGGGCAGCTGCTCATTTAAACTGGGGTTGGCTGCTGGAAGATCAGTTCTTGTATAAGCAAATGAAAGAGGTTAGGAGGGCTTTTTAGAATTCAGTATTCTAAAATGCTTTGTATATGTGCATGAGGGACCAGAGCACAGGTACAGGAGTTACTCCTGTCAACAATGAGCAGCTTTAGATAGTGAGAACAGGTTGCCCAAAGAAGTGGTAAATGCTCCATCCCTGACAGTGTCCAAGGCCAGGTTGGACAGGGCTTGGAGCAGCCTGGTCTAGTGGAAGATGTCCCTGCCCTTGCAGGGGGGTAGGAACTGGGTGAACTTAAGGTCCTTTCCACCCCAAACCATTCTGTGATCGTATGATGAGCTCCTTAATACACTGTAGTGCACACGCGTGCATGTACGCACAGCTTGAGTAATTACACTGACAATAAATCTGCTGTCTGCTCAGTTAGGTTCTGGACCAGCCTTTATTCCCAGACAGAATGATCTTATGGCTTCCACAAAGATGTATATATGCTTTTATAGAGACACTTCTTGGATTCCTGTTCTTTTTGTTTCATTCTTTTGTTCTTTGTTTCTCTCTGAGTGCTTGCCATGACCTCTGTTAGTGTAGCAGCATCTGAATATTTTTTTCCTGACTTATTTCTTCTGTGCTGGTTTCTTTCCTTTCCAGTAACTTTCTTCATATTAATTCTTCCCCCAGTATGGTTTTGTCTACTTAAAGCCACAAGGTAAGAGGGACAAATACATATATTAGGATACCGTCTGGATAACAATGACTTACCTTGTTGTTATCTTGTTATTGCATATTAAAGATGTGAATGATGCATGTTCACTCTGAGCTTTATATCAAGCTTGGCTGTTCATACAAACTCATGTGGTGTAAAAGCTCTTAAATAGGTTTATCCTTACATGAAGCGTTGACAAATGAAGCATTACTATTTGGTGGGTAAAAGCTTTTCAGATATCAGAATTGGGGGTGTTTTTCACAATTGTTCCATTCTTTGTTCTAAATGTTAACGAGGAGCTATTTCTATTACATAAATGTGATTTTTGCTTCTTTTTCCAGGTGGAGATTCACATTTTATTTATGTATATTTTTTTATGGAATCAGATTTCTCTGGACGGTGAGTTGCTCTCTCACCCCCTGTTGTTGTGCTGTGTGATGTGCAGCTGGGCTGTGCCTGCCCTGCTGAAGTTGAGGGGTTTTACTACCTGGGTCACTTCTGTGCTTGCACCCAGCTTTAAACAAGGCGGAATTAATGGTGATTGTCATCCTTATGTCCCTCATTTGAGATCTGGGGTTTCTGTTTTAAGGACCTTCTTTACAGGAAAGCTTCTGTACAGCTCTGTCGCTATGGAAATGTTGACAAAATGTCCTGCTACCCCAGTATGGGATAGAACTGGGTAGGTATTTTTGCTATGGAGAGCTGCTTTTGTATTTCCTCATCTCCCTCCTGAAGGGAAACAGACGCATCATTTGGGGTCTTTATTGTTATTAGAGCTGTATGATTATTCTTTGACTTTCCACTGCAGTTTAACTTGCCTTTGACTGCAGAACGAATATTTTACATCCCTAGGGTGTTCTGGAATCAATTTAAGCCTGAGTGGTAAAATCAAGATTAAAATTCAGTGAAACAGTACTGCAGTGGTCAACTGCCATGGATAATAGGAAAGAAAAGCCCAGCAGAATAGTAACTTACCTTTCTCCCTTTAGGCACCCTGGTTTTGGGACACACGACAGTGCTGGTACAACTACCCTTTTCAGGTAGGAGAGAAACACTGAGTAGATCCCAAATTGCTGCACAATTACAGGGGTTTTTTTCTTTAATGATTGAATTGAAACCCCACTGAAAGCAGATTGAAACTCAGTAGGTTTGAGTGCTGCTCCTTGTTCTGTGGGGTGGAGGCTGCAACCTAGTCAGCTTTCTAGGGAGTGAATGGCCATCCCTTTTGAAAGGGGCAGAGATGGCATTTACTTGTGATGTCTTCAGATCCTCTTTAGCTTTGTCAACAGCAGTGTTTCCTCAGCTACAGCTGACTCTGTTCGTATTCGTTTTATGTTTACCTGGTGCTGAGATAATTAAAAGTGGAAGAATAAAAGGCATTAAAATTACACTGGTAACTTATGTCCAGTGTTGTTTTCATGATGCAGCAAATATGATTGTATAGAGGTCAGCAAGGCTGTTTCAGTGCCCTGTTTGCCTAATCCAGGAAGCTGGAGTATGAGTTGTAAATATTGACAAGGGAATCTTGCTCCATTTGAGTAAAGTGTGTTGGTGTGACTAAGCCTAGAGTAAGTCTGTTGCTTAAGCTGGTTTTCACTAAACCTTGATTCTGGATCTTTTCAGTTATGCCTCAGCATTCTGGAGGAACAGAGTGGGATGGGAAGGAAAAAGTCAATTTTAATGTAAATTTTGAAGTACTTTATCTTCTAACTGTGCTGTCTTTGTTTTCCAGCCTCTAACGTCCAGGCTTTATTATTACTATATCTTGGAGCTGGCCTTCTATTGGTCTCTCATGTTTTCTCAGTTTACAGACATTAAACGGAAGGTGAGATTAAGCAGAACTGCACTAACCTCTTTGCTAAGTAGGTAGGGCTAACAAAGAAGTAAAGTTAAAGCATCGTAATGGCTGTATTTTCCTCTTCATTTACATCTTTGTGTAGCCTACCTCCTTCTGTAATTGCTACCCAGGCCTGGGAAAAAGGGAGGAGCAAGCCTGCTATGCAACCTGGTATAGCCTTGAGAGTCCCTTTCACCTTCCAGGGGAAAGAACAGAATCACTCGGGAGTTCCCAATCAAAAGTTACCAAATCACTGCAGAAAGATAGATTTAATTAGAAGGCTGGCAAGAAAGCATGAAAATGAGATGCTCAAAGCATACCTTGATGAGCTGGGTGAGGAAATGACAAACACTAAAGCAGTAATAAACATGTGTAGCAGAATGGTGACTGGTTGTGATTGCTGGAATCAAATTGACTGTGAAGCCAAAAATAAGGGCCATATGTTGTCCTGGCACTCTTCTCAGTGGGGTCTGCAGGCATATTTATCCTTGTGCCCTGTGCATGCAGAGTTCTAACTTCACAGAACACCAGTGCTGTGAGAGACCTTTCTGGAACCTTTAGAGATGATGGTTGATGTTATGTGATGAGCTGTGCTTTATAAAGTGGAGTGAGTCTGACCTAAAGTAATCCTCTGACCCCAGTTAGTTTTGTGGCTCTGTTCCAAACATCTGTATTTGTTTGTCAGCCCAACTCATTTTTCTTCTGTTTCCAGGACTTCCTGATCATGTTTGTCCATCATCTGGCCACAATTGGACTTATTACATTCTCTTACATGAATAATATGGTGCGGGTTGGAACTCTGGTGCTGTGTCTCCATGATGCATCAGATTTCCTTTTAGAGGTGAGTTGCCTTTCAGCTCTTTGCATACCTGATGCCAGTGTGCTCTCAGGGGAACAAGCTGACTTTGCCATTCTTGATAAGCTGCATTAAGTATGGCATAAAACTTGTGCTGCTGATCCTGCCTTGTCAGCTTTACCTCCTGACTGCTTTCGTGCTGAGAATAATCCCTAAATATTCCAAACCCCTGACAAATGGGATAGCTTGAAGGATTTGAAGCTCTACAGCCTGGTAATTACATGACTTGTACAAAGGGAATAATATTCTGTTTCTTGTGTCTTTTAGGCTGCAAAGCTAGCCAATTATGCCAAGTACCAACGCCTGTGTGATGCTTTCTTCATGCTCTTTGGTGTCGTATTCATTGTTACACGGTTGGGCATTTATCCTTTCTGGTAAGCACCTGGAGCTGGAAGGTCTTGTTTGTTCTTCCAGTCCTTCAAGCAAAGCCTTTGTGTTCAGACTTCTTGCACGCATTCTGCCTGTCCCTTAAGGCAGCCTGAAGGTGCAGACAACCCATGTACTGTTTGGAGCAGGATGTTCAACTTAGGAGTGTGAAGAAACCCCTCAACTGAGGGAGTGTGAAAAGCAACTAGAATCCTAATGATAGAATGGTTTGGGTTGGAAAGGACCTTAACATCATGTAGTTCCAACCCCCCTGCTGTGAGCAGGGGCACCTCACCCTAGACCGTGTCACCCAGGGCTCTGTCCAACCTGGCCTGCACAGCTGCCCCTCTCAGTGCAAAATGATGATGACAGTGCTCAATAGCTGGAGCCAAGTCAGCCAGTATCTGCTCTGAAAGACTCGAGGGGTTGTTTGCTTCTCTGAAGAAGTTTTGGAGATAGTTACACGGTCTCTTGAGGTTAATTGGATTTCCAAGTATCTGTTTTAGTCATTGTTGCTGGTTCTTACGACACTCATGTCCTACCCTTGTGACTGTGCAGAGCCTGGAAGAGGTCTTAGGTTTCTTGGGAGGTAAAACCCTGGCTAAATGGCTTAGGGCAAGTCATCCTGGAATGAGATTCCCTCTCATCGCAATGGGTCAGGCTTGGTGAGGTGGTTCTGTTGCTGAGCTCTTACTCATTTCTTGATTCTGTTGAAAGAGTGTGGTGAAAATTTGCTTACACCTGATTATTACTCAGTTTCTTTCAGGTTTACTGCATATATTTCTTTCCTAGGCACTGGGCAGCTTGCATTCCCATTGTTTTTGGGTGCCTTGATGGTTGGCAGAAACAATACACTTTGGTCTCAGGGTTGCAATAAAAGCTCTTGCTTGTTTTCCAGTAAAGGCACCAAAGGAGTCAGGATAAGGAGGAGCTTTAATGCTTCCATCTTCGTAAGCTCCTTCCAGTGACAGATGAGATATTGCCATTGTTTTTATAGCTGGTGTCTGTCATGAGGTGATGCTTTTGCATCATGTTCAGCAGTCCTGTAAATCTTTAATGTATTTTCCACTGGCTGTAATGTAATTCCTCAACTGTGCAGAGGAGCCTGGCAGGTCTGCAGCACTGCACCGGTGCTATTCCACTTCAGGATATTCCCTTCCCTAATTAGCAGTAAAAAACTTCAACAGTCCTCTGGAATTGCATTGAATTCATCCATAAACTGGCTGCAAGGTAGAAGCTTCGACAGCAGCATTTGGGGGACTTGGGTTCTTCTCTGCAAGGCTTGTTTTTCTGGTGAGCTGTTAAAAGCAATGTGAAATTAATGACCTCTTTAGAGGTTTCTCCATACCCCTTTACTTCATAAAATCTAAAGTGTTTATTAAATTGCTTAAGTACTGGCAGTAACTCCCAGCTACAAGAAGAGCACAACAGTCATGAAAGCAAGCACAAGGCTGTGGCCATAAAGCAGTTTCTAGTTCTCCAGCTTGGCAGGAGGAACCTATAAACGTCTGAGGGAAGAGAATAGCACACAGGGAGGGAGGCCTACTGGGACCAAAATTCCTTCCTGATCTTTAAATATGGGTGAAGACTCCCCAGGTATGAACGTGTTAACAGTTGTTTTGATGACCAGTGCAGCTTGACATCACTTCCTGTAAGCTTATTATAAATGCTCATGCTTTGGAGAAGGAAATTGGCAGCAGATCTGGATGTGTGACCAGATTGCAGAACACTCACATCTCCCGTGTTTGTTGCTCAGTTCAACTGTTCCTAATTAGCTTTAGTCTGTCTCCTAACTCTGGCAAGAGACAAGCTGCATCACTGCACTGACAGGAGCAAAGGCAAAGCAACAGATGCTTAAATGAGCTACAAACTGGTGTGCATCTGGTCAGGCATCTTTATGTAGAGCCGTGTTCCCAGCACAGCCCCTGTGTAATGTGTTTCTGGATCTCTTTTAGGATTTTGAATACAACCCTCTTTGAAAGCTGGGAGTTGATTGGTCCATACCCTTCGTGGTGGCTCTTCAATGGGCTCTTGGTGACCTTGCAGATCCTGCATGTCATCTGGTCTTATCTCATCATTCGCACTGCCTACAAGGCCCTTGTGCGGGGAAAGGTAAGATTGCTGGCCGCTGGCTTGGGACCTCTTTCCTACAAGCCCTCTTAAAGCAATCATGAGGAACTGGGCCCTTCAGTGAGGGCTGGTGCTGGTTCTTGACGGACTTGCATCAGGAATGCTTTGTAGAACAGGAGGTTTTTACCTTGGTGCTCTGCAGACTCGAATTGCCAGGTGTATACCAAGAGGATGTGTTCCTCTGCTCTGGTCATGCAGGGAAACAGCACCATTTTCCAGTGTGTTCAGATGTTGTAATGGTGGTGAAGTTTTAAAGGTGAGAGTAGGCTCCTTTTTTTGAACCACCATATAGGATGCTTTCCAACTTCAGCTGGTTCTTGGGACATAATGGGAGTTCTGCATCTTCCACTTCCTAGCGCTGAGGCAGGTTCTGGCTGTCAGGGCACGCCAGGCATTGAGCTACAGCATGCAGAGGAGAAAGGGTTATCAGCAATGCGGTGGTTTGCTGGTTGTCACTGGGCTGATGTGGTGCACTCCAGCTTCAGTCCTGAGTATTCCAATTCTGAGTTGTTTTGGGAGTTTTAGGGAGAGGGAGGGTGAAACTACAGCAGCTGGTTCACAACACACTGCCCCGGGAGTGAGCAATGCTGACTTTCAGCAGCAACCTCAGTTGCCAAGCAAAAAGGTGACTTCAGCTGAAGTAGCATGAAATGGAGCAAGCTAGGCTGGAAACTAATTTCACACCCAGCCTAAACATCAAGAGAAGCCACTTCCTTTGCAGCTGCCAGAGAGCAACAGCCAATCTCATAGCACAAATGCCTTTGCTTTTATTTTAATCAGATCCTTGGTATTTTGATCTGAGTTTCTCTGATGGCTCTACTTGGTTTCACTTCTTAGCTGCCCCTACACGTGGAATGTAAGCTTGAAAAAGAGATGGTAGTTGTCTGAGGCAGTACAGACCTTTGAGTCTGCTCCCCATAGCCGCTGCTGCAAATGTCTTCTTTTCTGCCTGTTCCTGTAGCCTGAGGTCTACATCTTTTTCCCTTCCTTGGTTCTCTCCTTTCCAGGTGACCTAGCCAGTGAAAGGACTCTAAGCTCTGTCTTCTTCATTCTTTTCTCCTTTTCTCTGTGCCAGATTGGAGCTGGACAGTTTCATCCTTTGCATGTAAGTGTGATCTGTGCTTCTGGTTGTTCGCTGTGGCTGTTTCAAGGCTAAGACAAAAGCAAAGACGTAGTCTTGGGGCTTTAAATGGCTGGTACCTTCTCTTAAAATGCTTCTCCCCCTGGCTGATACAGTGCTGGTTCCCCTAGTTATGGTAAAATACAGCTTTTTCCAAAGGTCAAAGCAGTGTCCTGGGATTTGTTCTTATCTGCCTTCAGCTCGTTGCATGACCTTCACCTTTCTGCTTTTCTACGCCCACAGACTCCGATACCTGTCTCATGAACACTGCGCTGAGTGGAAGAGCACAGGAGAAATGCAGTGCTTTAAAAGGAGTCAAACAGTCACTTGTCCCCCAGATAATGGGGAAAGTTTCAAGGGATTTCAGCTTCCTTCCAGTGCCCCTTTGAACTTCCAGCATAGCAGGAGAATGGGGAAAGATAGCAGAAGTTCTGGCAAGAGGCAGAAGCCAGGACATCCAACAGGGCTGTCAGAACCAATCCTGGAGATCATTAACTTTACCTGGCTTTCCTCCAGATCTTCCTTTGAGTTCAAAAACTTCCTGCCTGCTGCTGTTCAAAAGCCCTAGCCCTGATTCAGAGCAGAGCAGAGTGAAACCTTTGGAAAGGACTGGCTGTAAAGTGCTTCGTGTATTAAGTAAATGAGGGCTATTAGCTGCAAAAGTGTGGAGAACCTGCCTTGGGGTATGCAAAGCACAGGCTGCTCACCACTCGCTGCTGAGCACTGGTGAATTTATGGCTCTGGCTCCCTGCCACCAACCAAAGTGCTTGTTTGCAGTTAGGGCCGGGCTTATGATCTCTTCCTTCACCTTCTGGTGCGTTGGCTCTGCGCTGGTACAGTGCCCTCCTGCGGCATCCGCAGCAGCTGGCCCCAGAATGTGCCTGGGTCTGCTTCAGAAGGTTCAAAATCCCACATCCAAAGGAAATTCAGCTGGGTTTGAGGTCCGCCTTTTAACTGAAGGCATAACTCTGCAAAGCAGATCCAGATCTCGGGGCTGAGATGCTCCTTCTGTTCCTGAGCGGGTGTTTGGTGGGAGGGATAGTTGGCTTTCTTTGACCAGTGGGTTACAGAGCAGGCTTCTGCTTGTAAATGAGTTCTCATGTATGAACCACAAGCTGTGAGAATGGGAGGCACTTTGTGCAAACAGCGATGTGATAAATACAGCTGGTTAATTTTTAAAGTCTCAAAGCCACTCCCTCCGGGACAGAATGTTCTCTCTCAGACTGCTTTATAGATCCATGGGCTTTGGGCATCACAGAACTCATTATGCTGTGAGAAGCTGGGTGGTTCAAAACAAGTTTGCTGGTTGGAAAAGTGGCCTTTAGCCCACCTCGAATGAACAGGAACAGCCAAATAGCGTCCTCTGATCTGGAAAGTGCTTCCACAGACGTAGAGTATTTGGAACATGGGACTGCTGTTCCAACTTGTCCCTTTCCGTGTGTGTGTCTTGCATTCTGTATGTGATTCCCTCTTGGGAGCTTGAAGTGACTCGGGATCAAATGTTCAGTGTAACTGGAACTGGTTCCTTACATGGATGCAACCTTCTAACTACTGTTTCCTGTGAATTTTTCATCCTCCCTTCCCCCATGCCACTGCCCAATTTCCTTTTGAAATGTTCAGGTATCCAAAGATGACCGCAGTGATGTGGAGAGCAGCTCTGAAGAGGAGGAGGTGACTTCCAACAGCACAAAAGGAGTTTTCAGCACTTCAAGTAACGGCTCCAACTGCATTAATGGCCATGTGGCTGGTGGGCAGTGGACAGAAGATGAGTAAGGCTGTGGGTTGGCCTTGAGCAAGCACGAACTTGTCTTTAAATATCTAGATGTGTTGAGCTCCACATTCCCAAGTGATCTTTAATCAAGATACCCCTTCCCCAGAAACCTCCAGCAAATCTGAAATGGGCACAGTCCAGACCAGTCAGAGGCTTTCCACAACCAGAGGGATAAAGCCAATGACTTAGGGCAAAACCGAAGCTGCAGATTTCACGTCAAGCCATTCTGTACTTAAATCTTAGACCCATTGATATTTGCAGAGGTGTCTGTGACAAACTGGTTTTTACTAGGATCAACTCAAGGTGGAATGAGTTTGGACTCAGCTGGCTGCTGACCACAGGAGGGGTCTAGTGCCATTCCAGTGATGGTTTGCTCCAGCACAGGCTCTGCATTATCTCCCTGATGCACTCCAGAAGCCACTTCAGAGCATGGAGAACGTGGGGTCCTGTGGTTCAATGTCCAAGCGACCCTGGCTGTGGCTTGGCTACCTCCATTCTTAGCCCTGCTGTGAGCAAAGCCAAGCTTTGAACTGGACCAGGCTACACCAGAAACGTTCTAACTTGCCATCAGGGTGCTCTGTGTGAAGGTTGTCACTTAGCTCCCTGCTGTCATGAGGGACCAGGCCAGCGTTTGCTGCCTACTTTGGTGCTGCAAGCCCCTCTGAAGTCTTGACTACAGCCTTCTGCGATGGGGAGGGGGGTTGTTCATTGCCTCTGAGACAACTATCCCAATACATGCCTTTTAAATTGGTGTCTTTTCTGTTGCAACTTGTGGTTTTGAAGACTTTCCTAGACCTACTGGACACGGTTGGCTAAGCTGGGACTTGAGGCTGGACCAGTACTGGTGAGCTGTGTTTCACTCCCCAAGATAAGGTGGTTTGGTCCTGCTTGTCTGTACTCTTGAGACAGAAGTCAATGTTGCTGCTCTGATTTTGCAACTGTTCTGGAGGAATCACTGGGCTGGAAAGGCAGCCCCACCACAGGCTTTGCTTTTTGGTCTTTTTTTACTTAATGGTACTTGGGGGCAATGGAAGACCTGCATCGATCATGAGCAGAAGTTTGGGAACTTCTTGAGTTGTTACCATTTTATACCATTGTTTACTCTTATCTCTGATTAAAAGATGCTTCAGAAATGTGGTCGTTGATGTGGTTCAGTGCGAGACATAAAAGCAAGGAGGGGGTCTGTCCTGCCGGGATGCTGAGCAGCTGCTCTACTGCCTGAGCCTGAGAAGCAGCCTTTTAAGACTCACAGGTACCTGGTTTAGGGTGTCACCATGCCATTTGGGGCATGCAGAGCACCATTTTGGGGTGTCACTGTGCCATTTTGGGTACATAGCACTGTTTTGGGGTGTCACCACACTGTTTTGGGCACACACAGCACCATTTTTGGGTGTCACCATGCCATCTTGGGTACATAGCACTGTTTTGGGATGTTCCAACACTGTTCTGGGCACACACAGCACTGTTCTGGAGTGTCACCATGCCATTTTAGGCACGCTGAGCACCATTTTGGGGTGTCACCATGCCGTTTTGGGTACATAGCACAGTTTTGGGGTATTCCAACACCGTTTTGGGCACACAGCACAGTTTTAGGGTGTCACCACATGGTTTTGGGCACACAGAGCAGAGTTTTGGGGTGTCACCACACGGTTTTGGGCGCACAGAGCAGAGTTTTGGGGTGACACCACACGGTTTTGGGCACACAGAGCACAGTTTTGGGGTGTCACCACACGGGTTTGGGCACACACCACACGGCACCACCCTTGGCTGTTTTCATTGTCCTTTATTACACATATACCGGGTTTTAGTGAGCTCCACCTCCCTCCGCAGCCGGGCAGGCCCTCAGCCGGGGGAGGGGGGGGCTCCCTCTTCCCCCCCATCCGAGTAACGCAGCCGCGGCGCCCTCAGTTCCCGGGCCCGGCCGACTCCTGCCGCTCCCGCCGGTGCTCGAGCAGGCGGTAGGCGCGGACGCCGCACAGGTACCCGGCGTACACCGTGAGCAGCATCATGGACCCGGAGAAGGCCTTGTAGCCGAAGTCCGCCAGCTGCTTGCCGGACACCATGGCTGCTCCTGCAACGCCACCCGAGGGTCAGCGGCGCCCGCAGCGAACCCCCCGCCCTCACCCGATGGTGCCCCCGGTCCCCGCTCCCCACGTCCCTACCCGCGGCCTCCGGCTCCGGTTCCCCCGCCGCGGCCTCGCTGCGCTCCGCGATGTCCGACGGGCGCCGCCGCGCTGCCCGCTGGGATCTGTAGTCCGCGGGGAGCTGCAGCGCCCCCTCGCGGGCGGGCGGCGCTGTTTCACCTCAGGCGCTCGGTGCCCACCTCGGGTCATGGCGGCCGCGGCCGCTGCACCCCCCTGCGGCCGTTTCTCGTCAGCGCTGCCCCTGTACGGGCCCTGCTGCAGGAGGCACCCCCGGGGCACCATCCCAGCGCCCCGGGAAGGCGGCTGAGCGCGGCTGTGCCAGCGCTGCCCTGCTCCAGGGGCTCTATGAAGCCCTGAGCCAGGCCTCCCCCCGCGCCCTCATCCTGCCCCGATGTGCTGAGCCGGCAGAACACAACCCCAAATGGCAAAGGGAAGGCTTTTTATAGCTGCTGGACTCCGAGGCACGGGCGGCGAACAGCGAGAGCCCCGTGCAGCGCCCACGGCCCGGCAGCGAACGCAGTGAGGGGCTGCAGCGACGCGGGCACTGGCGCCATGGAGCCCGCAGGAGGAGGGATGCACAAAGCGCTTCCATGGCGGAGCAGCCATCAGCTAAATGCGGGTCCTAGCCCCAGTTCCAGGCCTGCTGCAGCTCCAGGAGGTGCTGGCAGGAGCTGAGCAAGCCAAGGTGAGAGACTGCAATGTGCTAAAGGAGGAGAGCTCAGAGCCGCTGCCTCCTGCGTGAGCCTCACATCCAAGCACTCGAACCGGGATCCCTGAAGCCCGTGAAGGCAAAGGGGAATAGGAGCTGTGCCAGCCCTGCAGGGCCGTGCTGGACTTCCTTTATCCGCCTTCCAACCTCAATAACGTTCCTTGGGAGAGGAAGCTGACGCTGGCTGCTTTCTGCAGGACAGCTCCGTTTTATTTAAAGGTCGCAGGGTACCCGGTGAGAAAGCGTGTCTAATAAAAGACACAGAAACGACTGCGATGCCAGCAGATTAAATTCCCTAGCAAGAGGCTGAGCGGAGGGCTAACGGGCTCAGAAAGGTCACTCCCTGTGAGATGCATTTCAAAGGAAGACAGGGACGGGGCAAGTCTGGGAAAAGCAGTTGGGAAGAGGTGAATAAAGCAACACGGCGTGGTCCAAGAAGCCAACGCATCAGAGCACGGGTGGCCTGGGGTACGTGGGGCGCAGCAGGGTCTTGGCTCAGCTCCTGCAGGCCCCAGGTAGAAGTGTTTGGCCTCTACCCGGTTCCACCATTGCAACCTCAACCCTCTTCGCTCCTACAGGCAGCACTGCTGAATGAAAGCAAGTGGGACACTGCGTTATGTTGTGACTGAACAAGGACCTGCAGGGGCATTCTTGGTGTTTCTGGGGCAGCACACAAGGGTGCAGAGCCAGGAGGGAACAAACAGTGCCCTCCTCTGCACTCTCAGCAAGTCCAGCAGGCACCAACCCAAAGGCAGTGATGCACCGGAGCCACAGAGCAAAGAGCGTCTCCCATCTCCTCTCCAAGTTTATTATTGCTTTGCACATTCCTAAGGGCTAGGCAGAGATCCAGCAGCTCCAGGACCTGCAGCAGGGGTGGACAGCAAGCCCTGGGGCAGCTCCAGCCTGCCAGGCCAGACAGGGATCACTGAACTGGCCACGCTGGCCTGAGCAAACAGGAGCAGCTTCAGAGGAGCAGGAGGCACGTGGCACCCGCCTGGACACAGGGCAAGAGGCGTGAGACCTCTGTCCTCTCCTGTGACGTTGGAGGTCTCTTTGTGGATCACATATCCTTTGCTGCCCTTGTGCCAGTGCAGTTTCCAGCACCCTCACAAGAGGGGCAGCAGGGAAAAGGAAGTGTGAAACCTGCTTTCTCAGCTCCTAGAAAGCCACATATAGAAGCAAAGACTGGGCTAAGGCACAGACTGCAGCAAGCCAGAGAGAAGGCAAAAAGCTGCTGTGGCCCATCCATCTAAAGGCAACATCACCCAACTGCTCTGTCAGGTACACAGCCAAGGGCTGCACTTGGCACTTGTTACAGCTGCTCACAAAGACTTTGGGGCAGTTGGTCCCTGCATTGCCAAAGCCAAGAGAACAAACCAGTGAGGGAGCAAGGCTGTCCAGGGATGGGCATGCAGTCAGCACAGGCAAAGCTGTGACAACAGAGGAGGCTTGAGTGCAAGAGCCAAAAGTCTAAACAAACAAGTGCCCTCACCCACAAAGCATTGG
The DNA here is from genome assembly GCA_039720435.1 of Amazona ochrocephala. NCBI lineage: Eukaryota > Metazoa > Chordata > Aves > Psittaciformes > Psittacidae > Amazona > Amazona ochrocephala. Next base: position 1,615,067 of record CM077900.1, read on the forward strand.
CCAGAGCAGCTGGGGGTGGCTGGGGCAGCAGCACATGGCAACGTGGCAAAGAATGCTGCGTTCTGTGCTGTGCTGCTTAGAAAGAAGAGTGATTCTCAGCCCCTCACAAGTCCTGAGGAGCCTCATTCACCCTGGTGGAGCCTGGCAGGGAACTGTGTCCTCTGCATGAGACAGTTGAGCCAAAAGAGAGAGCAGTGAGGAGAGGGCTGGTGGCATGCAGAGTGGCTCCATGGGGCTAATAGCAAAGCTTGTCCTCCAGGCAGTGCCTCCTTAAGATGACCTGGCAGAGCCCCTCTGAGAACAGTCCATCACGGCAGGAGAAAGTAGAAGGAGGAGGATGCTCAGCCCTACCCAGGGCAGAGCCTAGACAGCAGCAGAAGCTAAATGAGCCCTTTGAAGAGAAAGGGAGATCAACAGGTACCTCTGTGCAGATGCCAGGCTCAGGCTGGCAGTGTCCGAGGCTGAGAATGGGCCCCTCTGCCCTTCCAGCACCCTGCAAAGGCTCCCAGGAGACCTGGACTCCTTAGAAAGCTGTAGCCCTCTGCTCATCTTGGCAGGATCAGGTCTTGCAGGCAGAGCCCCCTTACTTGTGCTCAGGGTGGTTCTGGAGGCACTTGATGACATCAGTAACAGGTTTGCCCTCATAGCAGATCTGATACACAGCTGTGAAGAGGGGGAACCTGTGGGCAGATGAACAAAGTCACCCCTTGCCCTGCCACCGCAGCTGGCAGGGTCAGAGCAGCTCCTGCAGTGAAATGCAGGACCACTGGGCAGGAGCAGAGAGGACAGTGCCTTGCTGCCTCCTCCAACAGGCCATTCCTGGCCAGCTGGTTTGATGTGGGCAACACAGAGATTGACCTGAAGAGCAGGGACACTAAGGGTGAGGTTCCCCTCCTGCCCCCCAAAAAGAGCAGACAAGGGAGATGGCAGCACTCACTTCTCTACTGCGTTCTTGCTTTTCAGGATGCGATGGAGCTCAGCAGACGTCTGGGGACCCTGCAGCTTCTGCCCATTCAACATCTCCTTCTCCAGCTGCTCAAGAGACTGAAACAACCCAACAAGTGAGGGAACTGGACCCTGCAACCCCATCTGCCACCCCACATCCCTTCCCTGGAGCCAGGCTGCGGCACTGGGCAAGTGAAGGCAGGATGTACCACGGTGCTAACTGGGTTTACCTCAGCATGGGGATGCGGGTACCAGTGTTGCTCCTCTTACCTTGCCAGTCTTGGCAAAAGCCTCGGCCACCTTTCGGTTGCGGCCGCCGTAGCAGGTAGTGATGAGATCAGCAACCCCACAGCTCTGCAGGAACGTGGAGGAGGTGACAGGGCCCTTACAGAAGAGTTTGGCAAAGCCAATCATCTCCATCAGTCCCAGACGGATCACGGCAGCCTTTGTGTTGTCTCCATAGCCGAGCCCGTCACAGAAACCTGCTCCTACAGCCACAACGTTCTGGAAAACAGCAGCATTGTGGAAGGATCTGTTCCCAGTGGAGCTCAGGGCTTTGCTGTGTCCGTGAGCTGCCAGCGTGATCCCAAGCACAGGCTCCTGCCTGCTCCTGATGATCCAGTGATCACCATCCCTCCAAGCAACTGAACAGGACACATACAAAGGGCCTTTGACCCAAAGGTCTCAGTAAGCCACAGTGCAGTACCCAGAGGGGTTCATTCTGCTGGCAGCCTCCTCCCCAGAGCTCCCTGCAGCACCATAGGGAGTAACAGGTGCTGCTAACCAAGACCTGCAAAGCCCAGTGAGCAGCTCACCCACCTTGAGAGCCCCACAGATCTCCACAGTGTCAGCTTCCTGCACCACTGTCACCCGGAAATTCGGTGTCTGCATCAGCTCCTTCAGTGTCTGCCCATGCTGCAGGTCCTTGCAGCCTGATGAGACAACGCGGGGAGGAGGAAGATGATGGGGGAAGGCCCTAAGGTAGGACTGTGCTCTTCTGCCCATTGGTGCGTTCCTGCAGCAAAAGCCCTTGCAGCTAGCGCAGCGAGAGGAACCGATTGCCCAACTGATGGGCACTGCTGAACATTTGCAGGTCCAGAGAAGCAAGGTTCGGCCTTGGAATTCCCGGAACACAGGGACAGTCCCTACTGCTGTGCCAACAAATTACATGTCCAGTAAATGAAAGGCATCTTCAAAGGCTGCAGATTTGGGGTTGGAGACTGCTGTTCTCCCTGTTCCCGCAGTGCAAGAGCATCTCTGTGCTCGCAGGGGTAACACGCTCTGTTTATACCTCTGCAGCCTCTGCCCCCTCCTGCACAGCATGTTTGCTTTTGTTTAAAATACGGACACTTTGAATCCTGGAACTTCTAACCCCGCAGCAAACTGCTCTGTTGGTTTTGGCTGCTCTGCCTGATCCACAAACAGCGTGGGGGACGTTAGGAACAACCACCAGATGAGCTTTCAAGCAGCCCTGCCTGGCAACAACCCAGGATCCAGGTGAGTGTCCCTTGAAGTGCAAGGAAATGAAGGTAGGAACTCTGTTTCTAAAGAGCCTCTTGGTGGCCACCCCTTTGATTTGGGCCAGGCAGGCTGCCTGATGCTGAGCCTGTGCTGGCAGGAGCTTTTAGACACACAACTCTGGTTTTAATGAAGCGAGCAATCACATTGTAAACCCTGCGGATGAGCTCATCCGGCTCCTATGGAGCGTCGCTGCCTCTGCTGGGGTCAGCTCACCCGAGGCAGCAGCGGTTTGAGCTGCACCACGCTCAGCCCTTTGGCTCTTCCCACTCCTCAGGAGTGAAGGCTGCTGCCCAGGGGGGTTCTCGGCTCCTTACCGATGGTTGTTTCACAGAACTTCTCTTCTGCCACTTCATTTGCAATATTGGCCCCCATGAGGACGCTCATCTCTATTCCCAGTTTCTCATGGATAATGTCTGAGATCAGCCTCAGCCCATCTGGTCCTTCATCCACCCCCTGCAAGACAACCAGGGACACAGATGAGGACCTGCCCCCATCCTGTCATTCCCTGTGCTGCAATGCTCTTGCTCTCATCCCCGCAGCCCCCCAGTGCTCAGCTGCACCCCACTCCTCACAGCACTTGAGATCCCCCACTTGCCCTCACACCCTTCTCCTCCACCAATGCACCTCCACATCCCCCATAACCCCAGAGCCCAGTTTATCCCCCCAAATGCTGATTCCTTTGCAGCTCCTCCAAGCCAGGCTGCTCCCTGTTCAACCCCTTTAGCCCAGCACCCCAATGACCTGCCTGGGCTCCCCCTGCTCACACCTTGATGAGTGACATCCCAACAGCATCTTTCTTCACATGGCCCTTGAGCTGGTCACAGACTTTGCCGATGAACTGGTGGGGCACCACAAAGAGGAGGATGTCAGCCCCAGCACAGGCTTTCAGCAGGTCTGGCTCTGCTACCTGAAGAGAGCAGGGCTGTTGTAAGGCACTTGTGCCTGGAGTTGTATGTCCTGAACCCAAGGGGAGCAGAGGCTTGAGAGTAACTAATGGGGGCTTCCCTGGAGGGGAAGGAAGGGCACAGTCACTGCCCCAGGTCCCCTTCCAGGGCTGGCAGAGCAGAGGGGCAGGAGCAGAGCTGGTGCCACAAGAGCGAAGAGGGGCAGAGTGTCCTGGCGTGGGGCTGGAGGCCCCATGGGCCCAGAGCACAGCCAGCAAATGGCCTCAAGCCCATGCTGCAGGATACCAGAGCAGGGGCAGAGGTGGGCAGCGAGAGCAGCCGGGGCCGCCGCTCATCCAAGCGCAGATCAAGGTCATTGGGAGCGTGTAACTGAGCCTGTGCAGCCCGCGGCATCCCCTGCCTTCCCAGCACAGTGCCCAGGGCTGCCGCAGGGCTGTTCATTACCTCTCAGCACAGCCTGGCTGCCAGCCCCGGCCCTTGCGCTCGGTGCCACACTCACCACGTTGGGGGGCAGCTTGTGCCCCGGCAGGTACTTGACGTTCTCGTGCTCCGTGTTGATGATGTCCGTGAGCCGCCGGCCGCCCACCTCCTCCTGCAGCACCCACATGTTCACCTGCTTCTCGAAGGTGCTCAGCCGCGCCGCGTTGCTGCCGGCGATCTTGGCGATGGCCGAGCCCCTGCACGGGCAGAGCAGAGCCATGGGCAGTGGGCACAGCTCGGAGCGGGGGACACTGTGCCCGGTGCCCGGGAGCAGGCGCTCACCAGTTGCCAGAGCCCACGATGCAGACTCTCTTGCCACCCATGGTGCCGGGAGCCGGGGCACTGCGCAGCACGGAGCCCGCCGCTGCTATTTCAAGGCCGGTCGGAGCAGCGGGAGTGCGGACGGCCCCGTCCCGCCCCTGGCCCCGCCTCGCCCCGGGGGAACGGGGCAGCAGAGCCCCCCGGGGCGGCCCCAGCGGGGCTCGGTAACGCGGGGCTGCACCCGCAGGTGCGCATTGCTTCCCTGGAGCAAAGGGGAAACGGCTGATCCCGAATCTGTGCCGGGACCGCCAAATCTCTCCCCTTTCCTTTAATAAAGCATTTTATTCTCCCCGTCTTCCTAAGTGCCACTGCCCCCCCGAAGGACGGACAACCCACCTGGTTGCAGACCCACGGCTCCCTCATCTCACTGCCTGACCTCGGGCAAACTGCTCGCTCTTCTCTAGAGCATCTCTTGACGCTCCAAGAGGGTTTCTGTAAAGCACTATCACCACTACGTTTATGAACAAGGCAGGGTGACCACGGAACTCCCTTTGGCACAGGTTTAAACCCTCAGATGTAAACTTTAACACAGGTTCCTCAAAATGCCGCTTGATGCCTATGGGGCACGTAACAGGCTGCCACGTTTGGGAAGGCAGCAGAGGGCAAAAATGGGGCTGAGTGGATTTTATCTGCAGGTAGGTCCCTGCGTTTCCAGTTTTGCTCAAGTGACTTTGCTTGTTTACCACCAAAGCACTTTGCAAAGGCTCAGCAGATGCTGCAAGCCAAGAGATCCCTACACCGAAGTCGCTCTATAAAAGGCCAAAATATGAAGAACCTTTTTGCTCCAGTCTCTTAACCCAGTTGGCTTTAAGAGAAGTGGAGATAATCCTGTCCCTGCGTCCCTTCCCAGGCAAGCAAATGACGCGACATCCCCCAGGCTGAGCGGAAGGGTGCAGGCAGCACAGGAGGAGGAGGACAGCTTCCTTCACAGGAGGCTTTTATTAAAACCGGGTGACGTCTACAAGGATACAGTACAAAAAAAATTTGGTCCATGGAAATAAACCCCGTAATAGTCAGTTAAGAAAATCAGTTACTCTGCAACAGCTACATGTGCCTACGCAGGACTCAGCATCCTTCATGTGTGATTCCCCTGAGGAGTCAGTGGGCTGCTTCACCAGCACCAAGACCTTCACCCCAGTACCACAGAGGAGCCATTGCCTAAGGGGGCAGAGGAGAAGGGAAGTCGAGAGTCTATTACTCACAGACATGTATAACACAGACACAAGGAGTAGGGCCACCCAAATTCATAGCAACCTTCCCAACCACACCAAAGGTGGGTGTGGGGATGGGGGGGGGGAGTGTCATCAGTAATGTGACTTTGCAGCTATTCCAAGAGAATCCAACCAACTTTCAAGTCCATTTGCATTACAGTCCCGAGCAGAAATACCATGATCCAGGTCAAGAGAAGGCAGTCTCTTACACCTCACCCCTAGTCCACTGGTAATTCATTCCATGAAGAGGCATCTGGGCTGCTACTCCCCAGAGTAGAGACAAATCTATGTGTACATTCCTGAAACCATGCTGGGCCTTATGGCAGCCCCAGAACCTACAACTGGACTAAAACCCACAGGAGCTTCAGCATGGAAACACACCTGCTAACTCACAGACGCTTGGAGATACATCCATTCCCAAGGACTATCCTGTCCCACCCTCAGATCCACATGAAGGAGCCTCTGGTCCCCACAGCAAGTGCCACAGGATAACTGTCCCAAAGGAATAAGCCTACAACATTGTATCCCTGCACAATTCCACCAGGCAGTTGCTGCATCCCCTCTCCCTGCTACAGGTGAGAGCAGCCAGGTGGCTTGATGCAACAGCAAGTGGAGCTCTTTTGAAGTGCAGAGAGATCTCACCACTCCAGCGCTTCCACATCCCTGCAGTAAGCTAACACCTCCTCTGCCCTGTGATCCCAGCCTAGGCCAGTCTGCCAAAGAACACAAAGGGAACAGGGCAGGAAAAGAGGGGCAGGGGAAGAAGCGATTCTACAGAGTCCAGTAACTTCCTCAAGGAGGAGAGTGACCTATGAGGCAGCCCAGTGCAGCAGCACCCTCCACACGAGGGAGTGAGGGCAGGGAGGTATGTCAGCGCATGGCATCCTGCCCACTACATCTCCTGGTAGCTTGCTATAACATGAGGCAGGGAAGAGACTAGAACTCCACTTTTACAGCAGCTCCAGGCTTCTCAGAGCCAGGTCCCGTGTGCCACAACTAGATGCTAGTTGGGGGAAGAACAGGCTGTGGTTTCTGAACTTGAGAAAGGCTCCAAGTCAGCAGTTGCGACTGGCTATGGGGATACACTACAGGCAGTGCAGAGTCAAGGGGAGGCTCTCGGAAGCCTTGGGACTGGGCAAGGCAACAGTCAGGAAGAAAACCAGGTAGAAATGTGTGTTCACTGGAGCCCGTCTGCTTGCCACAGTCCAGCAGACTGCAGGTGGCCTGGAGCTGCCCCAACAGGGACAATGCCGGGATGAATAATGAGGCGGCCTCGCTGCCGGAGTGGGATTATGTGAGCTTTAACAGCGTACTCAGCAGCTCTGGCTCCACAAAGAGCTGTGATGCCTTCTGGTGGGGAGGAGCAGAGCATCTATGTGTTACGGATTCCCAGGGCCTGCTCCAATTCCTGCCGCCTCTGCTGCACCTGCAAGAGAAGCCAGAGTGGAACATTAACATACACGGATGGTGCAGCACCACAGCATCCCAGTAACACAGGGCCCTGCTAGAAACTGGGTGAGCTCAAACTGGGAGCAAGATGCATCAGCAGCATCTATTAGTGGAGCTTAACATTGCCACTCTCCACGAGCAGCATCTGCCCCCAGGTTGTGACAGGTACTCAGAACCACTGAGTACAGAGGAGAACCCCTGCTCGGGGACACTCACCTTAGAGTAGAAGTATCTGCACACAGCTTCCTGAGCCCATGGCTGGAAGTAGAACTCAGCTCTACGCTCCTCTTCTGGATTCCCAACAACATCAGTCATTGTCTGGAGAGCACAAAGGACGAAGCAGTTCAGGGAGTGCAAAAGCTCTGACTGTGCTGAGCAAACCCACAGCCCTCCCCTTTCCTCAAAGGCATTTCAGTAGAGTCAGGTCGGGTTCTTCCACTTGACTCCAATTCTAGTCTTGCTTTCTGAGCAGGAAATTGCCTCTCTCTCTCAGTGGGAGCTGGTTATAATGAGGGAAGAGTGTGACTGGATCCACCTTCCACACAAGTCAAAGCTTTTACCTTTAAATCCCGGCACTGGGACTGGAGCCAGTCGTTGATGAAGCCCTGAGGATCTCGGGCAAAGCTCAGCATGAACTCCCGCTGGGTCTTCAGCTGGTTAATTGTCTCTATTGTTTCATGAATCTGAAGGAGATAAGCACAGAACTAAACTGCTGAATAGGGGAAAAAGTCAGACTGAAACATCAAGAGATGGCATCACATGAAGGCAAAATCTTACACTCCCTGGTTGACTTACACCTATCCAAGAGGGTTTTTCAGCTCCCTGAACTCCTGTCCTGTTCAGGGCTGCCCTGCTCCAGAGACACATTCCCACTGGGAAGGAGCTCTCCCTACCTTGTTATCCAGAGCAGCAATTTCCTGTTGACTGGCTGTGGAGAGCAGAAAGGAATTCATCTGAGTTTTCAAGGTATCGTCCACCTCCACATCAATGTCATAGCACGCTGTTTTCTTCTGGTCGTTCGGGTCAACACTAGGGGCACCCACAAGCAAGAAGCTAAAATAAGTGAGCAGCTCAAGAGCGCACTGAACCGTAGCTCTTGTAGGATGATGCAGCAGATGGACTGCAGGCAGGGACAAGCCACGTTAGTGTTAGAGCTGAAGCTAACACCAAGCAGCAAAGCTCCACTGATGCCTTTGCAACACAAGGACCAAGGGATTGCTCCAAGCAGATTTCTATCTACAGAAGTGGAACGCAAAGGACAGCATGAACGTGGGAGTGCCTTGTGGAACAGAGGGACGTGGTGAACGGAAGAGGCGGCTGTTCTTGTACAAAGAAACAATGACAGGCAACAAGAGAACTGCTGCTGAAAACCAGAACATAGCACATCGCCTTCCTGTGCCAGCCCCATCCATCCCCTGCACTCCTCCTGCTAGAAATATAAAGAAAGAAATGAAGACAGGCTGAGAAAGTTGGGGCTGTTCAGCCTGGAGAAGAGAAGCTGCGTGGAGACCTCAGAGCAGCCTTCCAGTATCTGAAGGGGGCTACAAGGATGCTGCAGAGGGGGTCTTCATCAGGGACTGCAGCAATAGGACAAGGGGTGATGGGTTCAGACTGAAACAGGGGAAGTTCAGGTTGGAGATAAGGCAGAAGCTCTTCCCTTTAAGGGTGCTGAGGTGCTGGCACAGGGTGCCCAGAGGAGCTGTGGCTGCCCCATCCCTGGCAGTGTTCAAGGCCAAGTTGGACAGAGCCTTGGGCAGCATGGTCTAGTGTGAGGCATCCCTGAACTTGATGATCTTAAGGTCCTTTCCAACCCAACCCATTCTATGGTTCTAGGAGTATGAACAGACATATGAGATCAAGTAGAGCAGTGATCTCACCTGATCACATGATTGATGATGATCGGCTCTGGGGGCATAAGCAATGCGTGAAGCCTTTGTGGGATTTCAGAGAACTTCATCCGCTGGGATTCAAATATCTGTGACAGAAACACAGGGCTAAGGGAAGGGGATGGGGCCTCAGGGCCAGCGATCACTGGCTGCTGACAAAGCAAAGGTGACACAGTCGCTTCTTCCAGCCCCAGTTACCTGCTGGAGGTATTTGTCACAAATGACGTATTCCCTCTCGTGGGGGTCCTGGAGCTTGTGGGTCTTGATATACTGCCACAATGCCTGGATGATCACTGGCCGGGTCTGGGTGTGAATCCCCAAGAGACGAGCCAAGCGAGGATCCAGTTTGAACTGGGGAGGCTGAAACACAAAGCACAGCAAGGTGAGATGGCCCCGGACAGAGCTGGCTCTGCCCAGCACTGCTACTCCCAGCACCTTACCTGGTAATCCAGCATCAGGAGGACGGTACAGCGCACATTTACATCTCCTGGCCTCTTCACCTGGAAGCCATCTGTCTCCTGAGTTGTAGCAGTCCTGTGCCACTGCAACAGGAGGGGGCATTTAGAAGCATGCCCACACTTGGCTCCCGTTGCTCCTGCTGCTTGACACCCGACCAGCTTGCCAGTACATCCCACCCACCTAAAGTTCACCATCCCCACTTACAGCTTGAAACAAGAGTTAACACATTTGGTCAGACCCCAGCAAGTCAGAGGAGAAGCTAAGATGAGAATTCAAGAGCTCCTGGCTCCCAGCCACTGGTTCAAGCCTGAAGTGTCCCCACCTCTTGAGTTACAAGAGATATACAAACCCTGGCTGCTGAAACACCAACCCATTTTTAGAGGTAACACAGCGAAACGAAGCTCACCTCTACTAGGTGATTGTCAGGGCCATACAGGTCTTTATCAAGTTCAATGACCAGAGATTTAAAGAAGGATGAGAACTTTCTTTTCTGCTTGGTGGCATCATATTTGGACAAAGCAGACTGCAAGCAACACAGGAAGGAAAAGCATTAGGACAGCAAGTCTCAGCACTCAAGCACAGCCACCGTGCATGACAGCGTTCCTTTAAGTTCTGAACACCTAAATTCACCAACATGGGCTTGAAAATCAAGTTCCAAGTCAGAAAGTGAAAGACTGGAGTTAAAGATGAGCTCGCAGGAATTAAATCACTCAGCAATTACAGGCAATGCCCCCATTCTCAGAGCCAGGGTACACCAGTGCCACTGATCTGCTCTCACCAGTAATTCTTAGAGCTATAAGAACTTTGTATAACTCATGTCCTTGGACCCAGCGGTCTCCAAGTTGGGCTCTCGGTCTCGTCACCATCAGACTCCTTGGAAAACAGAGATGAAGGAGGATATCAAGCCCCTAGCTATGCTCCCAGACACTAAGAAACTGCTTTCATTGCCAATTCCAGAACCACACGGATGGGTATTTCACACTTACATCTTCCAGCAGCCGCCCTTCCACCCGGAGCTCCCAGGAGGCGACTGTTCCTTCACCATCCTCTGCGTCTGACTTGGCTGGATTGAAGGTATTGGAGATAAAAATACGCAGCTTTCGTTTTTGCTGAAAGGATGAACAGTGGCACAGTGTTAATTCTGAAATAGAGGGTTATCTTGCTTCTATTCTGCTAAAATGAAGCTTGATGGGTTTAGCTGCCTCGCATTCCCCCTCTCCTGGGGCAGACAACAAGGGAAGAGGCATTTCCGGTTCCATTCCTACATCTGGAGCATTAAGGTTCGTAACACCCCACGCTTATGGGGACATGACGGCTTCAGTGCCCTCCTGCTGTCTTAAGTGAAGGAAGAGCCTCCAAACCTTGCTTCTGGTAACCACAAACACTGCCCTCCCCTACCTTAATGGGTCTCTTCAAAGCCTCCTGGATGTCCAAGCGCTTCCTCATGATGGTCTGGTCCAGTTTCCTTTCAAAGGCCAGAAGGTCCATGTAGGCCTGAGACTCGGGTACAAGCTCACGAATCTACAGCCAACCAAGACCGCAAATCAGTGTCCCTGTCCCTCTCCAGCCAACTCCACACCACCCCAGGCTGCAGCCACAAGGGCCACTCACCCTCTGAGGTAGAATCTTATCAGCCATCTTCTTCTTTTTAGCGCTGTTAAGGAAGAAGATGCAGAGGCATTAAACCAGCAACCGCTTTCTGCAGGTTAACTGTAGCATTCCCAAAGGGAGCCACACAACGGCTCCTGCTCTGGTTGCTGCTGTGGCATTAGCAGCGCTCTTGTCCGTCCCAGGCTCAGGATTTCATTTCCAGGGATGCTCATGACTACACATCAAGTCAGGGTTCCCCTGCAGCAGTGTGACTGATCCCCTGACACTTCACATCCCATATGAGAGCTGAGCGCAGGGTTCCAGCGAGCACTGACAGAACGACCTCAGTCCACTTCAGATGGGCTTTTGTAGGAGATGCATTTGAAATCAAGGCACGAATCACTGAGGCCCCATGTTATACTGCTAGGAACGTCACATAAAGCTGCTCCCGTCGCGCAGCTGCACGTTATTCCTTCATGCTGGAAGCCCCCCACTCCCAGAGGAGCTCACAAGAGAGCTGATGGCCTTTCAGCCCTCAACAAGAGCCAGCCATGAAAGCCCGAGCACAGCACGAAGGCGGAACACTCAGACACAACCCAACAGAGCAGCTTTGTGCTGGTCACCCCATGCCAGTGACTGGCGCTTCCCACTGCCCATGGCCCGATCAGCCCCTGCTTTGCGATTCTGGGGGGGCCCGTCTGCACCCCAAACCCGGCCTTTCCCAATGGGGGCTTTGGGGAGAGAGGTAAAACATCTGAAACCCTGCTTAGGGATGCAGCGGGATATCCCAGCAGCCCGGGGATGCACTGGAATGCTCAGGGATGAGCCAGGATACTCCCGATGCCCAGGGATGCCCCTGCTGCCCAGGGATGCGCCAGGATACTCCCGATGCCCGGGGATGCACCGGGATGCCCGGGGATGCACCGGGATGCCGGAAGATGCCCCTGCTGCCCAGGGATGTGCTGGGATGCCCAGGGATGCCCCTGCTGCCCAGGGATGCACAGGGATGCGCGGGGATGCACCGGGATGCCCGGGGACGCCAGCCCTTACTTGTGGTTGCGGTTGGGCACGGCCTGCGGCTGCACCTGCTGGAGCTGCTGCGGCGCGGGCCTCTTGCGGGCCTGGTCCAGGCTGGCCTGCGCCATCCCGGGCCGCACCGCCGGGCTCCCACCGTACCCGGGCGGCCCCATGGAGGGGCCCTGCGGCGCCAGCCGGCTGCCCGGTAACATTCCGGGGCGCTGCGGAGAGAAGAAAACCGCTCCAGTGCCCACCGGGACGGACCGGCCCCGGCCCCGGCCTCGGCCGCCTCCGCTCCCGCCCGCCCCGCCCCGCCGGTCCCTCCCCTGCCTCACCGGGTAGGCGGCTCCCGGCAGCGGCGAACGGTACAGGCCCTGTCCCGGAGCCGGGCCCATGCGCACCGGCCCGCCCGGTGTGCCCGGCCCCAGCGCGCCCGCCCCGGCCGCGGCCCCGCCGCCGCCGCCGGCAGCAACGGACTGGAAGCCCGCCCGCGCCGCCATCTTCTGCAGCACAAAGGGAGCGCGCCGGAACCGGACTTGGCCAGAGAGAGAGCCAGGGGGGGCGCGCTACAGCGGCGCAGCCCGCGACTGACGCCCTCTGCTGGGTGGAGGTCGCGCTAGGAGGAGTGGGGGTGCAGGGTCAATGATGGGGTGCAGGGACCGTGATGGTTGTTCTTGGGGTGCAGGGTCTGTGATGGTTGTTCTGGGGATGCAGGGTCCTGGTGGTTGGGGTACAGGGCCCATGATGGTTGTTCTGGGGGTGCAGAGTCTGCAATGGTTGTTCTTAGGGTACAGGGTCCTGGGGGTTGGGGTACAGGGTCTGTGATGGTTGTTCTTGGGGTACAGGGTCCATGATGATTGTTCTTGGGGTGCAGGGTCTGTGATGGTTGTTCTTGGGGTACAGGGCCCATGATGGTTGTTCTTGGGGTACAGGGTCTGTGATGGTTGTTCTTGGGGTACAGGGCCCATGATGGTTGTTCTTGGGGTGCAGGGTCTGTGATGGTTGTTCGTGGGGCGCATGGTCCTATGGGTTGGGGTGCAGGGTCCATGATGATTGTTCTTGGGGTACAGGGTCTGTGTGGTTGTTCTTGGGGTACAGGGCCCATGATGATTGTTCTTGGGGTGCAGGGTCTGTGATGGTTGTTTTTGGGGTACAGGGTCCTGGAGGTCGGGATACAGGGTCTGTGATGGTTGTTCGTGGGGTACAGGGTCTGTGTGGTTGTTCTTGGGGTGCAGGGTCCGTGATGGTTGTTCGTGGGGTACAGGGTCTGTGATGGTTGTTCGTGGGGTACAGGGTCTGTGATGGTTGTTCGTGGGGTACAGGGTCTGTGATGGTTGTTCGTGGGGTGCAGGGTCCTGGGGGCAATGCCTACAGGGAGCCTGAGAGGGATGCAAAGGCCACGGTGGGGGGTTAGGAGCGGGGTGGGCTGTGCAGCGGCTGTGCCAGCGGCTCCCATCTCCATGCAAAGCAGAAGGTGCATGCGGCTCCTGGAATGCTCGGGCTGGCAGCCATCGAGCTGCCTCCACGTGTGCTCAGGGCCTCATCCACCTCCCTCAGCTGACACCGCACTCCTTTTGATCTCTCCTGTCCCAGTTTAGCCTGACTGATTTCCACTGCAGCCATAGGAGCTGCTGCATGGGAGCTGTTACAGTCAGAGCTGCCCTGGAGCTGAGGGGGGTTGCGGTGTTGGTCCCACGCTTGCCAGGCCATAGCTGCAGCCCTCAGTGCTATAAATATGTGCCTATTGCAGGAGGTGCTGCTCCTGAACCTCCCTTGCTCCAGGATGCGCTCACCATGTCCTTAACATCTCAAGAAGTAACCTTAGGGGGGCATAAAAGGACTGAGTGGAGCCGGGTTTAGGCTGAGCACCCAGGAAAGGATTCCAGTCTCCCTTGGCAGCGCTCAGTTTGTGTGCGGGTCGAATTAAAGGCCACTTTCTGCAAGTATTAACATTAAGTTCCCTATTCCCCGGAGCACTTACCCTTGTGTTTGCTCAGAGAGAAAAGGGACACCCATCCTGCCAGCATCAATCTGTGCATGAAAGCCAAGCGAGCGGTCACCCCCCAAGTGTTCATGTTCGTGATGCTCAGGGGTCCTTTCCCATGTTGTCCTGCACAGGGCATGCCATTGTTGAGCGAGCAAAGTGTTGGCACCGATATTCCCTATCCTTGGTGACAAAGCTGAAGCTTTGAGCACAGCCATTAACTGTTGTCTCAGCATCCGTGTGGCTGTGCAGTCAATTTAATGCCACCTCCGATAGGCTTGGCGCCCGGCAGCCTGATGAAATATTCATGGCGAGGAAAAGCACTGGAACTTATCTGCTCCGTATTGTTCAGCTGCACCTTTGAGACTCAAAGCCTGGCAGGAGCCTTTGGGGCAAGGCTGGGAGCTGCTTGGCTCTCCTGGAAGGAACACGCAGGGTGAGAGTGAGGGGAAGAGCTCACCTGAGAAGTGGAGAGAGGGAGCTGGGCACAAGGGTCTGGAGAGAGCCCACATTGCATGAGCTGAGCGGGAGAGACCGCAGCCCTCAGCCCCTTCTGACCGGTCCTCTTTATCCCGAAACCAGCTGTGATTTGTAGGAAACCCAAGGAGGAAATAGCCCAACTTCCTTAGCTCAGTGTCCCCTTACGCTTGTCCTTCCTCCTGCCCTGAGGCTTTGGTTGCTTCGCCCTCGTGCACCTTCGTTTCACTGCGCCCACTGGCACAAGGCAGCTCCTCTGAAACCTCCTTCCCCAACCGGTAAAGCTCTGGCTCCAGGCAGCCGAGCGGCATCCAGGGCTGTGTAATTATATCTCAGTGCCTGTTTCTGCTGGCAGCTTCAGCAGCGAGCGAGTGGTAACCAGGAATTATTGCCAGGGAGGAGAAGAGGTGATGCTATCTCTGCCACGGTTACGTGCGTGTTGCATGATTAATCCTTGCTCTGTAGGGTTTCAGCAGCCACACAATGCACAAGATAAACACAGCAGTGTGCAGAAAGGTGCTTCACAGGGTTTAGTCTGGAGAAGAGAAGGCTCAGGGGGGACCTGATCGCTCCCTACAACTGCCTGAGAGGAGGATGGAGCCAGGAGGGGGCTGAGCTCTGCTCCCAAGGAGCAAGGGATGGGACAAGAGGAAACGGCCTCAAGCTGCACCAGGGCTGGTTTAGATGGAGCTGAGGAGCAATTCCTGCCCCAAAGGCATTGGAACTGCCCAGGGCAGTGCTGCAGTCACCATCCTTGCAAGTGCTCACACACCGTGGAGACGAGGCCTCAGTGCCATGGGTCAGTGGTGCCCTTGGACTGGATGAGCCTAAAGGTCTTTTCCAAGCTGGTTGGTTCTGTGATTCTGTGATCTCAGGCCTGGATGTGTCCCAGCCCCTGCTTGGATCATCAGAGCTGCTTCCTGTGGAATGTAATTAACTCCTTGTCTTGTGCCCAGCGTGAGCCTCGCACCACGGGGTGACAGACGTGGATGCACACACGCTGCCTGCACCACACACCTTGCGGAGTGCCAGCCCTGCGCAGCCTACACGTGATGTTCCCATTGAATCACAGAATCATGGAATGGTTTCAGTTGGAAAGGACCTGAAAGCTCCTCCAGTCCCAACCCCTGCCATGGGCAGGGACACTTCCCACTGGAGCAGCTTGCTCCAAGCCCCATCCAACCTGCCCTTGACCACTGCCACGGATGGGGCAGCCACAGCTTCTCTGGGTACCCTGTGCCAGCGCCTCAGCACCGTAACCCACATAGAGCTGTGCCTGTGCAACGCAGGGCTGTGACAGATGGATGGGGTGACCTCTCCCAGCACAGCCCAGTGGGTTAATGGGAGCTAAGGAGGAGATTACAGCGTGCAGAGACAGGGTCACTGCCTGCCCCGTGCAACAGGAGCTGCTGTGAGCACCGCTGCGCAGGGAGCGGGCATGGTCAGATGCTCTGGCTGCTCACAGTGGCTGCCTGCAATTACTTGAGGTTCATTAACTCCCTTCTGGCCTTCACTGTATTATCTTGTTCCTATTCAAAGCCCACCCTGTGGCCTTTGCAGTGCCAGCTCTGGCAGAGAAGGACCAGAATAGGAGTAAAACTGTTCTAGTTTGACCGCAAACCACCCGGCTGCCATTTCCAGGAGCAGCAGGGCCATGGCCAGAGCCAAGTGACCAGGGGGGGTCTGGCATTTCAGTATTCCCTGCCCATTGCCCACTCACTATTATCCAGTCTCCACGGGGTCCTGAGGGCTTTCTTGGATGCCCAGTGCTGGATCTGGCATGTGGCTTTGTGGCTGGGAATTTTTAGGACAAAAAGCGCATTTACCTATGGCTCGTGCTATGATGGCCATGAAGTTGGGTCGGTTAAAACCAGGTGGTATTCCAGCTAATGACTCATTCCTGCTGAATCTCAGGTGCCTGTTCCAAAGTACGGGAGTGTCAAAGCTGACAGACATGAGCTGCTCTCTGTGTGTGTTCATTCTTCTCCTGTGTTTGAGGGGAAAAGCCAGTTCCCACCTTCCAGTCCTCAGTGTCCCTTGGGATGTGTTCACACTGGGGCGTGGGACCGGGCAGCGATGCTGCAGCTCGCTGAGGTTCCCAAGGCTGTCACCCCGTTAGCACAGCCCTTGGCAAAGGGAGGCTTTAATGTGGTGCTGTTCAGCATCAGCTCCGATGTTGCATGTGTTCATGTGTGCATTTAAGGGCAGTACTGGAAGGCAGGACCAGAGCTTTGCCCTCCCCCTCCTCTTGGTGATGGTGCCGGGATTCCAGCGCTTCAAGAGCATCCTGGGATGCTGCCATCCCCACCGGCCTCCTTAGGGACCATTTCCAGCAGCTCAGCAAGAGAGAAAGGCTCAGTGTTCATGAGTTATATCGTTCTTTATATCATCGTTAAGAGTAGCAGGTATTGATGTACAATGCATCTGTCATCTTATTGTGCTTCCTATGAAAATGTGTGTACATAGTACAGATACCAGAGAGAATTCAACACTTTATACACTTGAAGGCATTCAGAGATCAGTAACAGAAAAGAAAATGGCACAAGAACAAGGCCTAAATGCTACTAGATGGATATCTACACTGATCTGATGCATATATAGAGAGATATATATATATGTACACATATATATATAGTCATATATATTCTATATAAGAAATATAAAATGCAGATGATAGACTAGAAACAAACAAAAAACCTGTATGCTTCAACAAGTGAGCGTCAAGGTCAAATCCCAGCCCCATCTTTAAAAGCTTTAATGGGAAAGAGAGAGAAAGAAAGGAAATAAATAAATGAAATGCAATGAAACAGTAGGAAAAATCCATAAGAAAATTTATGGATGTGGCCAACCCGTCATCTTTGGGCGATCGCTGGATACAAAGGACTGACCCCCGGTTCCTAATTTTGGTCAGGAAGCAAAGAATAATAATAATAATAATAATATTAATAATGACAACAATAATAAACCCAAAACTGCAGTTTGGAAATAATACTTACTAAAAAGACTTATTGCAAAAGCTCTTAAAGATAAGTAGCACTTCAGCCCTGGCAGGGCTCTTGCTTGGTGTGTGGGGCCTGGGGGCTGGCAGGGGCTGGGGGAGGCCAATTTCCACTGGCCCGAGAGGGAGATGGTGATGCACTTATGGACCTGGGGAGCAGAGACTCGGCCAGAGCCAGAGCCCAGCTGCTGGGACAGGTCCCTGTGTGCCAGGGCAAGGGCAGTGGCAGGAGGAGCAGCGGCGGCCCCAGGGCAGCGAGCTCAGGGATGCCCCGATGATGCCCAGGGCTGGCGGTGCCCCGGGGCAGCTGCTGCTGGGGGGTTCAGTGGGGTGGGAGCCTGCGGTCCCGTGGACCAGAGCACCCTGTGCCATGGGGTGTCCCTCAACCTGTGAACCCCTGTGGTGCTGGGGCTCCAATGCATGGCTAAAGCGGTGCCAAAGGGGCGTCCTTTGTGGTACCCCTGGCTGAGCCGGGCCAGTGGCTACAGCTGAAATGGGGTTCAGGAGTGTTCCTTCTGCCTTTCTCCCCCAAGGATGGCTGTTTTGGGGGCCGCACGGGATAGCCCCAGGTTCCCCTGGGAAAGGAGGGACTGTGGGGCAGGGCTGGTGCTGGCCAGGCTGTATGGAACCCAGGGGAGACAGGCAGGGAGGCCACATCATCAAGAGTGCCTGGGCAGAGGGGTCTTCAGTGCCAAAGTGGCACCCCGTGGCCGTGTCTCCTGTGGTGCTTGTGGCCAGCCAGCAAGCTGGGTGGCTGAGCACCGCCGTCCCTGGGGCAGGATGCCGAGGAAGACATTTTGGAGAGGTGGAGGTGCCCCATCTTCATGCGCATGGAGTGGCTGGGAATGCCCAGGCAAGGGCTGGCTGCGGGCCACTGCATCCCAGGGGACAGCGAGGCTCTCCTGGGACTGCTGAACCCACTGCCACGTCCGCTGGGCACACCATGGGGCTCCTCCGTGATCCCCCCCCTGCCAGGCATGGGGGTCCCAGCAAGCACCGGCCAAGGCGCTGGGGCAGGATGAGCATGGAGGCGATGGACGGACAGACAGACAGGGCTGTGGATGGAGACTGCGGCCAAACGGCTGCTTCTTCTTGGCTTCTGGGTTTCGAGTTAAAAAGGCCGAGGGGAGCCGAGGGGCCGGGCCAGGCCCGTGCCCCAGCCCGCTGTGCGTGTCGCTCCCCGCACCGCGAGGGTGGCCGGGCTGGAGCATCCTCGAGTCTCTGAACTAGCGGGGCAGGCACGGAGCAGCTGCCACAGGGGCTGCGTGACCCGACCCGGCTGCCTGCCCCCAAATCCGAGGCTGTCGCTCTTGTCCGTGTCCCACCGTGTCGAGGAGCAAGGTCCCCTTAGATGTGTCTCTCTGCTGGCGCTCGCAGGGAGAAGGGCAGCTCTCCGGAGGGCTTTGGTAGCTCAGGTTGTACATCCAGACGTCGGTTAGCAGGTGAAGTCCTCAAAGGTGCCCCGGGCCGGGTGATGAGGTAGGATGTTGGCTGCGTACGTCATGCCTGCCGGGTGGCCCCGTATGCTTTCACAGGGATTCTGCAGGGCAGAGAATGGGTGAAACACTGCGGGTATCGCTTTCACCCAGCTCCATGCACAGACCGAGTCCTGACCCCCCACAGCATCTTTGCCGGGTGCCTCTGCTCCTTTCCCAAGCATTCCCTAAAGTGGTGGCATCCCCTGACACCTCTGGGGCAGCCTCTGAGCTGCAGGAGGGGACCAGCATCCCCCATGGCACTTACATGGCGTTTCACATCGTCCATGCTCAGCGCGACGCCCTTGTCTGTGTTGTTCCTCTTGTGGTTCTTGCGGCACTTCCCCCGCCGGCACAGCCGATGCTTTATCACCTGCGAGAGCCACATCTCAGTACCATAGGGGCTCATGGGTGGCTCTTCCCCATGTCCCACATGAGTATATCAGTGCTTCAGGATAACCTTGCCCCCCTGGTAGCTGTAGGATGGCAGGGACCCACCTCATAGGCATAGTCGAACAGCTCCAGTACGGTGAGGATACTGGCCCCAATGAACAGCCCCATCTGCCCTCCAATGTCACCTGTAGAGGAGAGGGAAGCCATCAGGGTGGGGTGAATCCAGTGCCTGGTGGCAGAGGGAGCAGAGAATGGGCAGAACTCATCACTGCTGTGGCCATGGCAGTGGGGTGCCCCGCTCTGCCTCCGTGCTGTCGGCACATCCTTGGGAACAGGGCCATGGTGCATGAGGCCACCCTGTTGGCAGATGCTGGCTGGGTGCTGCTGCAGGGCCCCCAGCACAGCCACTAACACTCACCCAGCAAACCAGCCACCTCGTACGCTTTCTTCTGCTCGATCGTCTCATAGTTCAGGGCTTCAAAGAAGATATCCAGCACCAGGATGTTCTCCCTGTGCAGGACACAAGATAAGGCTGAGATTTGGGATGGAGAGACAAAAGATGCCGCCCCATTGCTGTGGATGCAGCACGTTACCCGATGTACTGCTCCGACTTGTTGTACTTCTTGGCCAGGTACTTGGCAGAGGCTTTACTGGGGATCTTCACCATGGAGAGCTCTTTGCCATAGCGGGTCACATTGCATGGCATCTCACAGACACAGTACTCATTATCCTTCTCCACCAGGAAATCTGGGCAGGGACAGAAGGAGATGGAGAGATGGAGAAACCCAATACACACAGCTCGGTCCCGCAGGGCCACGCAGCCTCACCTAAGGCCGGATCCGCACACTCCTTGTACTGCTCCGGGGTGCAGTAAGGGGCATCGCCTGGAGGAGAGAGAAAGCAGGTTTTCCTGGTGGGACCGTGTCAGTGGGATGAGCCTGGTGGGGCCCGGGCCCTGCCGTGCACAGGGCTCACCTGGCATGTGCACCATGCGGCAGTTGCAGTTCTCCACCAGGTAGCGGGTCTCGCAGTCGATGCGGCAGGCGGTGATGCTGTAGGTGTCATAAAACTCCGAGTCGCCCGCCACGGCCTTGCAGTCGCCCCAGGGAGGTGGCAGGTAGATGAGCTGGGACGGGGCAGAAGCCAGGAGTGAGGAGAGAAGCCCACCGGCCCCCAGGATGGAGCCCTACAGCAGACACCCTTGCTGTAGGGGTCCATCCGACATAGGGGCAGGCAACAGGGCACAGGGAGGAGGCTCAGTGGCCACAGCAGGTCTAGATCACAGTGCAGGCTTAGGGGGAGCATCCCAGACCCCCCCAGTCCCTACCCGCTGCTCCTGGCAGGACACGAAGGTCTGGAAGCCGGGAGCCACCCCAAAGCCCAGCTGGTCGATCAGTGGGGGCTCATCCTGGCTGTGGATCTGTACCTTGATCCCAGCTTCAAACGAGGTCTCATCTGTGGCAGAGAGAAGTAGGGTAAGCATGGTGCTGTACCCCACTCTGCAGGGCTGTGCTGCATGTCCTTCCATCCTTCCATCCATCCATCCATCCATCCATCCATCCATCCATCCATCCATCCATCCATCCTGCCTTCCATCCATCCTGCCTGCCTGCCATCCATCCATCCATCCATCCATCCATCCATCCATCCATCCATCCTGCCTTCCATCCATCCATCCATACATACATACATCATCCATCCATCCATCCATCCATCCATCCATCCATCCATCCTTCCATCCATCCATCCATCCATCCATCCATCCATCCATCCATCCATCCATCCATGCCTTTGCTGCACTATGTCCTTGTCCCCTCTGCCTCTGACCCTCCTACTCCAGCACCCAGGAGCGCAGCAAGGGAAGTGTTTGCCTTTATAAACAAGCGATGGCTGCTTGTCTAAACTGATGGGGAGTTGCCATGGCAAAGAGCAAAGATAAGGAGGAAAAAGGAAAGAAAAGGACCCAAAGTGATGAGAAACAGAAAGAGGGAAGAGGAAGGAGACTGAGGGACATGAAGGAGCTGGGAAGCACCCCTGGAGCTCCTGGTGATGGAGCAGGCCTGCTGGCAGAGCCACTGTTGCAGTGGGTTACCTGTTTCCCCCCACACCGGCAGGTACTCGTCCTGCTGAATGTCCAGCATGATCTCCAGGCCGTTGCCAGTGCCCCCCTTCATGGTGATGAGCCGGGGCTTCCCGTCCTGCCCCGCGTTGAAGGTGTAGCACTTCCCATAGCGGGTGAAGACCTGCAGGAGAGGACACAGGGCTGAGGCAGGGGCCCCTCTGCCAGCACCAAACTGCTGCCAACACCGTAGCATGGAGCCAGGAGGGAATTGCCAGTCCCAAAACACAGACATCCCCAGCCTGGGGTATGATCCAGCCCAGCCTGCTGCTCTGTGGGGTGTCTCTCACCATTGGAATGGCCCTGATGGAGGAGGAGATGTTCCCCACCATGGCACAGGCTCAGAGGAGACATTCACAGAGCTAAAGCACCTCCACCCCACAGTGCCCCATGGCAGCCCCAGCTCCCTGAGACGGCGGCGCTCAGCCCTACTCCTGCAGCAGCACCTCCTCTGAGCCCTCCTCCATCCCTGCAGAGGACAGGGCTGGATGGGATCCCAAACCCTCCCATCCCTCCTCGGCCGTTCCAGCTAACACCTCCAGCATGTCTCCATCGAATCATAGAATAGTTAGGGTTGGAAAGGACCTTAAGATCATCTTAAGATCCATGACACTGAGTCACTGCCAGCACAGGCAAGGGGCGTGTGAGGCCAGTGGGCTGCGCACCCCATGGTGATGCCAGGACCGAGATGGACACCTCCTCTGCAAACACAACCCTGGGACTGCTCTCCATGCCCCACCAGCAGGTCCCTGCAGCCAGTGCTATCCCCAACTCCAATGAGACCGGATCGCAGCCTGTCCCTGAGCTGGCAAGGGCAGCGTCACCCGCAGTGCCTGATCCCACATGGTGCCGGCCGGAGCTGCTCCCTGCTCCCGGCCACCTTGGCGCTACTCACCGCGGCGAAGTCGCCAGGACCACACTGCTCGCCCCGGTAGCTGCAGCTCAGCAGCATGTCCTCCAGCTGGTGGCAAGTGCGGTTAAAGAACACATACAAATTGAGGGGCTCGTCCTCCTCCTCAGGGCCAGGCTGCGCTGGGGTGAAGCCCAGCTCCATCCCGGGCTCATAATCGATCAGGGGGGCCAGGTAGAGCAGGTCCTCGTGGCTGAGCTGCGAGACCCGCACGCGGTTGATGTTGCAGAAGGTGACGGCAGGGAAGGTCATCTCGGGGCTCTCTTCCTCGCTGAGCAGCGTGACGTGGTGGTACTCCAGGTAGTAGACGATGCGGTCGGCCACTTGGTAGAGGAAGACGGAGAGGGAGAGGAGGAAGGCCAGCGCCCAGAGCGCCTGCCGAGCACCCAGGCTGCCCTCCACAAAGATGTGGCTCAGGCCGTGCAGAGTGCAGCTGCTGGCAAAGGCCACAAAGTCCGTGGCTGCCCCTGCATCCTCCTCCTCCTCTTCATCCTCCTCCTGCCCGTACAGGAACTCATCTGCTCCGTTATCTCCTGGCCCGGTGGCTGCAGCATCTCTCGGTCCCTCCTCGCTGGAGAAGGAGATGGTGCAGAATATCTGGAGAGGCATTGTCCAGTGGGGGGGTCCTGGCTCCGACGTGGGGGTCCTGGTCCCTGCCCTGCCACGGCCCAGGGGTCTTCAACAGTGGGTCGGTTCCTTGGGGTGTGGGTGAGAGGGGCTGGGGGAGAGCAGGGAAGGAGGAAGGGGCAAGTTCAGAGAAGAGAAATGGAGAAGGGAAACGAAGCGAGAGGCGCGTGAGGGAGAGGAGCAGAAGGATGCTCAGAGGGGACAGAGAGGGGAGGATATATCAGGAGCAGGGAGGAGGAGAGGAGGAGCAAGGGGCGGTTCTGCGGGCTCCCCAGGTCCCCTGGGACAAGCGACTGCTGCTGGCAGGACGGAGCAGAGACCTTGCAGGCTCCAGAGGCACGGATGCTTTGGGAGCTCCTGGTGCTGCCTGCGGGGAGCTGAGGTGCTGCCAGGTCCGGTGAACACGGGTGAACATGGGTACCAATAGTGCTGCATCCCCACGCTGCATCCTCCTTCCTCACTGCAGGGCAACACGGTCCTGGCAGCCCAACCAGCAGCTCCAGCCAAGCTCTCCCTGCCGGGTGCCAGCCTGCTTCCAAAGCCACCATATGCCATCCTCCAGGTTCTCCATCAGGGCAGCTGGAGCCAGAGGTTTTCCCAAAATGCCTGCGACATTGTCCTGCTGCAGTGCCCGTGCGGGCGGTGCCGGCGAGGGCAGCAGGATGCTGTGGTGTCCCCAAGTCATGGTGCTCATCCCATCCCTATAGGCTGATCTCCAGGTGCCATAGGGCAGCAGCGTAAGCATGGGAGCATTCAGCAAAGGCAATGTCCTGAGTGGTGTGAGGTCCGTCCTCCAATCCAGGGCTGTTTGGGGCAGGATTTGGGCACTGACATGGTCCAGGTGATGATTCCTTTTGCAGAGCCCAGCCAGTGCGTGGTGTGTCACCTCATGCTTCGGATCCCTGTGGGTCACAGGGAGCGACCGCTGTCCCTGGGGAATGGTGTCCAGGTGCTGGGGTCCGGGGGGGCAGCCCTGGTAATGGTGATGGGATGGAGCCGGCAGCCGGGCACAAAGGCATCTCCCCACTGCAGCCCTGCACCAGCACAGCCCTGTCTGTGGTTTTGCTTTTCTCCTGCACTCAGCACTTCATAAAAGCATCTGATGTGACCACAGAGCAATCTCCAGCCCCTTCCCAGCACTGCAACCGCCACCACCGGCCCAAGGGGAAGGGGAGCATCTAAAACCAGCAGCGCTTTGATGCACAAGAGCTGGACTGGAGGTTTTGGCTGATGTCTGGGTGCTCATTGCATGCCCCAGCTCACCAGTTCGGCTGCTGTGCCCCCTTCCGCACACGCACAATGGGGCACCCAGTCCGTGAGCACATCCTGGCTTATGGATATGGGCACCACCAAACTGGGTGACCAAATGCAGCCAGGGAACTTGTACAGATCTGATCTGATGCCGGAGCAAATTTATCTGCTCTTCCCAAGCAGGTGACAGCAGTGTAATGGGAAGGGCATGCACTGGGGATCCCTGCCAGGGCAGGCTCAGCCAAGATGATGACTGAGGATGTGACAACGGGTTGTCCTTTGAGGAGCCATCCTGGGGCTCCCCAGGCTCAATATATCCAATAGGGCCCTTGCGTAAGAGGGACATTGGCAGTTGCCACAAAGCTGGGGACGCTGTTGGCACCTGGGAGAAGGGGTGGTTGACCTTGGGAATGAGTGCCAGAGCCACGGGAGGAGATGTCATAGAGCCAAGAGCAAGGTCGTGTCTGAGCTGGAAACTCACCCTGGGAAATGGGACCAAGGAGGCGGATTGGGTGGCTGGGAGCCACCGTGCCATGGGGACCAGGTCACATCCCAGCCCTTTGCCTTTGATGGAGACAAGCTGCAGCTGCACCATGGGCTGGGCTGGGCTATAAAGGCATCAAGGCTTCACCTGGGAATGTGGCTTGAGGATGTTGGACTGGTTAAGCCCTATGGAGGCAAGCTGGAAGCAGGCTGGACTGACTGCATGCTGCTAGAGGATGCTTTTAGCAGGGAGCGAGCAGGTATGAGCTGGCTGAGCCTGGGGTGGCATTTCTGATGCTCCCTGGCTCTGGGACAGGGAGTTTCTGTGCAATGCCTGTGGGAGGGAGAGGAGAAGGAAGGAAAATGGCAGAGAAGCCTGAAGGGGCTTGTTTAGCCCTGGTAGGGCACAGTGGGTCCGTCCCTGATGGTGTGAGTGAGGGGCTGATCTGATGCTCATGGCATGGAGAGGTTTAATGTGTCTGATCGGGAGCAATTGCAGCTGTAATGAGAACACTCCATTCTCAGCTGGGGCCATTAACGTGCCCTGCTTGGCTTAAACAGCTTGTGGAAGGTGTCAGGGCTGGTTCCCAGCAGCCGAGAGGTGCAGTGAGGATGAGCGCAGCCCTGGCTCCGGTTACCACCTCCTGTCCCAGAGCTGACACTTGAGCTCTGAAGGTGACCGGGGGCAGTCCCAGACACGAGCACGGTGGCACCGGCACTTGGGAGAGTGTACCTTGCCTCCACAACTGGGGACAAACCGTGGCCACATCCCCATGGTGCAGGCAGCAGGGTGTTGCCCTGGGTTGTGCGAGTTTTGGGGGGTGCTGGATGAGTCCTTGGGCTCGTTCCAGCTCTTCCCGTGCCAGGAGCTATTTTTGCCCTCTCTCAGGTAAAGCTTTGGCGGGGGAGAGGGATGGGGGATGCTATAATTAACCATGACATCAGCCCCCATGGCGGCGCGTGGCGGGATGCTGCTGCCGCACCCCGACCCACCGCTGGGGACCAGGGATGCTCAACGCTCTCCTGCCGCAGTGAGGGACGCGGGATGAGGGAGCTTGGGTTTTCCTGGCTCTGGAAGAGCATTTGGCTGCTGTCCTGGGGCAGTTGGGCCCCACTCGCTGCTTTGCAGCTCCTCATGGGCGCAGGAAAAGGAGGTTCCCTGGAGCAGGGGAACACGGAGGCGGCGGGAGGGAAGCGGGAGGGGGATTTGACGGCAGCAACAGCACATTTCACAGCCTGTCACGCTTTAATGGCAGAGGAGATCAAAGCCGGGATGGAGTTATTCATAGAGATAAACCAATCCCCGAGGAGGCGAGGAGAAAACAACATTGCAAGCTCAGTTATCCCAGGCCTGCAAGCGGCAGCGCAGCCCTGGGGAGGCTGCTGCAGAAAGTGCCTCTGGAGCTGGCCCCTTTCGGGTTTGGAATGGGGCATCGCTGAGCCGGGGCTGAGCTCCCTGCAGCACCCCGGGGGGTACCCAGAGGCTGGAGCTGACTGTTGGGAAGGGGTGAGATGGGGGTGGAAGGAGCCAGGAGCTGGATTTGGGAATGGGTATTTGATGGCGCAGGCGGCCCCTGCAGCCGGGCTGTCCCGCTCCCACCACGCAGCCCGGTGTATTGCATTGAAGAGGAGGAAACTCAGGTTTGCAATGTAGCCTTGGCCCAGGAATGTGCTTTGCAGCCGCCAAGGTGGTGGTGTGGCACCCTCAGTGCTTCCATGGCTGCTCTGGGCAGCTTTGGGATAGCTCGATGGCTGCAGATCCCCTCCCTGACCCTGGCGAGGGCAGCCAAGCGAGGTGGGATTGCCCAGGCAGTCGGGATCTCTGCCGGGACTAATCCTGCCCCCCTTTATCAGATACTGCCACCTTGCCTCCGCTTGCTTGGCCAGGCGCAGCTTGTGTTATCCAGCCCTTTATCCCTCAGATTAGACGCTTCACAGTGGATTAGCATGTCACATTCTAATGCAGAGAAATTGATGATTAAAAAGGAGTTTTTCCTCTGTATTATTCCCCACCTCCGCCTCCTCTCCACCCTGTCCCTGCAGGCCCAGGCAGCCCAGCCCCAGCTGTGGGGACTGGTGATGGGTGCTGGGTGATGCAGCAGCCCTGTCCCTGCTTCACAAAGGGGATGGGACACCAAAGGTCCCTTTGTGGGACCGTGCACGGCTGGCATGCTCCATCCCAACAGCTTTGATGGCAGAGCTCCCTTGGACCATCCAGCCCCAGCATCTACAGCCCAGGACTTAAACAAAAAGCACATTATGGTGAGTAATGTGCTAAGTGGACTTCATTACGGACCTGGGGCCTCCCTGGCTGCCGTTGTTCCGTATGATTTCGTATCAGATGAGCCTTATCTCCTCTCCAAACGCTTCCATTTAAACTCCGTTAATCTTCCAAAGCTTCTCCGGGCCAGTGCTGCTGAGCACTTCCCAGTTGGGTGCTGGTGCTGCTGCCCCAGTGCTTTGGGGTCTCTGCGGGGCTCAGTTGGGAGCCCCATAGCTCCAAGGGCAGTCGAGTGTGTACCTGCAGCCGGGTCCTTTCCATGCATCCTCTGTGACGCCTCCCACAGCCACCTTATCCTTGGATCCACTTATCCAGGGATCTGTTTATGCTCTTCTAACTGAAACAGTTGGTGATGCTGAGCGCTTTCCAGGTGCTTTACCCATTGGTGATGTCCCTTTATGCCATGCAGGGGTCACTGGCACTGTGCTGGCTCCAGCTGTAACGGGGTGTGGAGGATGCTGCTGAGGTGCCGCTAATTCCCTCGCGGCAGGGATTGCTGCGTGTGGACGCTTATCCCGACGCCTTTCCGTGTTTCCTGCTGATCAGGATTTACCCCTAAGCAGGTTGCAATGTTTTCCGACATCCCTCACAATTGCTCAAGCAGGAAGATTCAAGCTGATGGGTTTATTGGTGGTGGAGGGGGGGGAGGTTGTATCCCTGTCTGGTTTCCGTGCTGTGCCGCTCGCTCCGGCTCTGCGCACATCATGGTTTTCAAACCTAATCTAATCCAAGCCGGGGAGGTACAGAGCCCCGGCGTGTGCCTGCTCTGGATGGGGCTCCCTGTCTCTTCGCTTGGCTGGGAAGCTGCAGGGAAAGCTGAATCAGGGGGCTTCAAATCCCTGGTAAACCAAAGGGTGAGTGGGAAGCCTCCTGCCCCAGCACCGTGCTGTGCCCACCTCTGCCCTCAGGGTAAGAGCGTGGCTGCAAATGCACCAAAGGGCCTGTGTAAATAGATAGAAGGCTGAGACGGTGAGGAGCTTCTTGAATGGGGGAACTGCAGGGATGCTGCTGCTTGGAGCGGCCTGGCCCCGGCCAAGCCCTCTGCAGAGAAAGGGAGATAAAATAAAGGCTGTGAGACAGTGAATTTCCTGCATCTCCCCTTGGAGATCTCTGCCTCATGCTCAGGGCATCTGCCCCACTCTGCCCCAGCTTCCCCCCGCTTGGACTGGGAGGGGAGAGGGAGAAACGGCCCCAGGAGCTTTCCTGGGCAGATGCTTTGAGGAAGGCACAGTTGGCAAAGGCTCCGTGTGCCTCGGGGCTGCTCGCCTGGGGCGCAGGTACCGACCAAAGGGAGAGTCAGGGGAACGGTCTGGAGAGATCCCATGTGCTGGTGAGGGGCCAGGGCCGCATTTCCAGCTTGCGGCTCCCTTAGGGCTGGCATCTGTGGGGCACACATCCTTGCCTCTGTTGTGGCTCGATAGCACTTGAAAGCCTCTTCATCTCTTCCAGCAGCCACAGATGCTATTAAAGCTTATTAATAATAATTAATAATTCATTTAAAGTGATACTTTATGTGCAAAGGCATCTCAAGAGGAGCAGGAATGGCCTGAGGTGCATCTGAGCTGCTCCAAGCCCTTGGCATGACCCTCTGGGTGCACACAGTGCTGTGCACCGTGGCTCTGAGCACGGCTGTGCGTGCTGCTGGTGCTGGACGTTGCCCCTGGGCAGTGCCAGGCAATAAGTGACCTGTGGCTGGGTCTGATCCTGCTCCTGCATGTCCTCCTCTCTCCTAATCACTCTCTAGGCTGGGTGGGAGCGATGCTGTTCAGTGCTTAGAGCTTGGAGGTGCTGAATGATTTACCTGCTCTGTTGCAGAGCTGCTAATGAAGCAGCTGTGAGGCCCAGGCACGCGTCGGCCTCCCCCCATGCCGTACCCAGCACTGATGTCCTCAGCCTGCTTGTTCCTGACCCTCTTCTGCACCAGCACAGCCAGGACCATGGTGGGTTCAGTGGCATCACTCCCGAGCACCCAAAGCACCGCGGTCACACCAGGGCATCGCTGTCCCGCTGCGGAATGAGTGTGAATTACAACTGGCTTCCAACAGCAGTTGCTGTCTCCATGTTAATATGGGGGGAGCAGCGCCAGCAGCAGCTGAGGGATCCCAAATCCTCGCGCCGGTGGCTGGAAAAGCCTGGAGGAAGCTGTGGAAAGGAGGCAGCTGAGGAGCGCCGCTCGCCGGTGTCACTGCTCCGTGCCCGAGGGCTGAACTGCTCACGGCTGCTTTCTGCATGATTTGCTTTGAGCCAAATACAGCGACACCGGAAAACCTCTGAGCTGCCAATGAGGCACCGGGGTCCGGGTGCTCCCGACCCACTGTGCTTCCCGGGAATGCCGAGTCAGCGCCCACAAACAGCCGCGATCCCCTGCGCGGCTGCTCCTCTGCTCCATCACCTCCAATTCTTTTGCACCAGGCAACCGGTGTCCCACTGGGATTGCTTCGTTCAGCTGGAAAATGATGCAACCTCTGGGGTCAAACGCTGCTGCTCCTGGACAGCAAAGAGAGGCCGAGGTGGAGGGGGAGCCCGGCTGGGAGCCTGCAGATGATGCAGGTGGGGATGGTGATGCCGGGTCCCGGGGGGAGCTACCAGGATGCTGGAGGTGAATCGCTGCTCGGAAAGAACGGATACATGCGAGCAATTGCAAATGCTTATAAATGATTTAGG
This sequence comes from Amazona ochrocephala, assembly GCA_039720435.1. Classification (NCBI taxonomy): domain Eukaryota; kingdom Metazoa; phylum Chordata; class Aves; order Psittaciformes; family Psittacidae; genus Amazona; species Amazona ochrocephala. The sequence goes on from CM077900.1 coordinate 1,644,513, forward strand.
AGCCCGTGTGCCGCTTTAAGAAGTGATTTACATAAATCACTTGAATGTCTTACAGAATTTGTACACGTGCCGGCTCCGGCAGCGCCGTGGTGGGAGCTGCTGGGCTCAGTGTGCTCCGGGTACCAGCCCCAGCGCAGGAGGATGGCGCTGTTTGGGGCCGGTGGCCATCCCTGCTGCCTGCGTGTGCTTCCCAGGTTGTTTCTCCAGGGCCAGATGAGCCCATGTGGGGGCTTTGTTAACTGCCAAAAGCTCCAAGGAAAGATGTGGGTATCGGCGGTTCCCGCGCTGGGCTCTCCAGCTGTGTTGGAGATGCTTTTCACTCCAGCTCTATGATTATCCACTAGCGCTGCGCTGCAGGAGAGCTCTGCTCACCACGGGGCTCCTGGGCTTGTGACTGCTGCAGCCCCACACAGGGCCATGGGGTGCTGGGAGCTGGACCCTGGGTCCCCTGGTGGGGTCCTGTGGGGCGAGGTGGAGCAAGAGAGAGCAGCATCCCCGGGTTGAATACCCGGAGGCCAGCAGCGTGCGGTGGCTGCAGTGAGGTGGCTGTGGACCGAGCAAGGAGCTCAGCGGGCTGCAGATGGGGTTTAGCAGGGTATGGAGGGCACAGTGGGGTGCAGAGGGGCACAGCAGGATCTGATAGTGTCCATGGGGCTCAGAAGGTTGCAACGGGGTGATGTGAGGGACAGCAAGATGCTGCTGAATCTGTTCTCTGTCACAGTAGCTCCTGCGTTGCTCTGGAGAGGAGGAGTATGGTTGGGATTTGCTCCAGACCTTTCCTCTTCCCTCCCTTGCTTCCTCCTCTGTCCACTCGGTATTTCCAGGACAGAGGATGCAGAATTCAATGCAAAAGGCAGCAGCATGATCTCCATGTCAAACTCAATTCTCCCTGGTGCCAGCTGAGCCTTGGAGCCTCATGGAAATGGTCCAGAGGTCTTAATCCCCTGCAGCTCCTGGAGGATGCCCCATGCGCTCTGCCCCAGGGCTCCCACCTCCCATGCGAGGCTCAGCCCTGAAGCAGGATGGTGACAAGGAGCTGGGGATGTGGCTCTTGGGGATGTGGCTCTCGCCTCGGATCAGGCTCATGGAGTGTGAGAAGGAAAAGCTGCAAGTGCACATTGCACCGTGCCAGGCTCCTTGCGTGATCCCTGGCTGCACTGACCCCCCCAAAAGGGGCTTCATGAGCATGGGGCATCATCCCAAGTTTTAGTGCTTGGGGCAGCCCCAATTCCTGTCCCATGGGCATGGAGCAGAGCTTAGCCTCTGTGCTTCTCTTTATTCCCTGTGATGCAAAGGATATTAAGGAGGTTTAGAGCCCAGAGAGCACTGCTGGGCCTTTCTCTTGCCGGGTGAGGAGCAGAGCCATAGGGAGTGAGGATGGAGGGAGGGAAAACACAAGCTGGGAGCCGGCAGGGCTGCGAATTCCTGCAGAGGAGCAGGGGCTCCAGCTTATAAATAATGAAGCAGCAAGTGTGAACCATTGCTCTCTGCTGCTCATGGGCACGTCAGGGAGCACGGTCCTGAAACAGGGGCAACAGCGAGGGCAGTTCCCACTTCCCTGCAAAGGGAACCAGGCAGCCACCCCCTGCCCGCTGCATGTGTGGCTCTGGGGATGGTGACATCCTCAGCCCATGTCCCTCATGGTTGTGCCCTGAGAAGGGTCAGGACTTGCCCCTCAGCCCTGTGTTTGCCCCTCTGGGGACAGTTGTTTCCCCTGGGATTTCTTAGAGGGTTCAGCGCCCTATACAGGATGAGTTCAAGCCTGGTCAGCTCCACCTGTCCCTGGAGCATCCCTGCATCCTGCACATCGCTGCTGCTGCCGTGCACCGGCCAGGGTAGGTGGAGATGAAGGGAGATGAGCAATGCCAGGGACCTCCTGATGTGGCCTGGTGATGATGCAGGATGAAAGAGGAGGTGGGAAAAGCCCATATAATCCCAGGATGGGCTTTCCCACGGCATCCAGCCCCTGTTCTGGCTGCACGGTGATACCATGCACTGGGGCGCGGGGGCTGAGACCCAGCAACAGCCCCATTGGGGTGTTCCTGGATGGGTGCAATTGCAGGGGCAGTGCGAGGGGACACGGGCAGGAGGCGGTTGCTGCTGTCACCACGGACACCCCGGTTCCCGCAACCCCTCACTTCCATTCACCGCATCTCCCCCGAGCCCTCCCTTCTGCTGGGGACGGATAACGCGGCAGCCGCGGTGCGTCGGGGCCGCGGTGCTGGCGGCGGAGCCGCGGCTCTTCCCCATCGCCTCCCGTGCGGCATCAGCATGCAGCCAGCATCGCCCCGCCGGCCCCTCGGCTCTCCCGATGGCCGCAGCACTGAAGTGCGATAGCGGCAAAGGGCTCAGGACCAGCGTACATCCCTGTGTGCATGCAGGCAGCTCCCCCCCCCAGCCTGTGAGGTCTGGGAAGCCCCAGAATCCCCCTTTAGCAAGGCCCCTCCTGGACACGGCACCTCCTCTACATCAGTGAGAGAAGGGCACCATTGGCTGTAAAAACACCCCCTCAGGGCATGCCATGAGCCCGGGCAATGCAAAGGGCTTCCCGAGGGGAACACAGCCCCTGCATGAGGTGGTGGCATCCCCATCGGGGCGCCGCGGGCTGGGGGGTGTTGGTGCACCACTGGGTGATGGTCCCTGGCACCCTCTGGTGCCACCAGGCCCAGGGCAGCACAGAGCCCGGTTCAGTCTGGGTCCAAGGCAGGAGGAGGGAGCAGCCAAACAGCATCAAACATCGAACCAACCCCTCTAAAAGCTTTTGTGAACCCCAGGACCCCCGCGCAGGGATGGGGCAAAGGTTTCTTGAAGAGCAAAGTGGGACATGACAGCAGGCAGGACCCCGCACGCAGGCAGCACCATCCCCAGCCCTGCCCGTGTCAGGCTGTGAGGGGAGTCCAGAGAGCAACAGAGATGTAGCACAGAGCCAGCTTTTTCTAATCAAATCCATTAAATCATCCCAACCTGCTTGCAAGGAATAATCCAGGCAGGAATAACAACCCAGCTGTGAGTCTATTTTGCTTTAGCTGCTTGGAGGGGATGCGGGAAGCAGGGCGTGTGGACCATGGCAGGGAGCTGGGATGAGGGTCCCTGAGGATGCTTTGGTGGCCACACGCATGCTGGAGAGGATCCAGCCCCCGCCGGGCTGCAACTTGCCTCCATTTAACAAATAAAGCGCCTGATGGTTGACAACAAGAACCGCTCTGTGTAAAGAGCCTCTCGGAGGACTTTAATGCAGATGATTAAAATCACCCAAATTGGGCTGGGACCGGGGCAGCAGCTCTGCGGACGCTCAGCCGGTGCCTTGGGATGCTCAGTGGCTTCATCCCCCCTTGCAATGCAACACGAGTGGGACATCCCTATGCTGCGGACAAGGATGGGGACCCAGACCAGCGCAGAGCTCCGTGCTGGAGCCAGCTCGGGAAGAGCCACCCCGGCTGCCCAATTTCTCAGGCAGCACCCGAATAGCCAGCACTGTTTAATTCCCAGCTGGATGGGGGAGAGGCAGCCGCAGGGGGATAATAAAGGCTTTATTGTGCACTGGATCCGTGCACAAGCCACAACTATGGTGGGGCACAACGCTGTGTGTGCCACCAGGACCTGCTTTCCCTAAGGGACTGCAGGACTCCATCAGGTCCCCACCGGCCATCGCTGAGGCTCTCCCACTGGTGTCTCCTTAGCACAGGGCAGTTCCCAGCACAAGGTTTCCAGCCTGGCATGCACATCCCTGCTTTGCAGAGCCCAAGTGAGCCTGGGGAGCTTTACCCATGCAGGAGCATCCCATGCAGCCACACTGAGGAGCACCTGGACCTCAAACCCCAGCAACACCCTCTGGCGTTGGATGCTGCCGGTCCTTTCCCAGCTGAAAGGAGCAGCTCCAGGCACAGGAAACGCGGCGCTGGGCCGGGGCCATGGGGGCACTCACCACTTTGAAGTCTTCGGGGGTGCACTGCTCCCCACGGAAGAAGCAGGAGAGCAGCATCTCACGGATGTCGTGACCGGCCCGGTCGTAGAACTCCAGCATGTTGAAAGGTTTGGGCTTGAAGTTCCGGAAGTTCGCCTTGTCCTGCAGGATTTCCAGCTGCTTCTCGTCGGCGCTCTGGGTGTCTGGGATCTCGTATCTTGGGGCAAAGAGCAGGCAGAGGCTCAGGCCCGAGGGCAGCGCCTGCTCCCGCTGGCAAAAGCCAATTGAGCTCCACATGAGCCCCTTCTATCCCGACCCTGCTGTGGGCTCAGCAAAGCCCCGGGCACTTCGCATGTGGTGTTTCCAATGGCACAAAGAGCTGATCCCACAGCACCCGCCCTGCTTGAGGCCAGCCCAGCCCCGTTCCTTTGGTGGCATCATGGCTGCAGGTGGTCGCCTTGTTGGGACATGGGTTGAGCGTGATGGGTCTCAGCCCCTGCTCTCATGGATGCAAACCCCCACCTGGGGCAGCAGTAAAGCCCCTCAGCAAACAGGAGCCTTGCTGCCAGCCCCAGGCTCATGGCAGTGGCCTGAAGAAGCCTCCACAGCCACGGGGATGGGCTGGAGATGGTGGATGAGGGGCTTCACTGTGAATGCTGCCACCATGGCCCAAGGAACGGCAACAGCCTGGTCCTGGGGCATGGGTGGTGTTCTGCAGCTTCACCTGCTGGTACCCCCAGCCTCGCTGCGTGTGTCAGGCATGCAGGACATGGTGTTGGAGCCATGCATACTGGATCTGCCCCACGGGCGTCCCAGGGTGGCCTTGGCCTTGCTGCATGTCCACACAGGCATGGGAGTGATGAGTGCCAGATCCATCCAGGGAAGCCCAGCATGGGAGCCGTGTACCCAGGAGCAGCAGCAGGACCTGGTGGCTCTCTGGTGTTGCTGCATCCAGCTCCAGAGCTGAACTAACCCAGGATCTGCTTCCTCATGGAGACTAAGGAGGTGCTGCCGTGCCAGCCATGGAGCGCACCTCTCCGCATGGTGAGAGGCTGCTGTGGCGGCTGTGGCATGGCCCTGGCACACGGAGATGATGCCTGGAGCCACCTCCAAGCACCAGCACCCACCTGTTATTGAGCAGGGCGAGGAGCTCGCCGGCGTGGTACAGATCGTTCTTGGTCACTCGGCTGAAGCGGAACTCATTGAGGTTGCAGAAGGTGACGGCGGGGAAGGTAAGCCTGGTGGCCGCCACCTCGTCCAGCTTGGTGACGTGGGGGTACAGGAAGTAGTACTGGATGCGGTTGGTGCAGACGAGGGTGAGCAGCGCCAGCGAGCCCAGGAAACACAGAGCCCAGACCACGCGCTTCAGCGAGAGCCGCTCGTAGGAGAAGATGTGCGAGAGCCCGTGCAGGGTGGAGCTGCTGGCGAAGGCCTGGATGCTCACCGGCTGCCCGCTGTCCACCTCCTCCTCGTCCACCTTCAGGTCCATCATGGTCTGCGCTGGCGCCCCGGGCTGGCCGCTCTGCTGAGAAGGGAGCCTGTGGGTGCTCGGTGCCACGGCGGCCTTGTGGGGGCTGCTGCTGCCTGGTCCATGGCATCCCCATGCAGGGATGCTGGAGATGCACCCAGGTCATGGGGCAGATGCCTTGCTGTGCCCTGCTCTTCCCCACAAGCCTATATATATATACATATATATACACATACATGTCTGCATATATATATATGTATGTATATTTGGGTGCAGCCTCCTGCATCTCCTCCCCTCCCACCTCCTCTCTGCCCTCCCCATCCCATGGCAGGAGTGGGCTGCCATGCACCCCCAGCACCCTTCTGTATCCATCCCTCCCTCCCCCCCCTCCTTCCCGGTCCCCCTCTGCCTTCCCCAAATGGCACCAGCGCATCCACAAATAGATGAAGGAATCGAGGATGCAAACCTGGGAGCGGGGCCGGCGGCCGCGGCCGGCGCTGGGCTCCTTCTGCTGTGCGACGGTGGCTGCCGCTGCGTCGTGGGTGCCGGGGCTGGGACGAGCCCCCCTCCACCTCCTGCCGCTGGGTTGGGAAGACGAGAGCGGGAGGCGAGCGGGGACCGAGCCCGGCAGCGGCGGCGAACCGGAAGAGAAGGAGGGGGAATAAAAATAGCCCCGGTGGTACCTTGGTGCAAGCGTGGGAGCGGGGATGCGCCGGGGCCTCGCTCAGCGCCGGGCGGGGGGACCGGAGGCGACCATCGCCGGAGACGAGGCAGCTGCCGGGGGTGAGGAGGAAAGAGGAGGAGAAGGAAGGCGAGGAAGAGGCTGCTTCGCTGCCAAACACATGGATACCTCCCCCTGTGGCTATCTGGGAGCGGGTGATTTCTTCAGATGCATAATCCGCATGAAGTCATTGTCTGTGCGCTGGTGGGGCCGGAGGCCGGGGTGCCGCAGGCCGGTGGGCAGCGAGGAGGAGGAGGAGGAGGAGAAGGAGGAGGAGGGAGAGGCGGAGGAGCTCCAGCGATTGCAGGCTGCTGGCAGGGGCTGTTGGTGCTGCTGCCGTGTGCATGTGGGTAATGTGTGTGTGCGTGTGCGCTCCCATCCCCCAGCGCCTTCCAGGGATGCTCCAGCCCCTCGCTCCGCCGAAGCCCCCCCCCCGATCCCCCCCATACACCCCTGACCCTGCTCTCCCCTGCCGCGGCCTCCACCACCCTCATGGGCTTCACCCATGGGTGGCCCCAGCGCCCCGGTGGGTGCTCACTCGCGCTTGGGCCGGTGCCCTTGCTGCTTGGGGTGGTGGTGGGTGCCTTGAGCCTCTGCCCCGGGCTCACCGCGCTCAGCCCTGCTCTCAAAGTCCCCAGCATGATGCTTGCTCCATGGGGACGTGCCCAGCCGGAGGTGCTGGTGCAGGACGTGCTGCCCCTGTCCCAGCCATTCACCTCCTGCCATTGACAGTCGTCAGAAAGGTGCTGTTGTCCCCAGAGTGCTCCCTGCTGCCTGGGGCAGGAGGCTCTGGGTGCTGGGTGCTCTGCTCCTCCCCAGGGCTGTGCATGAGGGTTGCACAGCACTGCCTGGCTGTGCCACTGCATCTCCAACCCCGCTTCATCTCCGTCTGCTCCCCAGGGAGCCCTGGGGTGCCCTCATCCATCACCCGGGTGAGCTGAGGGACACGCAGGTGCCTGCCCACTGCTCCCAGTGAGGTGACGGCAGCGAAATGGAGAATGTCCCAATGCCCTTTACAAGCGTGATGTTGGAAAGGGGCAGCCGGACCCCAGGGATTCCCAACAAGCTGTGGCCCTGCCCAAAGGCACTTTCCCAGTGCGTTATCCCTGCCTGAACCATGGCTAATGGGAGCATGGGCTGTTTGGGGTTCAGCAGGGTCAGGCATGTGTCCCGGTCCCCAAATCCCACGTCTTGGACACACTTGGTTTGGTCCTTTTCTGGAGCATCCTCTCTCAAACTGGGTCCTTGCCTGAGCAGGAACCTGGGCTTTTGCAGTGGGACCTGCTTGGGGACGGAGATGGGGCCCAGGGACACCCCCATGAGCCAATGCCTCCCCTTGCTTTGTACTGGGCACAAGGATGACCCTACCAGAGCTTGGAAACGTGGCTGCAAGGCCCAGGAGAGCAGCGTTAGTGCTTTCATTGGCACCAGCTCTGCCTTTCCCTTCCCTGCTCCGCTCTGCAGCGAGTCGGCATTGCTCCTTGCCTGGATGACAGCCGCCTGCTCAGAGCTGTCTCTCCATTAGGGCTCCTGCTAGAGAGGGATGTGCTGCTTGGATAAGGGAGAAGGACATTTCCAAAGGGGGTGTTTCTGCCTTTCCCCCCTGGTTTCTTTCCCCTTCCAGACGAGAAGTCATTCTCCGCAGTGGTTTTATTGACAGTGAATCCCCGGGGAGCGGCAGGGATGGATCGGGTCTCAGCCCGGAGCGGATGCTGCTGTGGATGTACTCGTGAGCCACCGCACAAGGAACCCTGGTGAAGAGGCTCTGCCCATCCTGGCTGGAAAGCGCGTTTCCTGGGGGGGCTCTTGGGGACCCTGAACACCCCAGGACCCTGTCCTGCAGGCGAGCAGTCGGAGCAAACTTGGTTGCTGCTGGCCCCGGGCCAGGAAGGATGCAGCTGCATCCTTGGAGTCGAGTGGAGCGTGGGGAGCGCGAGCATTTCCGTGTTATTTTTCGGGGGAGCCACGTGAGGGTTGTGTTAATTCCTGCTGGGAGAGGCAGCGGAACCGGCTGCGGGGTGGCTGAGGAGCTCACAATTAGCCCCAGGTGATAATGGATAACGGCAAGACACCAGGCATGAAGGCTTAAAGGTAGCTGGGATCTGAGCGTGATGGGCAGTGGGGTGTGAAGAGGAAGAAGAAGAGGAGGAGGAGGAGGAAGAAGCTGCTGCTGCTGCCATGGCTGCATCCCTCCTGTGCAAAATGGGTGCTCAGCCCCAGCATGGATTGGCGATGCAGTAGCTGGGGCTCCCTGCAGGCCTGGCCACAGATCTAATTAGTAGGAAGAAAGTAATTAAGGGAAGGTGCTGCGGCGCTGAGGCTCCCAGCGCCGGCTCCAGCAGACAGGCAGGCACTGGCACGTCTGGGAACACCTCGGGAGCTTGGGCCAAGGGATAAGTGAAGCCTGGGGCTATTGTCTCACTTTCCAAGCAGTGTTTGCCTCTGCTCCACCATAGACACCTCTGAGAGAAACAAACTTCCACCCTGCTTCCTGGAAGAGCATCCCCAGGGCAAGGATGGGTTTGCAGGGATGGGTAAGAGGCGCTTCCCCATGCTTTTCTTGGGTTATGTCCTGCTATTGCTCCCTCTGAGGCAGCCTTGGCTTGCAAATTGCTTCTTTACCTGCACCCACCGCCCCGCTGCTGTAAAAGAGGCAGTTTAATTCCTAAGGGTCTATTTAGGTACCATGGGCACTGGGGGTGCTGGATGCTGCTGCTTCCCTTTCCCTTCCAGGGCTGTGAGAGCCCTGCCCTGCAATCTCCAGGGCTGCATTTTGCAGTGAAGACATTTAATGAGTGGCCTGGCATAAAGGTGGGTTTGCAAGGCTGCAAGCAGTGTCCAGCCTCACGGCCCCATGCAGGTTCTAGGGGAGAAGGGGGATAAATTCATGCCCCCCTCAAACCTGGGCTGAGTGACATGTAAAATATCTTCACAGCCAGTCTCTGCTAATGGGTTGCAAATTGCTTCCATCAGCTCCGGTATTACAGATTGCTCATCTGAAATTGCTTCCAGGAGCCCATTTTGGGGCCAAACACTTCCAAGCTTGGGAAAATAACCATCAGCATCAGTAGCAACAGTAAACTGTGTTTGGATGAGGTGCTGGGGGGCTCCCTAGGACAGTGCCTTCCTCGCTGGTGGGGTGGCTCCAGCATTAGGGGCTGTTGCATCTGCATGGGGCTTAGAATCATGGAATCATTTAGGTTGGAAAAGACCTGTAAGTCAAACCATTCCCCCTGCACTGCCAAGGCCACCACTGAGCCATGGCACAAAGCACCACATCTCTGTTTGATACCTCCAGGGATGGTGACTCAACCACTGCCCTGGGCAGCCTCTTCCAGGGCTTGACAACCCTTCCAGTGAAGAGCTCGTTCCTAATCTCCAGTCTAACCCTTCCCCTCACTGCCCTTGTCCTGCTGGCCACGCTACTCCTGATACAAGCCAGGATGTTCTTGGCCATCCGAGCGCGCTGCTGGATCACCTTCAGCCGGCTCTTGACCAACAGCCCCAGGTTCTTTTCCATGAGCAGCTTTCCCAAGCCTGTAGCATTGGCATGGGGTTATTGTGACCCAAGGGCCGTGTGAACCTCACTGTTGGCCCCATCCATCGATCCAGCCCATCCAGACCCATCTGTAGAGCCTCCTACCCTTGAGCAGATCACCACTCCTGCGCAGTCGGGTGTCATCTGCAAGCTCACTGAGGGTGCACTTGGTCCCCTCATCCAGATAACTGATACAGGCATTAAATAGAACTGATCCCAGTTCTGAGCCGTGGGGAACATCACCACCAACTGCCTTTAACTCCATTCACCACCACTCTGGGCTTGGCCATCCAGTCAGTTTTTGACCCAGTGAATATCCATCCAAGCCAGTTTCTCCAGAAGAACGCTGTGGGGAACAATGCCAAAGGCTTTACTAAAGTTTAGGTAGACAACATCCGCAGACTTTCTCTTCCTGTCTGCCAGCTAAGAGGGCTGGGTACCCCAGGACCAACTGGTCTTACTATTAAAGACAGGCAAAGAAGGCTTCTCCCAGCCCCACTGGTTGTCCCCATCACTCTGGGCTGCTGCTCAAGGCATTGCTTTGCTCCAGCTCTGAACCAACAGCAGCTCCATTGCTCCACATGGTCCTGGTAGAGGTCCAGGGCTTCCTAATTCATGAGCACATCATTAATTATCTGCTGGAAGCCAGAGCCCCAGCGTCTTGGTGAGACTAATGAGGCCATTAGCAGAGCTGCTTCTTGCCATTGCTGGCTCTGGTTGGCCTGGTGCACGTTGCCATCCTGGGCTAGCAAACAAGAGGCAGAGATAACCCTTGCACTGCATCTTTTAGTACCTGTTTGGTCAGGCCTTTTCGACTGTGCCTGAGACCTTTCCAAAGGAAACCATCACAGCTGAATCCTGAGAAGCCAGAAGCCAGCACAGGCAGCTCGGTGATGCCATGGGACTTTGAAATCAAGCACATCCCCATTGCCCAAGTGACGTGAAGGGTCTAAGACAGCCTGGGTTGAGCTGCAGCCCCCAGAGCTGCTGCTCACAGACGTAACCAGTGGGGTTATCCTGAGTGAAACCACAGTTTGAAGCGAGCAGCTCGCCTGCCTCCCTGCTCCGAGCTGCTGGGTCGCTCAGCCCCGTGCTGAGCGTCTCCATCTGATTGATGCCGTGTTGTGCTGTGCCCGCTTGGCTCTCCCGACACGCGGAGCAGCCAGTCCATTAAACACTGAGTCATCCTCAGCAGCGTTGCTTTCTGTGAGGGGCAGCAGTTTGGATAATTAAAGGCCTCCGTGGCCAAAGCCAACCACTGTGGAGAGCAGGGCTGGGGAAGGCGAGGGCACCCAGCAGCCTGGTTCATCGGTGCCAGGGCAGAGAGGTGGCTCCTCTCCCCCTCTTGTGTTTTGGGGTGGGTTTAACCCTTTCCTGGGTTAAAACAAGAGTGCAGTGATGCTCTGTGCTATTTGTGCCTGGATTAACCACGTCCTGATGGGCTCTCCCATGGGCGGATGTGCTGTCCAGAGGCCTTGGCTTATTAAAAGGACAAGCTGTTCAGGGTGCTGGTAATAAAGCCATGAAAGCTTTTATGAACCAGAGTTGAAGGCACTAATATCGCTGTGCTCTGCGTGGGTGAGAAATTAGACAAGAGTTCCTCCATGCTGATGGGGTTTTTTTTTTCCTCCCCCCTATTCATCTTTCTCAACAATTATCTTTTATTTTGATATCTTTCTATTTAAACCTTCAGAACCATGCTTGGGATAAAAAGGAGGCTGAATTGCTTCACAACCAGGCACCTTGTCGCGCGGGTGCAGAGGACCTGGAGACACTGAGAGTGATGGAGAACACGGCTCAGGCTCTCCTGGGGTTTCGGCAGCAGGAATCATCCCCAAGAGCCAGGACACAAACTCCCTGGAGCCCGTCTCCTGCGGGAAGCAGCGACACCTCCTCGCCAGCAGCCTCAGGAAGAGCCCTATCGCTGGGTCTGCGTTGCACCAACATCACGCGTCTGGGTCTGAACAGCTGGGATTTCCTCCTCTTGCTGCTCATCACCCTCAGAGCCCGGTGCCCCGCAGCTGCTCTGGGGCTGTTGTGTTTTCTGCAGTCCCTTCAGGGCTGTCTCTGCTCTTTTGTCATCCCGGAAACCTTGTGATTGATGGGCTGCAGCTTTCCAGAGTTGTGAATGGCACGTTGCAAACCGAAGGCGGATGGAAACCCTGCAGAAAGTCACTGAGCGGCGCGTGCGGCTTCATTGACTCCAGCAATTAACGTGAGGCAGCGCAAAGCCACTGGCTGCTGCTCAACAACCGTCCTGAAACGCTTTCTCCATGCACCGATTCCCTCTTGGCTTGCTCCTGCCACCCTCGCTTGCTCTACCCCGTGTCCAGAAGAAGCCTCTCCTTTGGGACACCCACAGCTTGCTGCGGCCCCAGGCCACCAGTGGGTACCAGCCTTGTGTGTGTGCACACAGAGGTGAGATACTGGGATGCGCAACATGGGATGCAGGGCAACCCAGCTCCTCCCCGGGTGCAAATCCAGCCTTTCCCTGTGCTTCCTGCTCATCCAGTACCATTTCCCTCCCTCCACTACTCTGGCTTTGCTGGCGGCTGCTTGTCCCCATGTCCTTGTCACTGCCATAGAGCCCGTTAGATCCCGTTTTCTTTTATTCCCTCTGACACTGGTTGTGGTCACAACAAACCTCATCTCATTAAGGAAACGCTGAGGATAGCTGGAAGGGGAAATGGATCTCCCCATCTGGTAAGTGCCAGCTCAGGCTGGCGGCACGCGCTTGCTGCGGCCCCAAGCGCTGCAGAGCCATGATGGAGAAGGCAGCTCATGGGTGTGCAAACACGCTCGTGGAGCGATGGTGCAGGAGCTGAAGGGTTAACGTTGCCGGTGTGCAAAGCTCCTCCAAAGAGCACCGATGGGAGCAGCAGCCTCTCAAAGCTGGCAAACAAATTCAATGCGTTTCTTTGCAGCAGAGAGGAGGGAAAGCAGCGCTCAAAGGCTGAGCAGACAAAGGCAGTGCAGATGGGTGCTGGGGGACCCGGCGAGCGCCACGTGCTCCGTGCTGCTTTGCTCCCAGCTAAGCTGAGATTTGCTGCTCCAGCGCCGTGACAGAGGCTGGAATAGCCTAGGAGGGGTTTATGGGCCAAAGGGGGAACTTGCCTGGGAAGGGCTGTAGCTGGGGGCTACTCCGGTGTTGCTACCCCTTGGTGTTTGTGTCCCGTTTCTCCAGGAGGAATTGTGTTGTGTGGGGAGGGGATACAGCACCGGAAGCTTTAGGCGTATGGATCAGCGCATCTCCTTCCCAGCAGCCGCCTGACAAACAGCAGTCCAGCGGCTCCAAAAATGAGGTCCCACTTGGCTTCTTGCGCTGTCATTTGCCTTGAAGAGACATTAAACACAGAAGCAAATCCCCTAAAACAGTATAACAAAGCTGATGGCTGCGGTGGCCACTGTGGAACTGGGTCTGGGGCCACGGGGTGCCTGTGGGAGGAGGCTGATGGCCATGAGATTGGTGTGTGGTGAAAGGGCTGGTGGAGCTGGGCAGCCTGGACCTGTAGCCATTGCCAGAGGGCTATGACATGGCCTTATCATTGTCCCCTCTCTCAGGATGACACGTTTCTCTCATTATAAATGCCACCCTCCCTTGACAGCCAAACCCATGCAAGGAGCAGATGGAGCCCATCTTGAACGTGCAATCTCAGCAGCAGCAAAGCCAATAAAGCGAGTTAATTACCAGCACGTTATGTGAGAGCTGGGGATTCCCAAGGGATTGTGGAGACGAGGCAGCCCTTCACCCGCCATCCGCAGCTCCGGAGGGGCTGGGATCCATCCGGCCGCTGTGGGAGCAGAGCTTCCCTCCCCAGGGACCATTCACTGCAAACACCTTCAGCGGACTCAGAGCTCTGCAGACATCGAGGTTGTATCCATCCCTTCCCCTGTGGTTTTCCTGCCTGTGTCTCATGAGGGATATTCACAGGGTGGCTGCAAAGTGCCAAGCAGTGGTTGCTGTGCACTGGGCAGCTGTGGCTCTGACTGTGGAAGAGGTGAGGGCAGAGCATCCTTTGCCCTTGTTCCACTGCTGGGCAATATTAGGAGTGGAAGTGGAGCAGCTCCTAAACTCCTCTGGTTTGAAAGTGAATTTAACCGGGCTTGAAAGACCACTGGCCCCTTACCGTGCTTTGCCATGCAATGCTTGCCAGCGATGTGAGGGACTTCTCCAATCGAAAGGCCTGCTTGGAGGCAGCGCGTGCAGCTCTGGCAGCGCAGGATGTGGATGTGCTCTTCGCCCTCCGTGGTGCTCCTGCTCTGCTCCCCATCAGCTGAGCAAACAAAGTTTGGACTTGTTAAATCCACAAACAGTTTCCAACTCGGTTGCCCTGGGCTGGCTCGCAGCTCCCGTCCACCCTCCCCTCGCCTGGGCGATAAGGATGGCAGTGGCTTTAATTCCTCACTTCTGCATTGACTGCCAATCCCCCTGCCCCTCGCCCTTGATAAATATTGCACAGAGATTTGGCAGGCACCGTGCTGGAGATAAAGGTCCGCTCCTGCCACATCTCCTTCCTCTGGGCCTTTTGTCTGGTTCTATGTCCAATTTGTTTAACAACCCACCTGCTGCGAGAGAGCCTCTTCCCATCTCTGCTCCTGCTTCGGATTATGGCCAAACCTCTGAGTGAGCTCCCTCCTGGCCATGCGCAGCCTTGGCGGGGAACCGAGGACTAAGGAAAGGCGCTGTCATTTCCAGGCCTTGAATTGTCATTGATTTGGGATCGATAGCGGAGCCTGCCTCGGCTCAGTGCTCTCTGGGGCCTGGCAGGATCCTTTTCCCTGGCATCACGTGAGTGCTGAGGTGCTGCTGTGTCCCACAAGCAGAGCCTAAACCAGGATATGGGGACAATCCTGTGCAGCAAACCTACCGAAGAGAAAGCAGCAGTGGGCTTGGCCTTGCTAAAAATCCTCTTCCCATCCCTGCAGCCAGGCTGGATGAGCGCCGTGTGGGGTGCCAAGAGAAGGGCTGGTGTTTGGGAGGCATCGCTGGGAGCTGTGCCGCATCCTGCTCCCCCACCACGTCTGGGTTGGCTGGAAGTGGCTCCCCTGGCTCAGAAACCCTCCAGGAGCTGGAAGCTGCTGCCTGATGGTGCACAATGGTCCTATGGAGAGCACAACGCTGATGGGAGCTGCTCAGCCACATGATGGGGAGCAATCACGGCATGCACAAGGATGCCCAGCACTGATGGTCTCCCCAGGACCGTGCAGCAGCAGATGTGAGCACTGCTCCTGACGGAGCCTCACGTATCAGGGCTGCTGTAGGCAAGAGGACAGGAAGAGACTATTGATTGGGGCACAGAGGGAGACGCAGAAGGTCTCAAGCAACCTTGTTTCTGAGTATAGATCTGGTTGGCAGCATCTGGTAGAGCTGATATCCCCCTTCGCATCCTCTCCTGCAGCATCCTCAGTGTTATCTCTCTTACGAGAAGATCAAATTCAAAAAGAGATGAGTGGTGCTCAGATCTGGAAGTGTTGGAGCTCAAACGTGGCACGTATGTCTGTTATTTGTGCTGTCCTGCTGGAAGGGCAGCTGTCCTGAGCAGCTTCAGATGCTATTTAGCTTACAGGGCTCTGGGTTCCCCAGTTTGGGGGATGGCTCTAACACCACGGTTTGATCCCTATCACTTCTAAATCCATAAGAAATGTCATCTAAAGTGCAACAAATAACGTTCTGGTTATCCGCTGGATCCTAATGCTACTCCCTGGAGATAACAAGCTGCAATTTTCCCCCTGGGCCACACAATAATCGCCCTACTTACTTCCAAGCAATGGTTATTAAACTCACAGCTCTGCTTTCATTTACAAAGCACAAATAATTAAGCAGGTGTCTGTGTTCATTCTTTGGCTGGCAGTGACCCAGGTTAGGTCTGCTTTGTGCTGGGAATGAAGCTCTTGGTGGCTATGGAAAACCTCCATGGCTTTTCTATTCCGTGTGGCACAGTTCTGTCAAGAACGGCGCAGAGAAGCTGCCGGATGCTGGAGCAAGTAAAATGCAATTGGTGTCTGTTCCTGCTGGGGTTGGTATCCCAAAGGATGTAACCTCTATCCAACTATAACATCAGAGGGATTTAGTGAGATAGTGGCGTTAGGGAAGCTGCAATGTGATCAGCATACGAAATCACACCCTGGGCCTTGCAGAAGTCAGTGTGCTGGTTTGGTTCAGCTGGACTGCTGTTGGGTGTTACTGGGCTGTGTCCAGGACACTGGTGGCCCATCCCAGCGGTGTTGTACCCTGGAGCTGTCAGCTCTTACCTGTGCCCTAAGGCAAACCTGCACAGAGCTATGCTGCAGCTGAGATTTCATAGAATCATAGAATCAAGGTTGGAAAAGACCTTTAGAACCTTTAGAAGTCCAACCAGTAGAAGATCTGCACATTGCTCCCGTGTGTCTGGATGCGTGCTTGCTCCCCCCACGAGTGTGCTTCTGCACCCACACCCACAGCCACCACGCACAAGCTCACTTGGACAAGAAGGCTCCCACTCTCTGGAGAAGAGGAGCAGTGAAAGCAGAGAGGATGACCAGGATGGAGGGAGATGCTGGTGAATTATGCATGACACAGGGAGGAGAGCGTTATCTGCACGGACAAAGGCCTGTGCCAGGCAGCCCCGCTCTCACTGTACCTGTCCCTTCCTTTCGCCTGCGCTTTATCTCCGCTCCCAGCTTGTAATTCAGCCCAAATATCAGAGGAAGCTGGAAGATTAATTTTCTCTCTTTGCATGGCAAAGGAGAGGGGACACGCTCTCACTCCAGACTCCCAGCTGTTTAATCCTGCCGAAGGAAAAGGGAAACATTTATCAGCGTTGGCAAGTTACTGGTGCGGGGAGGGATGCTCGCACCCGGTGCTTGCACTGAGCCAGGCCCCCCACAAGCAATGGGCTCTCACAGCAGGGCTCGGTGTGCTTTGTGTGTGTGTGCAGTTTGGGGGGCACTAAGGAAAGCAAAACCTTGTCCCCTCCCCAGTGTTAGAGCCCGGAGGAATGTGTGGGGACTGGGAGAGCTGGAATCATGCCCTGCCATGCCACAGAGTGTGACCTGTGTGTCCTTCCAGCGTGGGAGCATTCACGGCTCAAATATTTAAGAGATGACAAGTGTATTAATATAAAAAACTAGATAAAGATCCCTTGAGCTTAAAGCAGGAAACATCATCTCAGCTCTTATTTCCCAGCCTTCTCCCTTAGCTTACTCCCTAGCTTAAATGAAATCATAAATATCAGCCCACAAAGGTCCTTTGTCACTGCACGCAGCTCCCGGCGACAAGAGGTCATTCATTAAAAGCCAGATGAAGGCAATAGAGACTCCCATTGTTTTTTAATGAGTTCAGGATAAGGCCGTGGCTTCTCTGCTGACATTAATGCACCGTTTCGCTGCGAGGAGCAGAGACGATGGACTGCATGTCACTGCAGACAGGTTTGGCTGATCCCATCTTCACCCTGGCGTGCAGGCAGAAGACCACAGATAAACCTGGTTCATCATTCAGAGTGATGGTGCAAACACAGTTCCTTTGGCCCTCTCCTTGCAGACCTCTGGTCTGACAGGAGGATGGAACCAGGAGGGTATTCCCAGGAGCGGGAGCCAGAAGCTGGGCTCTGCTCCCAAGGGATGGAACAAGAGGAAACGACCTCAAGCTGCACCAGGGCAGGTTTAGATGGAGCTGAGGAACAACTCCTGCCCCAAAGGGCGCTCAGGCATTGGAACTGCCCAGGGCAGTGCTGCAGTCACCATCCCTGCAAGTGTTCGCACACCCTGGAGACGAGGCCTCAGTGCCATGGGTCAGTGGTGGCCTTGGCAGCGCTGGGGGATGGTGATGATCTTAACCTGATGATCTGAAGTCTTTTCCAGCCTGCTTGAGCCTACGACTCTGTGATGCACTGAGCAGCATTCCACAGAGATGAGCAGGACTGAGGCCCCGCAGCTCCCACCCAGCACATGAGCGTGATGCCATCTGCCGGCCTGTGGCTTGGCCCATCCGCCAGGGATTGGAAGTTCATTCCCAAGATGTCCAGCTAAACCCCAGCTGCCCTCCTTGCTCATGGTATGGAATCATTCCATTGTGAAACCCATGCTGTATTAACGGGCATCAAGAGAAACGCACCCACGAGCATCTTTTGTTGCCCTGGAGGAAGGCAGCTGCCTGGAAGTTTCTCGTTCTGCTTTCTTTTTCCCCTTCTTTTGTGCTTTTTGGAACGCTTTCTGGTTCAGGAAGACCATCATGCTCTAACTGGTTTCGGATTAAAAGCAACTTAATAAAGGTTTCCCCTGAGCACAAAGCTGCACAAATGGGTTTGCAATTCTGGACTTCATTACGCAGGAGCCGGGCAGAGAGATCGGTGTTTGTGGAGCTCCACCAGTGGAGGCTGGGAGGGAAAGGCTTTGTTATTGCAGTGTGATACTGGGGCCGATTTCTTTGCATTTTGCCCCAAAAGATGAGGCACGGGGCCACTGTGAGCCCATTGGCATCCTCAGAGGCAACAATCGCAGTCACATCGTGGGCTCGAATCTCCAATGGCTGGAGGAGGCGAATGGGCTAAAGCCCAAAGGGGGGGAGACAGCAGGAGGAACTGGAGGAGGATTTCTGCTGCCTGAAAACTGTGAAGTGCTTCCGCCAGTAATCGCCGGAATCATCAAATTAGCATAAATCCTATTAACGGTTTCCCAGATGAGACATTTCAAGGCTTCTCCCCCCCTCTCCCTGCCACAAACAAAGGAGAATATAATTACTTTGCAATAAAGCAGCTCCTGGAGAGGCTCCTCAATCCTTCTGCCTTCTCTCGGCCCTTGAAATAAAGCTAAACCGTGACAATACGCAAGGTGCTTTTGACCTCTCTGCTCTCACCATGCATCGGTCAGGGAAGACTCCGCAAAGCTTTTAGGACATGGCCCGTTTGCCGTGTCCACATCAGATCAGAGGTGAAAGGGGGTTTCTGAGATGCTTTCTTGGGCTCCTCCGTTCCCGATGCCCTTGGAGCATCGTGTTTCAGAGGAGGATTTGGTACTATGATCACTGAATACATGTGGAAGAAATGTGATATGCTTAGCAGAGGAAGCCAGTACCTAACGTAGTAACTCACTACAAGCACCACGGGGGCAATAATCTGCACTAATGTGCCTTTTTATTGGCATGAGATTGCGGGTGGCAATTTAAAAGAGAAGAGAAGTTGCTCATGAGCAAAAGCCTCCTTAACCCTTAAGAATGACACTAAACCAACCTCGCTGCCTATGAATGCAATCTGCCAATGGAGACATCTTAGCTGGGAGGATTCACTTACAGGAGGCCCTGGGGCTGACACCGGAACAGCTGAACCCCCTGAGAAATGGGGGTGCAAGGAGGGCCGGGATGGGATGTGCACGCACAAGGGGCTCTCGGCGGAGCCAAGTGTCGCTGTCAGCCTCCAACTTGCTTCCCAGACCGGGGGAAATTGGGCTTTTGGATGGTTTTGTGGTGAAGGATCAAGGTCAGGTCCTTGCTCTTGCTTCGCCATTGACTCAGAGGATGAGTTGTGTCTCTTCTGGGCCTCAGCTCCCCTGTAAAACACAGATAATCTTGATTATCTTCCCCAAGGAAGCCTCGCCGATGTTTACTTTTCAGAAGGCCTCGAGGCTTTTTCCAATCTATTACGAATTAATTATTATTAATTAAGTTAAATCAGGCTTTATAACCCACATAAAGCAGTTCTGACAAAGCAGCTGGGTGCTGGAGAGCAATCTGCTGTACAAACTCCCTTTCCCACTTCGATGGGAAGCATTTAGCTCCGCTTCCTAATGGCTAATATCCATTCGTCAATTACCCACCGTTTTGGTTCAGATTTAAAAGATTCCATCGCATTGTTAGTTTATGATTATGCGATTTTGCTTCTTCCAAGCTTTGGGTTTTATGGCTTCGCAAGTTGATGGCTTGAAATGGGGTTTTGCCTTCGGCATGCAGGAGGGATCAACAGCTTTTACTCAGATCGCTGTTTTAAAGGCAAAAATGAGCTGAAGCATCATATGTCTCAAGAGATAACACCTAATAACAGCCTCCCAGTGGAGTACCGGTGCTCTGAACCCGCCGCGGGTTCCATCCAGCACCGGCGCTCTCCAGAGCCACTGTGGGGGGCTCGGGCCCACCCGTGCCCATGTACCTCAAAGTCACACCTGGATATTGCCTCAGAACAGCTTTTTCTCCCCAAAACAGCTCCTCTGGTACCAACTTTTGCGTTCGGGCCCTCAGAGAAGCCGCAGCCCTCGGTTCCGGGTGGGGGGGCTAGGCCCTAGCGCCTCTGTTGCTAAGCAACCCGGGGTGGAGGCAGCTGCCAACAGTAAAGATGGCACCTGGGCGGCTTCACGCTTGGGCCGCACGGCCGCCTGTGGAGCAGACAGGCCTTGCCCTCAGCAGACATGGCGTCGACTTGGCTTCAGCCTCCGGATGAGCACAGCCAATGAGAGGCCCAGGTGGGTGGTGAGCACGCTGGGATTGGCTGGCTGCGAGGATTCAAACCCGAGTGCGGGGCGGTTGGGCACGGCCGTTGGAGCGGGAGCTCGCACCGGGCCGGCGGCCCAGGTGAGTGCGCGGGTAGTGCGGCTGAGGGGGCGCGGCGGGACCCCGGTAACGGAGCACCGGTAACGGGAACCCCTCTTCGGGACCCCCCCGTTAGGCCTCGGGTCCCCGGCACCGGGTCCTCGCCCAGGCCTTGGGTCCTCACCGGCCGAGCGGAGCCTCCTTTCTGGCCCTGGGCGGGCCGGGCCCTGCGGCCGTTGCCTCATTCACCCTCGCTGCCTCCGGTCGCGCTTTGGCGGGGGGTTGCTGGGTTTTAGCGTGTTCCTGCCTCTGTCCTGGTCTCTGCCGTTGAGCTTGGCTGTAACGATCGTAGTGGTGGAAATGAAGGCACGAAACTAAGAAGTGCCCTTTGCAGTGACTGAAGCCGGCTGCAAGGAGCAGAGCAGGGCACTGCCGCAGAGAGCTTTTCCACACACTGTAGGTCAGTAACCTGGAAACCCCCGGGATAACTTCGTGTCTGTGGAGTTTATAACTGCGGATCGAGTATTGAGGGCTTTCTGCGGAGGCTCCTATGTCTGTATCTGCTTCTGGTGGTGATTTATTAGTCCAGGCTGCCCTGTGGGCCCCAGCAAGTTGTTGCATTAGCAAAGTAATTTCTGTGTTGCTGAGTTGGAGACTTTCCTCTTCGTTGCTTCTGTTTATGCCATTGTTGCTAATGTTTGAGGGAAATGTGCTGACTGTCTGAATTTGAGGAGCTATTTGTGGTAGGAGCTGTAATTTCAAATGCTGCTAAATTTAAAACTGTATTAAAATCCCTGAGAATGCTGCTCCTATTTTTATCTTACTCTGAAAACTCGCACATTTTTAGTGGCCTATATAGTACGAAGTTATTTGTAGACAGGGCATGAGCTGTGTTCTGCAGCCTTCCAGAAGGAGAGCGATTTGGGCTCCCACAGCTTGCCTTGGCTTCTGAGCCTCTGTAGGGTTCTGGACAATGTTTAAAGCAATAAGGTGAGGCGATCTATTGCCTCTGTGGCTCTGCTATCCATAAACTGAGGGGGCAAGGGTCTTCATTCCCTACAGGAGACTTTAGCTGCATGTGTCTCCATCAAACATAACTCTAAACTCCAGTTTTCTGTTTGTGCAGCTTCTAAAACTCCCCTGAAAAATACCCTAAATCTGAAGCTGATTCTCTTTTCTTTGGGCTGGTACTGTGTTTGCTGCTCAGAGGTGGGAAGAAAGGGCTGGGCTGTTGGTTAAGCTCTGGTTTCTTGCAGGAAGATGGAGATGGAGACTGTGATGCTGAACTTACGGACTCTGTGCAACCAATTTGAGCGCCAGGCTGAAATTTTAAGTGAGGGAAATGAATACAGTAAGTTCTGCTTCTGAAAGGGGGTTGTGCGAACAGGCATCGTTTGCGGTTGTTGAAGAATCATTTGATGGATGATGCTATGGGTAGTAAGACTGCTACAGGCAGTGAGATTTGAGGGGATTTTCATTGCTAAGAAATATGAAGTCGCACGCAGAGCTTGTGGCAGGGCTGCATTATAGGATCATAGGCTGGTTTGGGTGGGAAGGGACCTTAAGATCATTCAGTTCCAACCCCCAGCCATGGGCAGGGACACCTTCCGCTAGAGCAGGTTGCTTCAACCCCCATCCAACCTGGCCTAGAGCGCCGCAGGATGGGGCAGCCACAGCTTCCATGGGTACCCTGTGCCAGTGCTTCAGCACCCTCACAGGGTAGAACTTCCTTACGTCTAACCTGAACTTCCCCTGTTTCAATTTAAACCCATCACCCCTTGTCCTGTCACTAGAGTCCCTGATGAAGGTCCCTCTCCAGCATTGTTTTAGCCCCCTTCAGACACTGAAGCTGCTCTGAGGTCTCCATGCAGCTCCTCTTCTCCAGGCTGAAGAGCCCCAGCTTTCTTAGTCTAACATTCAAGCAAGCTGGCTTCATCCACGCAGGGTCTTATGTCCTCGCTTTTCTGGTTGATGCTAACATGAAGGGCTTTAGTTTGAAAAACTGCAGGATCTCACAAACGTCGCTGGTGTAGGTGGGTTTGCCAAAAGGCTGGCTGCTCCGCTCTTCAATTGGGAGCAGGTTGTGTTACTAGGTATATGCTGTCAGTGAAGAGGGCTGCTGCATCTCCTGCTTGCCTGGGTAGCTGAAAATACCTGTGTTTTCTCTGCAGAGTTCATTCACTTAGCAAAGAACTTTGAGGAGTATAGGAGAAAATGGCAGGAAACAGAGCATGAGCTTGTCAGGTACAAAGACCTCCTCATGAAAACTGAAGCTGAACGTAGCGCTTTGGATGTGAAGCTCAAGCACGCTCGCAACCAAGTGGATGTGGAGATCAAACGGAGGCAAAAAGCTGAAACAGACTGTGAAAAGCTGGTAAGTAATTCCTTTCTTACCAGTTACCTTTCCAGAGAGTTGGAGACAA
Source organism: Amazona ochrocephala (assembly GCA_039720435.1). Lineage (NCBI taxonomy): Eukaryota > Metazoa > Chordata > Aves > Psittaciformes > Psittacidae > Amazona > Amazona ochrocephala. The sequence goes on from CM077900.1 coordinate 1,667,062, forward strand.
GGTGATGGAACTACATTTATCTATGAAAAATAAGGACTGGCACTCAGGATTACTGTTTTTATTCCTCCTTGGGGAAAACGTTGCCTTCTGCTTTGGTCTGGAAGAAGGTGACCCGCTGCTGTTACCTGTTGGAGCAGGGGCTTTGCAGCCAGTAGCAATCTATTGACACAAGTTCTGAGGGCATATATGTGGCGTCTCAAACACTTCAGATGGGTTCGTACAGTAATTAAATGCAGTTCATCCTGTGGCAGCTTCCGATATGATCTACCTTTACAGGAGCGGCAAATACAACTGATTCGAGAGCTGCTCATGTGTGACGCATCTGGGAGTATTCAGCTCAGTGAAGAACAGAAGTCTGCCCTCGCCTTTCTGAACAGGCAACAGGTTTCTACTGGGGGTTCAGGCAACAAAAGGTAGGCAAAAGAGCATTTTGTCTGGGCAAGTATCGAGTGTTAAATATCCAGCCAGCCATGTAACTCTGTGCCACATACTGCACCCTGTCAGTAAGGCTTTACTTCTATTCCAGTTTGAAATACAGCTCCTCTGAGTCAGTAGCATTGTTCTCGGATCAGGGCTGACTGAAAGCCAAACTGATACAAGTTTCCACTAATTTTTTTTATTATTATTATTTTTAGGCTGTCTACAATAGATGAATCTGGCTCATTTCTGTCAGATATCAGCTTTGACAAGACTGATGAGTCACTGGTAATGTAACTCCAAGTTCTAAAGTCTCCTTCCACTGCAAAACATCGGGGTGAGGGGTAATCTCTGGAGACCCCTTATGTTTAAATTACTGTGGTGTTAAACTGGTAGAGCTGGTTTGCATTGCTCTGGTGTGCTATTGGCTAAAACTGAATGAAGTCCTGGCCAGAGGCTGTAGGGTGTTTACACCGAGCTAACCAGTGCTGTGTATTTCCCCCAGGACTGGGATTCCTCTGTGGTGAAAGCTGTCAGACTGAAAAGGAGAGAGAAGCGGGTATGTTCAATTCTTCCCCTTGAAACAGATTCCATTGTTAGCCTTAGCTGACACAATGGCACCATCTGTCATCTCACAGCTACCTATAATGCTGTCTGAGCTCCTAATCACAGTCAAACTTCAGATGGATGTGCTGCTACTGTAATTCAGAGCTATGCTGTGGATTTGGGTTGAAAGTTAATTGTGATGTTTGTCTACTGAAAACAACTGGAGTTCTGCATATCTGTTCTGTTATGGCCTAGAGGTTGTAAGAAAGCCCTGGAAGATTATTAACAGCTTCCAGATCAGGGGAAAATCACGTAGAAAGTTAATTATTTTCTATTTTATAAAGGAGCTTTGCTTCTTCTGGTCTGCTATTAGTATGCAGTAGGCACAGGTGGGAAAAGGCAGCCTGAAATCATCACTAGCAGGGCTGGGAACAGTCTGGGACTTCCTTAGTTGCCCTTCTTTTGTGCGTATGGTTTGGGGTTTGGTTTTCTTCCCCTCCTTATTCTCTTTTCTGAGTTGGATTACAAAGCTGGGTAGGAGAATTGCTAGGAAGAGCAATATATTGAGGCCTCCTCATACTTCATGGCAACCGTGAAGTTGTCATGAAGAGCAGGTACTGTGGAAGAATTTAACACTTCTGTGGCATGTGCAGATGGTTGTTTAGTCTGTCTAGTTAATATAACACTGTGTTAAGAGGAGAACTGCTTCATAGTCAAAAGCATACTGTATCTTTTCAGCGGTCTTCCAGGCAGTTCACTGAAGGCCCACCATGTCCTCAGAAGAAAACCAGATCAATTGGCTCCACGGTGGACCAGGTATGCTGGTCCCTGTTGGGTCTGTGTGCACTTCCAGTAATTATATGTTGCAATACCCGTTTCTAGGGCCAGCAAACTAGAACATCCCATGTCCTGTCAGTATTGTATCACTAACAGCATATTTTTCATTACAGGGAAATGAATCCATAGTAGCAAAGACAACTGTCATGGTCCCTAATGATGGTGGCCCAATTGAAGCTATTTCTACTATCCAGACTGTGCCTTATAATCTGAGAACTCGAAGGAAGAGTGGTAGGTGTTGTGTCTCCATTTGTCCAAAGTCCTGAAGCAACTGCTTAGTAGGCCTCCTAGAACCTAGGTAGCTGCTTCTGGTTTATGATGCACATTTGCTTTTAAACCAAAGGGGGGATAGGGTGTCAACACTCTCTTGTCTTTCAGGTCCTCTGCAGCCTTGGAGCAGTGAGACAAGCATAGGCAGTAAGCAGCTGGAATCCAAACCGGAGACCGATGGCTCTGGCACCCCGCAGAACAATGGGGGAGTGAGGCTGCATGACTTTGTGTCGAAGACGGTAGGTCTACAGGCAGGAAGAACTTGACAAAGCATCTCCTTCCACTTTGAAATGGGTGTGATATCAAGCTCTTGGTAAAAGGCTACCCAAGTCAATATCGATTGTACCAGTTACCTGCACCGGATTAGGGAATATGTTATCCTATATGGTTATGCAGTCTAAGTCAGAGAATCGTAGAATTGTAGAATGGTTTGTGTTGGAAGGGAGCTTAAAGCTCATCCAGTTCCAACCCGCTGCCATGGGCAGGGACCCCTTCCACTAGAGCAGGTTGCTCCAAGCCCCGTCCAGCCTGGCTTTGAACACTGCCAGGGATGGGGCAGCCACAGCTTCTCTGGGCACCCTGTGCCAGTGCCTCAGCACCCTCCCAGGGAAGAGCTTCTTCTTTATCCCCAAGCTGAACTTCCCCTGTTTCGGTTTGAACCCATCACCCCTTGTTCTATCTCTACAGTCCCTCTCCAGTGTCCTTGTAGCCCCGTTCAGATGCTGGAAGCTGCTCTGGTGTCTCCATGCAGCTTCTCCAGGCTGAACAGCCCCAGCTTTCTTAGCCTGTCTTCACATGGGAAAGTCCTGCTGAGTGACTACATTACACTAATCTCTTCCCATCTGTATGTTCTGAATCATTAGGTTATCAAGCCAGAATCATGTGTTCCATGTGGAAAGAGAGTGAAATTTGGGAAAATCTCTCTGAAGTGCAGAGACTGCCGTGTGGTCGCTCACCCAGAGTGTCGGGACCGCTGCCCTCTTCCCTGCATCCCCACCTTGACAGGCACTCCTGTTAGAATTGGAGAGGTGAGTCTGGGTGAGCTGCAAACACAAATGGGCTTATATTTGGTCAGAGGAAGAATGTGCTCAGGCTCTAACAAATCTGCCTTCTACAGAAGAGCTCCTGTTGCTTAGATGTGCATGATCTACATTAGCAAGGTCATTTATGTTGGAAGCGGGGTGGTGCTTCCAACTGGTAGGGATGCTGTGTTAGGAGGGTGTCGAGTTGGGAATATGGCAGCTCTGGGTAGGCAATCCTGCAGCATTGTGCTGATGGGATGTACTTTAGATCTCACTATGAATCCCTGAGAAAGTATTTTCCATGTCTGAAGACTGAGTTTTCCTTTATTTTTCCTTCTGCCTTTCAGGGGTTCTTGATGGACTTTGTCCCTTCTACTCCTCCAATGATCCCTTCCATCATAGTGCACTGTGTTAATGAGATCGAGCAGCGAGGGCTGCATGAGGTAAAAAGAAAATGAGGTGTGAAACAGTGCTAATGAAATGGGTTGTGGTGTTAGGGAGACAAATGAACCCAAATAGCTCTCATTCATGGTGTGCATAGTGCTGGTCAGTGGGTGACTGTGGGTGAGCAACTGTGGGTGGGCTGTGCAGAATGCTCAGGTGTGGAGAGCAAGTGGGAGCAGAAGGATGTCAGTTTTATATATGCACTTAATACTCTGCCTCTAAGCAATGCTTTCTGTTACAGACAGGCCTTTACCGGGTATCTGGCTGTGACAAGACAGTGAGGGAACTGAAAGAGAAGTTTCTTAGAGCAAAAAACGTTCCTTTGCTCAGCAAAGTGGATGACATCCATGCTATCTGTGGCCTTCTCAAGGACTTTCTGCGCAGCCTGAAAGAACCCCTTCTCACGTTCCGGTTAAACAAGACTTTTATGGAAGCTGCAGGTAAGGAAGTTGTTAAATGACATCTCCAAATCTTTCCCTAGGCTGGATGGTCACAGGTTTAGCTGTCATGTCAACTGGGACACCCCAGAGTTCTGTGGAGCCCTCATGCTTGCAGCTGTGTTGATGATGTGCAATATGCTGGGAAGGTATCTCTTTCACTGTACTCCTCTGGAAGAGGAAGGAAACAAGTTCTACTGCTTGGGCAGGATACCAAATAACTGCAATGGCAGTAAATGTAAAGTTTCTGGCTTCCTTGTTTCTCAGGCTAGCTACTGTTGTGAGGGGAATATTGCAGCTCTGCCTCTGGGACCACTTTCTGAGCTCTTAATGTTTTGGGTTTTTTCCCCTAGAAATCTCAGATGAGGACAACAGCATTGCTGCTATGTACCAAGCAATTGGTGAGCTTCCTCAGGCCAATAGGGACACCCTGGCTTTCCTCATGATCCACCTGCAGAGGTAAGTCCAAATGGACTGGTAGTTCTGAAAGGCAGATGTTGCCACTGGTGCCTTCTTGTCATTGGCTTTTATTATTGCTTGTGAGCATAGTCTTCGTCCTGGAAAAAAATGCTTATTTGGAGGCTGCAGTGGGTGTGGGATGGGGGAGTTGTATGACAAGTGAAGGGGAGAAGCTACATCCTCTTATTGTTCTTAATATAGGGTGGCTCAGAGCCCAGAGACTAAAATGGACATCGCCAACTTGGCCAAAGTCTTTGGTCCCACAATAGTTGCCCATGCGGTACCTGATCCTGACCCTATGATGCTCCTGCAGGACATTAAGCGACAGCCCAAGGTGGGTGAGCAGAGGGGCCTGCTTGGGGTGAATGTATCCCCTTTAACAGATTCAAATGAATTGCTGGAGGGAGCTGAGGTGATGCTGGTCTAGTGTCAGTGTGTCAAAGCTGTGTGCTGGTCTGTAACATCATCCCCCTATACTTGGCGCTGGTGAGGCTGCACCAGTTCTGGGCCTCTTGCTACAAGAGAAACATTGAGGTGCTTAAGGAGGTCCAGAGAAGGGCAGTGGAGCTGGGGAAAGGCCTGGAGCACAAGTGTGATGAGGAATAGCTGAGGGACTGGGGTGGGGGGAGAGTTTAGTCTGCAGAAGAGAAAGCTCAGAGGGGCCCTTATTGTGCTCTGCAGCTGCCTGACAGGAGGATGTAGTGAGGTGGGGTCAGTCTGCTCCCAAGGAACAAGGGGTGGGACAAGAGGAAAAGGCCTCAAGCTGCACCAGGGGAGGTTTAAACTGGAGATTAGGGACAGTTTGTTCCCCAGAGGGTGCTCAGGCTTTGGAACAGGCTGCCCAGCGCAGTGCTGGAGTCACCCTCCCTGGGAGTGTTCCCAAACTGTGTAGTCGAGGCCCTCAGTGCATGGGTTAGTGGTGGACTTGGCAGTGCTGGGGTAATGGACTTGATGATCTTAAAGCACTTTTCCAACCTGGTTGATTCTGTGATTCCATGATTCTACTCATGGGTCTCTCTGTAGGTAGTGGAGCGACTTCTGCTGCTGCCTATGGACTACTGGAGCCAGCTGATGATGGTGGAGCAAGAAAACATTGACCCAGCACATGTAATTGAGAATGTCAATGCCTACTCCTCACCACAAACACCAGATGTTAAAGGTAACCCCTGAGTTCTGCTTTTCTACTTAATGGCTGTGCAGCTGCTGTTGTAAAAATAATGCCCCTCAGTCAGAGCTGCTTGAGACTCTGGAGCATTCCTGCATGCTTCATGGAGGGCGAGGGAAGAAGAACATGCCAGGAAAACACTAGCGTTGTCTAGTATTCTTGGCAGATGCTAGGGAATGTCTAATGTTCCTTGCATGGCAATGAACGCTTCAGCTGTCCCTATGTTGCTCACTTCGGTGCCTCTTTTTTGGCAGTGAGCATACTTGGGCCCCTCACTACTCCGGAGCACCAGCTCTCCAAGACTCCATCATCCAGCTCCCTGTCCCAGAGGGTCCGCTCTACCTTCAGCAAAACCACCCCCAGGTAAGTGCCAGTGGGGTGTTATGGAGATGTCGGCTTTACTGCAGGTGAGGACTTTTGGAACCTGTTCTGGGAGCAGCCTGGATTTACTAAGTCAACTCTCCCTTCATGAGTGCTGTAGTAGCAGTGCAAGCTGCATGATGGTTTAATTAGTGGCCTCTTATGGTAAGGGGAGCAATGCTTTGTGTGGGAGATGGGTACAAGTTGGGTGAAAGACCCCTGGGGAAGGGAACTTGTTAGACCTCTATATCCCAAACGCAAACCTGATCTTTTTCTGCTTCTCTTGAACTAGGTTTGGGAGCAAAGGCAAGTCAACAACCCCGCTTGGGCATCAGGGGAACTTCTTTGCTTCTCCTATGCTGAAGTGAAGTGGACCTGTGAGGTAGCGTTGTCCTTGCGTTTGCACACCAGTATGCACCAGTCCAAGAAACACCGCTCCTCTCCGCGGCCATTGGCAGCTTATGTAATAAGATCCTTTTCCATTTAGCTTCCAGCTTAACTGAGACTTTTAATGGGATTTTATTGTGCAATGTATTTTTATTACCTAATGCTGCGCTGAATTTAGTATTGGTGAAGAAAGTAATAACAGGGTTTGTTCAGAGTATTAATAAAAAGCTAGAGGAACTCCATGACACTTTTCAGTAGCAACCAGTCTCGTACCCATATGGAGTGCAACAGTCATGTAAGGATTGTAAGCTAGTTGGGTTTTGCTGTTTGGTTTTTAAAGCTCAATCTTGGTTTTTAAAGCTGCTCTTCACACAGCAGTGACGCTGATTTATTGGAATCCGCTCTTTTCCAGCAACACCCAAGTCTAATTCGTGACTTGGGCTGTGGTTGTGCAGCCTTTAATCCTGAGGATGGCACTGTTGCCTTTGATGAGCAAAGGATGCTCTAACTGCCAGATGGGCTGTGACTTTAGTAACAAAATGTTTCCTGCTACTGTATTTACAAGGTGAAAACTGTCTGTAGGTGCAAACCCCAAAGATTCCAGGGTAATCTAAATGAATGACTAGTGCTGCTCGTACTGGTGAGGGGATTGAGGGTAGGTTAAGAGCGTCCTTGCTTTTGGGAGTCCCTGCTTCCCGAACTGGGATATGTGGCCTTGCTCAGTGCTGTGTGAAAAGATTCATGGAACACCTACAGAAGCTTATAGACTGTTTTTATTGAGCTCTGGAAAACTGTTATGATTTGTGCAGTTAAGTAAATAATGATCTGTGTGACCTGTGGTTCTGTACTCTGGCTAATGTTTATTACTTGTGCTATAGAGTTTTACCACTGCGAGAAAGCAAAGCTCCTGTTTTATGTGCAGGCAGAGGCAAGCACACACATGTTTCAAAGGATTCATGCCAATATAATCACAACTATATGCTCCTTAAGCAGCAGCTAGGTCTTGCTGTGTTTGTATTTAAAGCAGTAGGACAGGCCAGGGACTATCTCTCTGCCCTGTATGCAGGTGCTTCACCCCCATTAAGCCCTCCCCAGCAGTTAATGACCTTATGGATGATGCCACCTTCTTATTTGCTGCAAATGAGATTTCTAGTAATGGAAGGCACTTTTCACTCTCCCCCAAGTGGCAACCTAGTTCTGATCTACAGCAGCTCCAAGGGGGTGATGCAGGTCTGTACCCACAAAGGATTGTGCTCAGCCCTCATGGGCCAAATTCTTCACCTTTGTTTCCAATCCCTCCCCTCAGAGAAGCAGGACTGAGGGCCTGGTGTGTAAATTTGGGGCAGTTAGTTTTCTATGGGTGGGCCTGTATTTATGGACAAGGAAAGGGATGGGCTGAGGTGCCCATGGAACCCTTGTATCTACATGAGGTAATGGGCCTGCTATTGGAGAGAGAGATAGACACTGGTCCTGGATACCTTCTAGCTTTGCAGAAAGCATTCCCTGCTTTGCTCAGGCTGGGGCTCCTGCCATCACTCTAGTTGGGCTGCCGAAAATTCTGCAGGCAAGTGGCGGTCGGTGTCTTCAATGAAGTGGTAAATAGCAGCAGCAGCCTCACCGTGGTAGTGCTGAGCCAGCTGGGTCAGCTTCTGGGCACACCTCCTCCTCGTTACTGTTGCCATGGGAATCTGGTAACCCTCCATAAACTTTGCTTTTGCTTCATCAAGTGACTTCTTCTTGTAGATGAAGAAGTTTCCCCAGTAGAGATTAAGGGCTTGAAGGCTTTTGAGGCTCAGGGTGTCCTTTCTTTCCTCCAGCTCCCTGTAGATCTTCTCTTCCTGTGCTGGGTCTCTGGCACCACAGAACTCTGCAAATTGCAGCTTTACAAACACGAGGTCTGGATGTTCCTGAAGGATTTGGTTGAGGTCCTTGATGGCTGCTTCCAATATGTTATTCTTGTCTTTGTTATTTGCATTAAGCCACTGTATCTTATAGCACTTGGCCAGGGCTTGGTAGAGAAGGTGGTAACCTGGATTCTGCTCCAGGGCTTGCCGTACTATCTTAATTGCCTTCTCTGGAGCATTTCGTTTCAGCCAAAAGTAAGATGAAGCCTTGAGGACATCAGGATCAGAGCTTTTCTCTGTATTTTCTTCTATCAAGTCAATTGATCTTTCGCTATCCACTTGTTCAAGTAGCATGGCTAAATACGTTTTGGCTCTGTAGTTATTTGGGTGCTCAAGAACAGTTCTTTCCAATTGGATTCTAGCTTCCTCTGCAATATCAGGATACCAGAAGTAATTCCAGGAGGAATAAAGAGCCATTCCGAGCCCAGCACGGAAGTTCCTGTTCTCCGGTTCAAGCATCAATGCCACCTCAAAGCACTCCCTTGCCCGTTCTCCATTGCGGGATCTGATAGCCAGGAGGGACCAGCCTTTCTGGGCCTGGATGTATGGGATCAGCCGTGCATCTAAAGGAGTTGGGCAGAGCTGCTGAACTTGTTCCAGGTAGCTTTCAGCCTCCTGGTAAGAGGCCTGAAGGTAGTGAATCCAAGCGTAATTCCCATATATAACCAAAGAGCCAGCAGCAGATGCCTGCTGCTCATCTTGCCTCTCGTACTCTTCAGCATCTTTAAGGCTTTGCAGAGCTGCTCCGTTCTGACCTTCCAGCTGGTACAGGTACGCCTGCAGCCCCAAGAGTGCTGCCTGGTTTTGGTGGGGTGTGTACTTGATTTCAACAGCCAGCTTCTGCAGGACATGGCTAATATCAATGTGGTCTGCTATACTCAAACGCCAGGTGAAATGGCACTGAAGGGCATCCAACTTTTCCTTCAGCTCTTCCTTGCTGCAGAAAGGAAAGTGTGAGTTAGGAATAGGCAGCGTGTGGTGTCCTCTGGTACCCACACAGAGCACAAAGGAGCTCCTTAGCTGTACTTGAAACAAAAAGGAGGGAGAGGTGGAGGATGGGGCTCTCCCCCCTCAAGCTACTAAAAATCCTGTCAGTCTTTGTTCCAATCCCCCCATTTTCAGTGAGCCATCTGGGGGACTTCCTGGCTTCTTGTTCTCCAAAGGGGAGTTACAGTGCCTGAAGCCAGGGCTGCTGCTGTTACCCAATGCAAAGGCCCTAAGATGGACTTCAAGAAACAGGAAAAGTAGAGCCAGCCAAAACCACACAATGAAAACTTCTCTGTTCTCTGTGAGAAAGAAAGAAATAGGGGCTGTGCCTTCATGTGAGTGATGCATCAAGAGATGGCTCAGCAGGGAGAGTCCAACAAAGAGCCATGAAGATGTTGGACTAGAGCATCTTTTATCTGAGGAGAGGCTGAAAGAGCTGGAACTCTTCAGCCTATAGAAGAAAAGGCTCAGAGGCATCTTAGAAACACACATAAACACCTGAAGGCAAGGTGCAAAGATAAAAAGCTTTTTATCAGTGGGGCCCAGTGTTTGGGACAAGAAGCAGTGGGCACAAGCTGGAACCCATGAAGCTTTATCAGGAACCTCTTTGTCTTTTAGTTGTGAGAATGATAGAGCACCAGCGCAGCTCGCCCAGAGGCGTGGTGGAGTCTCCATCCTTGGAGATATTCAAAAGCTGTGTGGATGTGGTCATGGGCAACCCGCTATTAGGTGGCCCTGCTTGAGCCGAGGCTTGGTCAAGGTGTAACCTCCAGCGGTCCCTTCCAACCTTAACCATCCTGTGGTTCTGAACAAGGACCTTTGGCAGAGCATAGTCAACCCAAAGCCACTCTCTGGAGCTGCTCCAAGATTGGAAGCTGTGCACTTACCTCATGCTTGCTGTGGATGGAGTGGCACCCTTAGGGTGTGAAGGCTTGGGCAGGGTCTCTTCCACACTGCAGCAGATGCACAGGGTAGCACTGTATGTGTAACTCATTAACTGACCCTTAAATAGAGAGCATGTCTTTCTGGAAAGGGTCTGATAAAGCCATTGGCTTGGAAGAAACGAAACTGAAAGAAGAAACTTGAACCAGAAAAGAAAGTATCCTGATTTCTCTGTCGAGAAGCTACTACCTTCCCTTCACAAAATGGAACTGGGATCTCGATAAAGAATGGAAACCCATTCAGAGCAGCAGGACCCGAGCTCACCTCTGGAGCCCTTCTTCCTCCTGCAACTGGCTTTGTTAGCATTAAAGCGTTTAAGAAGTAACAGGGTTTAGGTGATAGAAGACTCTGGGTGACAGAGTGTGAATATGGCATTGCCATCATTGTTGAAAGGCTCTGACCGGCTCTCAGACCCTGGCACTGGGCTTGTTGGGCTGGTTTTGTCTGGATCTGTCCCAGCCTGCCTGGAGCTTTGCAGTACTTCGTTTAGCTGTAACTCCTTAGCAACAAGGTCCTTCTTGCTCGATTTTGAGGTATCGAATTGGCATGGGTTTGTATAGCTGAGGTGCGAGTGGCTGTGCCTGGGATAAATCCCATGTACTTGCTCGGGGTATCAGCAACTCTTTGGTGATCCATTGCCGAACATGGGTTTAGCAAGTGACAGAAACCAGTCTTAGAGGTAACATCAAAAAAGGCAGGTAAAACATGGAATCCGCAGGGGACACACAGTGTATGTGTCTGTAACATGGAATCGCAGCTTAATGAAGAAAGATTCAAGTATAGGGACCAGTAGGCAATCCATTAACTAACACTCAAATAGCCCCACGTAGGTAGTAAAGCACGGATGAAGAAACCATCAAGCCTATAATCATATTCTTCCTAGGAAAGAAGAAATGAAACCCATCAACATCACTTTTCCTCCCCTCAGGATGTGGATGAGTCACTGCAGCAAAGGAAAGAGGGTGAATTTGCCATTTAAGCATTGGGATAGGTACTTCTGTCTGCTGTGTTTGTTGGGTTTTATTATGGACAACCTTTAATGGAAATGGAATAATTTGGGTATTAGCTGTTAGCACTGCTGGAAGAGGTTGAGCAGTAAAGGATGAGAGAATCACATAATACTTAAGGGTGGAAAGGACCTTAAGATAATCTAGTTCCAACCCCCCTCCCATAGGTAGGGATGTCTCGTACTAGACCATGTTGCCTGAGGCTCTGTCCAGCCTGGCCTTGAACACTGCCAGGGATGGGGCAGCCACAGCTTCTCTGGACACCCTGTGCCAGCGCCTCAGCACCCTTAAAGGGAAGAGCTTCTGCCTTATCTCCAGCTTCAACTTCCCCTGTTTCAGTCTGACCCCATCACCCCTTGTCCTATCGCTCCAGTCCCTGATGAGGAGTCCCTCTGCAGCATCCTCGTAGCCCCTTCAGACCCTGGAAGCTGCTCTGAGGTCTCCACGCAGCTTCTCTTCTCCAGCCTGAACAGCCTCAACGTTCCCAGCCTGGCTCCATACAGGAGCTGCTCCAGCCCCTGCTCATCCTCATGGCCTCCTCTGGCCTTGCTCCAACAGCTCCATGTCCTTATGTCGAGGACACCAGAACTGCACACAGTGCTGTGAGTGGGCTCTTGCAGGAGTCAATTGGTCTTGATTAGATTGAGGCATGAATTAGACTATGAATGAGTTCTTATTCTTGAATCCACACGTAAACCGCTCCTTTCTGCCCGCTCTGGCTTGCCCAAGCTGCTTCTCCATTGCTGGTGTGGCCAGGATGAGGCTGTGTGTGTTGGATGACAGACAGACAGATGCCCTCACTTCCCGGGGCAGGCGCTGAGCTGGGCTATGGGCAGTGCCGGCAGAATGGAGGAGAAATCCAGAGCTCAAATCCCTCAGGCCTCAGCAATGCTTTTTGGCTCTGTCTCCTGCTAATATTAGGACTGGTTTGAGGAAGATTCTGGTTTCATGGAATCGCTATTAATATCATAGAAAGCCTGGATGGAGATCAAAAATAACAGCAAATGAGAAAACTCCTGATGACAGAGCCAAAGGGGAAGTGCAGGCAGGGCTTGGTGCTGGCAGAGAGAAACGGGGGGAAGGAAAAGCAGAAGAGCTGCAGTAAGATGCGAAGAAGTAAAACGCTTTGGAGATAGCTCAAACCCACTGCTTGGCTCCAAACCAGTTCTGTTACATCAAATAGCACCGATCGAGTTCTCTGAGCTGATTGAAAGGAAATCCTCATTTATTGGCCCGGATGATTCCGAGTTGGGAAAAGCACCCATCTGTCAGCAAGTTCCTCTGCTGCCTATTCAGGAACGAGAGGGCTTGCACCAGCCTGGTGCTCTAACCCCAATGTGCCTTGGAAATGAAGCTGCTTTTCCACTTCTCCGGTCTGTTCCATTTCCCCCAGCAGTCTGCTGCTGTAACTGGGCAAGCCTATGAGCCCTGGTTTTCATCTTCCTTTGTAATCCCTGTTGTACTCGGGGTAATCTAGGAGTGGTTTGCAGGACCAAATGAGACAAATGAACCGATGAGGAAGTGCAGAGAGGCCATCAGGCTCCGAGTCCTTCATCAAGCAGGAAAAGGAAGAAGTCCAGGCTCTTAACCTGATTCTCCTTGGACATGATGGAGGGGCTGTGAACTGCTGAAGTGTTCTGCAACACCAAGTGAGAAAGAGCCTGGAACTGGGCTGGGACATTTCAAGGAGCTTCAGCTGAGAAGCAAAGGCCAGAACTAAAAATAGGGATGCAGCAGCAGGATTTCCCTGGCAAAGGCTGAGTCTTGGCTCAATATTTCTCTTGTTAAGTGCATCCAAGCCCTTTGCTGGCACTGAAGTCCAGACGAGGCTTCTATGAGTGAAGAGACAGGTAACAAAAAGGTGGTTTCTGTTTCGGTGGCACCTTTTCAGATCACATTGATTCTACTATTCCAGGCTGTGCTGCTTGTGGTTCTGCTTGTGGATGTGCACACTCCCCCAGGGAAAGAAGGTGGCAAAAGGAGAGGTTTCCCTGCGTATCCGTACTTGCACAGAGGTGTTGGTTCATAGCTTTAATCGTAGACTGGTTTGGGTTGGAAAGGACCTTAAGGTCATCCAGCTGCAACCCCCTGCCATGGGCAGGGACACCTCACATTAGCCCATGTCACCCAAGGCTCTGTCCAACCTGGCCTTGAACACCGCCAGGGATGGAGCAGCCACAGCTTCTCTGGGCACCCCGTGCCAGCGCCTCAGCACCCTCACAGGGAAGAGCTTTATCTCCAAGCTGAACTTCCCCTGTTTCAGCCTGAATCCATCACCCCTTGTCCTATCACTATGTGCATGAATCCCTAGCCAAGAGCTGTGCTGACAGAAGCCTGCGGGCTCCATCTCCTCAGGAGCTGGACGACAGCGCTGGACCAAAGCAGGTAACGTTTATCCTAGGCAAGCACTTACATACCTCAAAGACGCCTCTTTCCTCCTATCGTTTTGCTATAAAGCACTAGCTTCTAAGCGCAGACCTTGTGCTTGTACCAGCAGATGGCAGAGGATTTCCACCGATGAGCTGCAGGACACGAGGCTGGGTGTGGGCATGGCTATGCTCTGGCCAGGCTGGGACCAGCAGCGACACTTTGGTACCCCTTCCCGATGGCTTCTTTTTATTCATCCTTATTTGGATGCCAAGAGCTCTCTTTGGAAATGGGGTGTTCTTTGGGTGCAAACAGGGAGGGTAAAGGAACCAGGACTTAGAGAGCATGAGCAGCCTATGGAGGGCATTCACCCTTCACAATTGAGCCACAAAGGGCCCAAGCAAATGACCAGGCAGCAAGTTTCAAATGGAAAAGGCAGAACTTTTTCTGCATATAACATATACTGAGACGCTGAGTGCACCATTGTGTTGAACAGCCTCTGCCTTGCCAAAAATATCTGACCTCCATGTTTGCAGAGGCTTTGAAGCATAGAATCATCCAGGCTGGAAAAGACCTTTAAGATCATTGAGTCCAACCATTACATTAACGTACAGCAGCAAAGAGCCTCTCTGTGCGTGCCCCGATTCTTACACCCACCTGAATTACCTGATACTGCAAACGAGCTCTGTTGAATTGCTGCGGATAAAGGTGGTGTGGACGTTCTGCTTTAGTGATACCCGAGCATCACACGATGTAACCACCAGAGACTGGCTTTGCTGCATGGGATGGTGCAGGGAGCTCTATCTGGGGATGGCAGTGAATACCTTCTCCAGACAGCCCTGGTTCTCCCCAACCCAGACAGGAGCTGCTTATAAAACTGTGTCTTCTATAAGCTGCAGCCAGAGCTGGGCGGCTTCTCCAGCACGCACAGAGAATGGAAGAGAAGAGCTGTTTAGCATTTCAACATCTTCAGCTGAAACACCTTCCCGACACGTCCATCTCTCCTGCCTTAATCTGTCTCTGCAAATAGGAGGATTTGACTGTTTACAGTGCGGTGAGCCAATGAGGTCTCTGCCAAGGCTTGATCAGCAGGAGAAGAGTAATTCGAGGGCAAAGAAAATAGATGATAGCAAAGAGTTCAGTTAACTGACCTCAAAAACACAGCCCTCGCTGGCTGTTGGCTACGTGACTGCCTCACCATCTCGCACGTACCAAGGGTATGTCTGCAACGGGCTGGAAGACACCCTGATACCAACGAGCATCCCTGGCTCCTCAGGGAGGCCTTCTTATCTCCAAGAGCAAAGCCTTCCCTTCTATCAGCACTTAGAGAGACACTCAACTGTCTTCCAACTGCTCTGATGCGCTGATAAGCGCAGCGCGTTCGCTGCTCAGCCCGGCTGGGAAGCTCCAGCACCCCAGGGCCTGATCTAGGGCAGGCAGCTTGGCAGCAAAGCCCCTGCTGTAAGCATGCAGAGGAGTTGGGATCCAGAGAGCTATTAACTCACTGACCCAGCTCATGCCGCACAAGGGGCTGTAGCCTTTGGGCCAGCTCTTAGCCTAGTGCAGAGCTGCCTTGTGAGCACAGGCAATGTAAGGTGCAAGTGGCTCTTATGCTGCATGTAGTACCTGTTGCTTAATTCTACAGCCTTCTGTGTTGTGGTTGCTGAAGGAGGCAGCAAATAACCCTGACTGGCAAAAGGGCTGAGGCTGAATCCCAGTTCCAGACCATAGGAAAGGGTAAAAGAGGATCTGTGGGGTGTGCATGGATGTTAACTAGTGAAACCTAGAGCATGGGAGAAAATCAGATCCTCTGATTCCAGCCTCCAGCTGCTGGTCCTAGGGCACATGGTGCCACTATCATGGCATAGAAGTAGTAAGGAACTGTGGTCCGAAGATCTGATCAGGTTGCAGCAGTACCATGCTCTGAGCCAAACAGGGAGCAACAGGAAAAGAAGAGGAGCTGGAGCAATGACAACCCCCCCAGCATAACGTGTAGAAAGAAAGAACAGGCAGTGGATGATTCAGGCAACGTGGTCATTAAAGTAATACAGATATTGAAGGAGGAACCTGTTTCCTGCGCGGCTTGGAAAAGCCCAGATCATGGTACACTTGGAGCAGTTAACAGCAGCTGTAAGAGCAGGCAAGCTCCTCCGCAGTGGAATGTTCAGGTGCTTTGCATAGGTTTAAAGAGTAGTAAGGAGAGAAGCAATCTCAATGCTATATGCTACAAACCAAGCTAGAAAAGCACGGATGTTCATTATAGACTTTCAGGGCATCTGGGCAAGAGATGGAGAGAACAAAACCCTACAGAGCCCTCTAGAAAGAGGAAACAAACTCCAACACCGCTCCCTCATTCTGGCTCTTCCTCCATCACCTTTCAGGAAGCAAAGTGACAGAGGTGAAAGCTTTGCTTCTGCTTCATCCTCTTGCTCTCATCCAGGACCTGTCTCAGCCAACATCTGTCACTGGTGCGCAGTGAAGACGTGCTGCTCTGTACATCTGCAGGTACCATCCCAAGAGCTGTTTCAGTGGCTTCAAATAGATGTTGAATTCAACGTGGTACCCACGCTGTTTGTAGCATCTTCCTAGGCCACATTTGGGAGCACAGCTCGGTACAACCGTGGGGAACACTGGCTTTGTATCCATTGCCTATTGCTTGGCCAAAGTCTTCTCCAGGGTCCCGAGGCACCCAGGTAGCCCATAGAGCATTTCTCTTCGTATGGGTCTCTTCATTTATCAGTTCAAAGGAGCTGCAGCCCTGACAAGGCTGTCAGAGCTTTCCAAGTGGTTCATTTTTGGCATCCAGAGCCAGCTCTGTGCCCTGAGCTGTGCTTTAGGTGCTATAAAGACACTTGAAAAGTTAGACCTCAAGTGAGCTCTTAAACCTGCCCAGGCTTTCGAGTGCTTTAATTCAGTCCTTGTGATCCTATTTCGTTTGATGGGCTTGGAGTTGACATTTCAGTGTCACGATGCTGCTCCTCACGTGGGTACTTCTTGAATCCTTCAACCCCCTCTCTTTAAAGCTCTGAAGTCCTCCAATATCTTGTGCTAAAGGCTCTGAATGAGTCCTATGGATGATCCCAGCAGTGACTTCGGCCCCACAATCACTGACCCCAGACAACATTCCCAAAGAGCTCCCAGCAGCTCAGCCCCTCGCTCCTGTGTGCAGGCAGGAGGCTCCATCCGGAGCTGGAACACAGCAGCCAAGCAGAGTTTCCTTTGAGCTGCAGATAAGCAGATTCTGGTGATAGGGAGGCCCTGCTCAAACACAGCCCAGGCTTCCAGCTCCAGGGCCAAAGGGGAAGGAAGTATCTGATACTGTGAACATAGGACCGAGAGAGAAAAACAACTCTTCGAGAAGCATCACCCTTAAACATATGCCCTGAGCTGTTAACCCACTGCTGCCAAGGGTGAGCATCCCCAAAGTGAGCCATGAACCCACTGCTGCCAATGTTGAGCATCCCCAAAGTGAGCCTTGAACCCACTGCTGCCAAGGGTGAGCATCCCCAAAGTGAGCCATGAACCCACTGCTGCCAAGGGTGAGCATCCCCAAAGTGAGCCATGAACCCACTGCTGCCAAGGGTGAGCATCCCCAAAGTGAGCTCTGAACTCACTGCTGCCAAGGGTGAGCATCCTCAAAGTGAATCGTGAACCCACTGCTGCCAAGGGTGAGCATCCCCAAAGTGAGCTCTGAACCCACTGCTGCCAATGATGAGCGTCCCCAAAGAACCCTCAGAGCTTAGGACATGAGAGAGCTGAAGGTTTTCTATGCCTGTGCAGTGTTTTGTGAGGATTCCTTAGGGATCAGCAGCAAAGAGACAACTCACTGTGCAGGAAACCTGGATCAGGCGTGGAGAAAGCCATCATGGGCTTGTGTGCATTGGAAAACCGAGTTGTCATTGTGAACAACGGTCAGATTACCCCTGCAAAACACCCACTGCAGCCTCTTCAGTGACTGCTGCAGGGCCCAGCTTGCTCGGTGCTGGGTGGTGACACACGTCGGGGCACACAAGATCACTGTGTCTTGGAAATCACAGCTCTTCTCAGCCGCAGCAGAATTACCCACCTGCAGAGAGCAAACAGAAGCAGCGTTTCACACTGTGCAGATGCTGCCGATAAGATGAAACAGGATGACAAAGCTGTGGTCAAGACCAGCAGAGGCTGTAGCAGGCTCTTTGGCAGCCTGGTTCCTGAAGGAGAATCCTGGGAATATCGGTAAAAAATCAGGCACAGGAATAGGAAAAGGAGAATTCCTGGAAAAGCGAAGGAGAAGCGTTTCCTAATGTCAGGTACATCCACCTGCAATGCAGTGACACACACGACTGAAGAGCAGAGGAGCCAGCATCACACCATGCTTCAGATAAGATAAATGCAGAGATCTGAGGCAGCAGAGGGATAAAATAGGTTTCAAGGGGCACTGAGCATGGAAACCTCTCCTCCTGGGGCCCAATGGGTTGATGACATGGCAGAACATCCAATCACAGACGGTGTCCAATGGTACCCAGCTGATGGAAGGAAGAGGATCATGCCCTGCTATTCAAAGACCTGAGCCCCAAGGTCATGCTGTATCCTGATCGTTATCAGTGCTCAAGCATCTCAGGCACAGAGATGGTGGAGTCACCGTCCCTGCAAGTGTAGCCAAGGCCCTCAGTGCCATGGGTTAGTGGTGGCCTCCACAGTGCTGGGAATGATTGGACTTGACGAGCTTAATGGTCCTTTCTATAGTCGATGATGCTATGATTGTATGATCTTCATCCCCCCCAGCCCAGTGAAAGCTGCTGCAGGAGATGGTCCACAGCTTCCAGAAGCTGCCTCGAGATGGTGCTCCAGCCAATTGTCTGCGCTTTGAGAAGCCTTTGCTTGCATCACAGATGGGTTTTCCGTGCGGGTCTTTGCCCAAGGGTAACAAACGAGGGTGGAGCGGGCTCAGCCCTCGCAGGGAGCCATCAGCTGCCTCTGCCAAGCCATTCCTCTCGCTTTGAAAGGCCCATCGCCTCCAGCTCTTGGCAATGAGTCACAAACAAGGTCCCCATAGGAAAGGAGAACTATGGATTCCTAACCTTGACCGCTCTGCGGAGGAAAGGTTTATTTGTCCAGCTTGCTTTATAAATAACCCCGAAAGCAGCAGCTTTGTTTTCACGCTCTCGGGCTGGACGTGTGCAGGAACCTCAGCAGAGGGCCTTGGGCAGCCCTGGCCAAGGAGACCAGTCCCTGGACAGGGGTTTGAATGCAAAGTACCCCAACAGGACAAGAGCGAGGAGCAGGATCTGTGGTTCCATGGCATGGGAGTGCTGCAGGGACCTTCCTGCTCCTCTTGGATCTTGTCAAAATATGCCTCCATCCGTGCTGTGTTTTGCAGCACTGGCAAGAGAAGCATCAGCAGCATCCCCTGTGCTGTGACTCGCTATTGCTGGTTGCATCCAGAGTGAGGAAAAGGGTTAAAACCAATGTGGAGAATGGAAAGAGTTGAGGTCAAAGAGCAGAATGTTACTGGAGGGATTCATAAAGGAACCTGTGGAGTCACCACACAGGTAAAGCCAAGAGAAACCTGAGAGGAGACTTAACCCCATGTGGGCAAGGTTAACCCTTGCATTGTGAGTCAGGGACAGCCTTCCAGCAATCTGGAATGGGGAATCACTGATGTTGAGTTGGGAAAAGGACTGACAGTCTGCTCCTAGCCTGGAGAGATGCCTGACTTCCCAGAGCAGCCGAGGGGGCAGGATGCTCTCTTGGAGTCAGGCATCCTCTCCGTCCCCTGTACAAGTGCTGTGGGGACAGACAACAGCATTAATGAAGCCGGTCCTTCCATTAACTGTGTTTATTCTCTTTTTAAATCCCCCATCTCAGTGTTTTCCTCGCTTTTGCAGGCCAGGAACAGCTCCAGATTTTCCTTTTATCCGAGGATCCTGGAAAGGGGCAAATGCTCTTTTATACCAAGCAATAAAGCTGAGAAATCACAGCATCCCACAGGGATGGGACAGGCAGACACCACCGAGGCACCTGAGCCCAGTATCCTTTGACAGGAGATTTTCCAGAGCCTGAGAGTGGTCCGCATTGGAATGCCGCAGTCTTTCCTCACGGGATAAGCACTGGACACTTTGCAAAGTATGTGGAAAAAGAGAGAAAGTGGGGGGTGAACGGAAACCCTGTGCTCAGCACTTCACGCATGGTTGGCCTTTTTCTCCCATTGCAAGCAGCTCCTCCCCAGGCAGCAGAACACCGAGGACCCAAACAAGCCTTTAGAAGTAGATGCTTCCCTTCCCCAACCCACTCTTCCTTCAGCCCTTATCTGCCCTTACCTGTCTCCATTGGGTTGCTTTACAAGTCCCAGACACTTCCTTCCTTTGTTTGTCTTGGCCACAAAGGGAAATGTCTTGTGTGTCAGAGTTTAGTGCAAATTCCCGTCCAAGCTCTTCAGTACCTCTGGCCCCAGTAAATCAAACCTCTTCTCCTCAGCAGGGATTCGCACGCTCCATCAGCTCCTCTCCCTCTGTTTTCCCTCTCCTGCCTGCACGAAGGCTTGAGATGGAAGCAGCAAAACACCCAGGGGTTAAATCCCCACAGGCTGCTGCAAAGTGGGGCTGGGAAAAGGCTTCCAAGGCATTCAAACAGAGCCCCAGTGTCGGAGGGTCTGTGGCCCTGTCCTGGCTCTCCAAGGGCCTGGCTGGAGATGGATGCAGAGCAGCTGGTGGCAAATGAGCCCTGAAGAAGTGGTGAATAGTGCAGACATGAGCTAGGAATGGTCAGGTTTCACCCTGTGAGTGGGCTCCTCGGGGAGCATCGGGTCCATCAGGACCTCATGGGGACCTCTCCCCAGAGCCTTCCCTTTCTCTCCTTCTCCTTCCTTCCGTTGCGTCCACGTTTCCTGTTACCACGCAGGTTTTGACCCATATTCATCCATCCCATTGGATGCCTGTGCTCATGTGGAAGCTCTCAGGACTCAGAGGAAGCTGGAAAAACACCCACTTCTGAAACAGGCGCAGCAGAGAGAAGCTTTAACTGCCCCTGTAAGTACATGGTACAGGACTTGGGGGCTTGAGAAACAGCCCATTACTAAACCAGCCCATGACCCTACAGGCACAAAGCTTCCCCTGTGGGTGATGAAGATGCTCAGAGGAGTCCCCTGCTCCCAGTTGCACAATAGGAATTAGTCATTTTTGGAGCAGGAATTTATGATGGGCTTGGCCCAATGCTTTGGTTGCTGGTGGAAGAAAGCTTGAGAAGCATCACTCGCTGGCACGTTGGGCTGAGCAGCTCTGATGGGATGCAGCACTTGTGTTAAAGCTGGCACAATAAAGCCAAGGGCAAAGCTGAGTGTGAAGGGGGTAATTTTAAGGAATTCCTGGCAGCTCTTATGCCTGAATTAGCTTCTCTGCGTTGTTTTCCCATGAACTGCTCAGTGTGGGCATGTTAAGAATGATGGAGCGAGCAGATCGAAGAGCACGGAGCTCCCTTGGCTTGGGTGGCTTCTTGACTGTTCTGCTCCCCCTTTCCTCTTTAGGAAGACCATCTGGACTTAGAGACTCAAAGCAGGACACGGGGGTCCTGGCTGGAAATGTGGGCAGGAGGCACAGCCCTCAACAGGGGAAGTTCAGGTTGGAGATAAGGAAGAAGCTCTTCCCTGTGAGGGTGCTGAGGCACTGGCACAGGGTGCTCAGAGAAGCTGTGGCTGCCCCATCCCTGGCAGTGTCCAAGGCCGGGTTGGATGGGGCTTGGAGCACCCTGCTCCAGTGGAAGGTGTCCCTGCCCATGGCAGGGGTTGGAAGTGGATGACCTTAAGCTCCTTTCCAACCCAAACCTTCTATGAGCTCTAGCTGGACCGCAGCGCCCTTTCCCCAGGGCCCGTTGGAGGGAGGTGATGGTTTCTTTCATCCTGGAAGAGTGAAAACATGGTAAGCCTGGGGTGTTCTACAGAGAGACACAGGTCCTCATCCTCATCCCACACCTTTGCCTGCGTTCACTGACAGGCAGAAGGAGAAGGGACCTCTCCGTGGGGGGAGCAGCTCCGCAGCACCAGGTGCAGAACAAGAGCATCAGGTGGAGATGAAGCCCCCGGAGCTTCGGCAGGGAGGGCTGAGCTGCCTTAGCCGCAAGCCTACCCCGCAGGCAGCGCTTCGGTTGGAAGCTCCTTCCTCTGCAGATGAGCACCTTGATCTTGGCTCCCCCCTTGTCCCCTCCTCACCGTACCAGCCCTGTGCGGTCGCACCTGACTGCGGGTGCCTGGGGCCGGCAGCTGCTGAAACCACAGCTCCACGGAAGCCAACTCTGCCTGCTCAGAGGAGGCTGCGCTGCACGAAAACAAGGCTGAGTCCGCTGTGTCCCTGCGGGCTCTCCTGGCAAAGAGGGCAGCAAGGGCTGGAGATGACGTTTGTGGGCCCAGGAACATCCCCCAGGCACCACCTGCAGCGGAGTGAAAGGGATCGGGGATTTCTGGAGATCTGGGACCTTCATCGGGGACTTAGTGACGGGACAAGGGGTGATGGGCTCAAACTGAAGCAGGGGAAGTTCGGGTTGGAGATAAGGAAGAAGCTCTTCCCTGTGAGGGTGCTGAGATACTGGAATGGGTTGAACAGAGGAGCTGTGGCTGACCCATCCTTGGCAATGCTCAAGGCCAGGTTGGACGGGGCTTGGGCATCATACTCTAGGGTGAGGCATCCCTGTCCATTGCAGAGGGTTGGAACTCCATGATCTTAAGGTCCTTTCCAATCCAGATGATTCCATGATTCTATGATACTTTGCATGTAAACACATACATCTGGGTTTATCTGGCCAGCTGATAACACTGACATCTGTATCTGAAACAGGGGGGGAATCGAGCACTTGCATTGCCCTCCTTGAGCTTTCTCATAGGAGAAACGTTAAACTGAAGCACCATCTGCAACCACCAGAGCAGCAGTTCAGGTGCCAGAGCTGCCGTTAGAGCCAGGGGGAAAGTGATGAAGAGCAAGAGATGAGTGGCCAGCGATGAGACTCCTCCATGCCAGCAGCACACTGAGGTCTTCAGAGTACTAAGTCATCCTCCCTTGGAAAGGGAAGGTCTTTCCACCCCTGCAATGCTCTTTCCACCTCTGACCTCCTCTAGGTCCATCTAGGAGGGATGCCACCTTGTCCTGCCCCCAGATGAAGGGGTTCAGGCTCAAGCCTGCAAGGTTCCCTCAGTGCAATCTGTTGTCACAGGAGGCAGGGGTTGTCTACGTGTACATTGATGGCGAGGACAGGAGCAAGCGTACGCCCAGGGAAATGTCACTTGGATAAAGCTGTTTTGCAGTGAGATGCACTTGACGGTGGCATTATCTACCCAGGGATGGTCTAGAAGGGAAAAGGATCCTCTCTAATTCAACAACGTGATATTAAATAGTACAAGCCCAAGGAAACGTGCACCCAGCAAAAGCCAGGCAAGTTTTACCCCCGTAAAGATGCCAACGCTGGTTGGAGAGCAAGCTCTATCCAAACTAAACGCATCTACAGCTCCAGCGCTGAGAAGCAGCGTCCCTGTGCCTGACACTAACAGTTCCCAGCCCTGGATGTGATTCTAAGCACTTCTTTCGAATCAGTCTGTGTTTTCCAGGCTGATGCAGAGGCCAAAGGGAAGCTTTTGTGCGCCGGCTGCTGATGCGGCATCATCTCGCCTGGTGCTGAACAGCAGCATCTTCTTCTGCTCTATGGCAAGAGGCCACTGGCTCGTGGGAGTGCAGGAAGAGGACAGTGTCTCAGCAAAGCACTTCCGTGTTTCCCCTCCTCTATTTTTCCATCCTGGTCTCCTTCCCTCCCTTAGCACCTGGGATGTGGATGGTCAGGGTTGTTCACCTCCACTGTTCTGAGCTTGTCATTCCCAGTGAGGCCAGGAATCAATCCGGAGCTCCCTCACCTGCCTGTTCTTGACATTTAGTCTCTCTGTAGTGCTTGGGATCTCTCTCGGAGGCACAGCAGAAGATCCTGGATGGCAATATGAGAGCAACAGCCATCTCTGTAGGTCCTCCTGCTGTGTCCAGCCTGGAGCTGCTCCTACAACTGCCACTGGAGCCAAAGGGCCGCAATGGGACAATGGTGGAATGAGTAGAAAACAGCTGTGATTTTCCTCCATTTCCTGCAGATTTGGAAGTCAGGCCTCCCCCTCTAACATCTCATCCCTCCCCTTCACAGCTGCTTCTCATTCCCCAGCCAGGCTATTCCTGCTTTGCTGGATAGCCTTTCATTTCTTCCTATGTTTTTGGGGAAGGAGGGGGCTGTGCTCCACAGCTGCACAAAATTCATCCCTGCTCCCATCACTATATATAGCATCAGACAGGCCACATGGAGCAGGGCTGGGGTTAATGGTCATGGAATGGGGCTCAGCTGTCTCTGAACTGTGATTTACTGGGAGCCAGGCCAGGCAAGTTCCTCCTCGCGCCCTTGCTATGGAGTTGTCCACAAGGGAACAGCCTTTTCCAAAGGGGCAGATGAGTTGGAATGCCTGTTTCCTAGCTGAGACTCGAGGTGGGAAATGGTTCAAGCAGGTCTGCTGTTGGATGGGGTCCCCAGGGAGGTGCTGGTGTGATGCGGAGGGGCACCATGCGTGCTGATGTGCCACCTTCTCCATCTTTAGGAGCTTGGAGCCAGGATGGGTGAGTTTAACCTGGCCCTTGCTCTTCACTGGGGCTTGTGGTTGATGGGAGTATTCCGTGGGGAATGCAGTTGTTAGAGTTGCTCTCAGTATGCGCATCCCAGTGGGAATGCCTGCTCTGGGTTAGCGATGTGAGGGTCTTTCAGTCTGTGTCCCCTACCTGTTTCATGTCAGGTGTCTAAAATGCTCTCGCTGTTGGATAATTTGCCTGTTTGCCACATAGAGATTGGGTACAGCCCTCCCCTTGCCTGGGGGGCTTTAGCCTCCTTGGTGTCCCCTATGGGGACAGCAGTGTCCCTGTTGGCAGCAGTTGGGTGCTGCTGTGTGCTGCGGAGGGCCACTGAATCCCCTTGCGATTCATATCTCTTCCCTGCGCAGTGCCAGTAGTGATGTGAAGAACCTGCAGAGTGTAGCTGGGGCTTGAATTACTTATCATACACCCTGGTCCTCAACAGCTTGGAGTGCTTTTAGCCTCACAGACATAACTCTTCTCCTCCTGAAGACATAAACCTGCTCCTTTCCTGCCTTCTATGGAGAGATGCAGCTCCTTCCCCTGCCTCACACATCACCGCCTGCATGCTGCTGCTCCTCCAGCTTTTAAGCCCCTGTTTAGGCCTGCTTAGTGTCTAAGGACGGTTGTGATGTTATGGCATCTGCCAGCAAACACTGCCCTGGAGCTGCTCACACAACCCCTGAGGGCAACGTGGCATGGCCATGGCTGTGTCCCCGGGTCTCCCACTGATGGGGACACTGGGACTTCCTTACTGGGCTGCTGCAGCAGCATCAGGGCAATGGCAGTGAGGGGAAAGCTTGCATTGAAGGAGAACTTCACCCCATCCCCGGCAGTGCTCCAGGCCGGGTTGGATGGGGCTTGGAGCAACCTGCTCTAGGGGAAGGCGTCCCTGCCCATGAAGCCAAAGTAGCTCCTACAGAGCTGTTTCATTCCCAAAGCAACCTGCTGTGCAGCTTGCCAGTTTGCAGAGGGCTTGCACAGCATCCTCTGGAGGTATCCCAGAACATCATTCCCACAGGGAATGAGCATTCGCCATGCCTGTCTTTACATTCCTCTGTGCCTCCAGCTCCCCCAAAGCATTGAAGTACCTCCTTTCCGTGTACACCCCTGAATGCAGCCGGTTGCAGCTCTATGGATGGCAGATAAGTGCTTGTGGGCTACGTGAAGGTTTCCCTTGGAGGGAGCTATGTTCAGAGCGAGGGATTCCCACTGGAATGTGAAGAGGTTTGGCTTTTGTCATGATAAAGCCTTCCAGAAGCACTCTTGGGAAATGCCAATGCAGATGGAAGCGCTGGGGCTTAGCATGCGTGGAACTTCAAAGGAGCTGGGCACGTGCTTCCCTCCAGAACACGGGTCATGATGTGGTTTCTGGGAGCCCTTTGGCCCCAGGTCTCTGTGTTCCCACCTCAATGTCCATTGGATGCCACTTCCCAAGTCCTATAGCATGACCCCATCACCCCCTTGGCAGGAAGAGGGTGTCTGTGTGTGCTCACACCCCCATGCAGTCTACCCCTGAAGCCTCCGTTTCCTCCTGCTCCCCTTGACTGCCCGTGTTCCCATGCAGAGCTGCATTCAGAGCTTGCCTTTGCCTTCAAGAGCCTCATATAGAGACAGAACTTCCTTTGTGTGCCATCCTAAAGCCTTCACACACACCTCCCACCATGAACCCCTTCAGGAACCTCCTTAGAGCCACCACCATCACCACTTGCAGTGCTCCATTCGCTGCACACCTTTAGGGCTCTCCGGTGGGACAGGAGCTTCCCTGCCTGGTCTCTGCCTTTGAAACACAAAGGTTTTACTCTTCCACCCTCTTTGTTCCTCCTGGGAGGCTTTGGTCGGGTCTTAATGAGACAGGATTGCCTCACTTCCTTAGGGATGGAAATGTCTCTTTGTTAAACAAGGCAGGAGCTCTTATCTCTGCCCGGCCTCTCAACAGCTCTGCTTTTGGCAGTTAGCGCTGTGTCCTTACACCTCGCATGCAGATGGTGCAAAGAGCCAACTAGGTAAAGGTTGGTCACTCACAAAGCCCGGTTTCTTGAGTTACAGAGACCCTCTTTGGGGACACTCAGTTCGTGGCTCATTGCCCCACTCTCTCCTGAGCACATCTTTACCATGGGCAGCCCCTTTCACCTCAGATGTTTCCCCAGGGGCTTTATTTGTCCTTTTTCCCCCTTTCAGGATATTGGATTCTTTGGGAACAGTGAGACAAATCCCAAGAGGGTTTCTTTACCTGTGGGACATCGGCCCCAGGAGCTGATGTGTCATTTGGGGGTGAAAGCAGCCCCCAACCACAGCTTTCTGCAGGCGGATGGATCCCCCCCAGCCCCTGCCACAGCTTCTGCTGTTGCCATCTGAGGATGAAAAGAAGCAATTTTCTCCCTCATCTCCTTCATTCTATGAGATCCCTTCCACGTGGTTTGTGTTGGAAGGGACCTTAAAGCTCATCCAGTTCCAACCCCTGCCACAGGCAGGGACACCTTCCACTGGAGCAGGGTGCTCCAAGCCCCTGTGTCCAACCTGGCCTTGGACACTGCCAGGGATGGGGCAGCCACAGCTCCTCTGGGCACCCTGTGCCAGCGCCTCAGCACCCTCACGGGGAAGAGCTTCCTTACATCCAACCTGAACTCCCCCTGTTCCATTCTGAGCCCATCACCCCTTGCCCTGTTGCTCCAGTCCCTGATGAAGGTCCTGCTCCAGCATCCTTGTGACTGCAAAGCTTTTCCCTTTGAGAAGACTCCAGCTGTTTGTAGTGTCAGGAATTCACCTTTACCTGCTAGAGCAGGACACAGCCCTGCTCCCTCTTTTCCACTGACAACGTTCCAGTTGCCATTAAAGGGCAGTTTGTGCCTGGGCTGGAAATAGCCATGATTGCGGTTCTCCAACGCAGGAGTGGGGCAGGCAGCCCACTCTCAGGAGGGTTTGTGTGCTCTCTGCACAAAGCAGGGCAGCTTCAGCGGAAGAGGTGGAGTCCATCCCTTTGCAAGGCTCCTGGGAGGATGCTCCTGGCTGCTGCAGACCTTCCTTCCCTCACACAGAGGCAAGACCTGAAGCCAGGAGTCCTAGGGTAGGCCAAGTGCTGTTATGGAAAGGGATGGTTGGGGTGGCAGTGGGTGAGGCAGGAAGGGCATTGCTGTCTTCTTCCCCTAGAGACAAAGTCCATCAGAAAGGTGAAGGCAACAAGCCTTGGAAATGGCTTGGGGCTGGGAATCCCATGTGGAAGGAGCCACCTCCTGGAAAGACCAAGGCTTGCAAGCACTGAAGGAGGGCAGCCTCCTTTCTTTCTTGCCCTTATCCTCAGGAGCCCTTCCTGGTGCAGGTTGCGCTCCCATCATGACAGCAAGACGCTCAGAAGCTCAGAGCTGCAGCCCTATTGTGCTGTGGCTGTAATTCCCCTGCAGCTCTAGTGGATGATGCTACCTCTGCATCCCTCAGCACGCAGGAGCCCCGCGGGCCTTTTGCACAACCACCAGTGGCTTCTCCTAGGAGAAAGTAAATGAGTGAAGGGCAAGATGTGGCCAAGATCCGCAAGGATTGGGGGGGACACGACACAGCAGTGGGAATTGAGCCAATACAAGAGAATATCACCCTGGAGACCTTCTCTTGTGTGACCAAAGAAGCCATAGCTCCCATAACTTCGTAAGTGTCAAAACCTAGTGATAATTAGCTATATTAGATATCTAAATGAGTTCTGTGCTTTTGAACCCTTTACCTGGCATTACAGCCGTTGAACACCTTGGATTGCAGCTGGTTTAACTCTTCTGAACAAAGCCAAACTGAAACCCTCAGATTAGACCTCTTTTTGCTGATGAAAGCTGACTTCTGGTTTGGAATCTGAGCTGTTCCCAAGATGAATCCTTGAATTGAAGGATGGGCAGAAAATGAGCTCCTCAAGTGGGACTGGGAGCTGGGAGAGCGTGACTTGCAGTAGGCTATTGAAGGAGCTTAACCCGTTCAGTGCATCAAAACCCAACAGCCTCCCAACCCCTCATTCAGCTGTGTGTTCAGTGACACTGGGAAATACTGGATTTGATTAGATTGGAAAGGCATAAAATGCATAGCGCTAACCAATGGCCAGGACTTGCAGCTAGATGCAGTCAATGAGGAGAAGGACGCTGGTTTTAGTGATGACTTGGCACCATTTAAGAGTGTTCCTTGTTACACTGTGAAACTGAGGGAAGCATTGAGAAGTTTGATGCGTGCAAACCCAGAGCAGATGCTTCTGGAAAGCACTATAGACATTGGGCCTGGTAAGCGGTTGTGTGGGATGAAAGCTCCTATCCCGGGACAAACATAAGGACCGAAACTGCTATCCCGAGCCCTAAATCCCAAAGCCTGCGTCTGAGCAGCGCATTGGATGCTGAGCTCTGTCCCTGTACAACTGAATTCCCCCTGGCCCACCTGCTCTATCAGACTGACTGCTTCCCTTGGGCTCTGGCTTCACAGGGCAGTTTCCTTTCCACTTTGGACAGGGAGCTCTGGGTTAATGCCACCCGCACAGGGCGTCAGCGTTGCGCAACCATTAACCCTGGCTGGGGAATGAATAGTTGGGATAAACAAAAGGGAGAAGCAGCAGCAGCGGATTCTCTGCCGGTGACACTTTCCCCCTGCCAACAAACACAAGTTTTATGAGCTAACCCCTCTGGATGCTGCATTCCAGCTTGGTAACATTTCGGTAACACATTGCAAACGTTTGACTCATAGAAACTTGGAAGGCTGGAGCTGGGGGAGGGGGAAGAGCGTCACATTCCCATTCCCATTCCCGGGCAGGGGTTTGCTTGTTGGATTCTTGGGTTTATTTGTGTTTTCACAAGAGCTGCAGCTTTTCTCGCTCTTTTTCATGCAAAAGAAGCCTCGGAGTCCGACGGCTTTCCCTGTGCTGGGGAGCGGGGCAGGAGGAGGAGGAGGGCTCTGCCAAGGGAGGAAGCCGGGGCAGCTCAACTCGCTTTCCTTCTGCAAGTGGTTTTTTTTCCCCTTTCTCCCTCTGTGTTCCCAGGGCAGGGTTGGCTTTCTAGGTTTGATAAAGCATTTCCTTCCATTGTCATTCTATACGGCCTCTGGGCCCGGCTCTCGGTCCCTCCCCTTTCGCCGTCCCCTCGCTTTCTCTCTCTCTTCCTGATCTTTAGTGAATCTTGAGATATAAGGAAAACAGCTGCCTCCCTTTAAGCACCTCTTGAACAATGAGACCTCATCTCCAAGGGCTTTAATTCCTCTGGATGCAAGGACAAAGCCAGGGTGAGTAGCCTGTTAGTAACCGTGACCACCGCATCCGCAAGCGCGGCCGTTCCCGGTGGGTGCTCGCGTCCGGCCGCGTCCTCCCGCGGCTCTCAGGCTGCGGAGGTTTTGTGTAGCACAAGAACGGATGCTGTAAGCGTTAAAACTCTCCCCATCGGATGCTGTCCCCGTCGGAGAAGGTTTTGCCCCCGGGATTTGGGCCACCCGCTGGCTCCCTTCCTTGTGAGCCTGGGCAAAACCCGGCTCTTCGCAAGGTGGGAGGAATCCTGAGCTCAAAGGCAAAGGCAAACAAATATGATGCAATCAGGCATGATCCGAGCTGGGCTGCGGGAGAGGGATCCTCCTGCAGCTCCGGGGCTCTGCAGGCCAGGGGGGACACTGACGGAAGAGCTTGGAATGGCACAGGGTGGGAAACACCCTCACGGTGCTTGGCTCCGCTGTGCAGTGTGGATGCTGTGAACCTTCCTGTGGTGTTTCTGCGCTCTTGCCTTCAACAGGCGTTTTCCATCTGGTTTAAATGGAGAAGTGAGAGATGTGCTGGAGCGCTGGGAATTTCTGCTCGGAGCAGGGCATCGGTGATTTGCAGCCGCCGTGTCCGTGCTGGGGACCGCAGGAAGCAGGCAGAGACGCAGTGTGTGTTGTTGTGAAGTGTTATCTGGAGCCTGGTTTTGCCCAAGGGATCTATTTAGATTGTTTCAGGCACAAAAAAAGCAGGAGGCAAAGTACAGATCTTGGCAGCGGTGTGGTGTCTGTTAACAGAGGGAATTCGGGATGAGTGATGAAGCTGATGCCTAGCGATCACTTTCCAATGCGGGTCTCCAGTCTCACCCTCCCAGGAAGCTGTAACTGCTTCCCATGGGAGGCTGTGATGGACAAGCATGCCAATCCCAGAGGAATCTTGAGGATCTTCCTGAGGGATTGCATGCCACAAAAATAACACACATTGTAAACCTGCCAGCTCCTTCTCCAGAGCAGCTTCCCAGGACACTTGCTCCACTCGATGCGCACCAAAGCATCTCTGTGCTCTGGCACTTCCCTGCTTCTCTTTGTGGCAGGCCCTTGCCAGCAGCTGAAATGTGCTTCTCTTATGGAATCTTCCTTTGAAGGTGTCTGCATTCCCTGTGTGCTCCGATGGTCTCACTGCTGTAACCACCCCGCTCTTTGCCACCACCAACCTCCCTTTGCTTGCAGTGTCCAGGTGACAATGTGAGCAAAAGAGCAGGGACCATGGCTCTGAAGGGTGTCTGAGGCCAAATGAGCCCCTCTCTCACTGTACCAGACCCTCTGGCTGCTGAATAACTTGCAGTGCATTCCCTACCTTCACGTTAGTTATGGGAACTGGGGGAGAACTGGTGCTGGTGTGTTACAGAGGATGCATGGTGGTGGTGTGGGAACCCGCAGTGCTATGGGAGCAGCGGTAGGACAGTGGTAGATGCGCTTCAGCAGCTGGGAAATGCTGCGTGCTCAAGAGGATCATAGAATCTGAGGCATTCACAGCTTAGATTGGAGCTAAGGCAGAAGCTCTTCCCTGTGAGGGTGCTGAGGCGCTGGCACAGGGTGCCCAGAGAAGCTGTGGCTGCCCCATCCCTGGCAGTGTCCAAGGCCGGGTCGGATGGGGCTTGGAGCACCCTGCTCCGGTGGAAGGTGTCCCTGCCCGTGGCAGGGGTTGGAACTGGATGAGCTTTAAGGTCCTTTCCAACCCAAGCCATTCCATGGTTCTAAACATTCAAAACATGACAGGAAGACCTGCAGAACTTGTGGCTCGTGCCAAAGCCATCCAGAGAGCCTGTGTGGTCTGCTCTGCAGAAAGGCAGAGTAGGGTAGAGATACCTTTGAGTTTTTCCTCTATAAAGGCACATTTCTGGTCTAGATGGTGTTTTCCTTCCATCCCAGCACAGCTGTGTTTGTGCCATTTGCTCTTAGCCAGAGACATCTATTACATGCAACAGCTTTGGGCAGCATTCTGCTATCTCTGAAAACAGACTCGGAGTTGTCCTCGGGGATGGCCATGAGTAGGGTTACTCCAGGAGGACCAGAGCCTATCGACACAAGCGAAGCCGTCCCATCCACCTCCAATCCCACTGGCTAAGTCAAAGGAGTTGGCTAAAATTGGGCTTTAAAGTCGCAGAATGAGGGAGGTGAAATGAGCATCTCCAGACTTGATACTGAACAGACCTCAGGTCTGCGGCAGGAGGAAGCCTCCAAAGCTGTTGTGCTACTGCCTGGGACAGGCATTTTTCCAGCAGGAGCTGACATGTGTTAATAGAAATGTAGATGGAACCTTCAAATTAATGGAGCTTTTCAGAGGCGTAATTGTGTCCTCTTGGTTTTCAGGAGGAGGGGAGAGCTTTATTGCCACATCCACCACTGCAAGTCCTCCCCCACCTCTGTGCCCTCCATAGCAGCCTCCAGGAGCTCCTCCGGGTTCTTGGCACCCGCACAATGAGGAAATTGGCCAGCAGTTCCATATTAGCAATCAACTTTCCAGGGATGTTGCATGTATTTTCCAGCAAGGGATGGAACAGCATCAGCAACCCTGTTACCTGCCAGGCCAGGGCTGCAGTCCTGCACTAGGAAGGACCAGACGTTGCTTAAAGAGACTCAGACAAGAGCATTCAGAGGGCAAACACCCAGAGAGGCCTTTCCCTGTAGTCAGACCATGTCTTGGCTCTTGGCCGTCATGTATTCTCCTTGCTGGGGTGGTCTGGCAAGGCACAGGGATTGCTGTCACCATCAGCATCAGCCTTCCCTCTGACAGCCCCAGTGTCACAGCAGGCAAGTGGGTAGGCTGGGCAAAGGAAGGTGGGATGGCAGTGCTGCTCTGTACACACTCGATGTACCATTGAGTACTTGGTGTACTTGATGTTCTTGATGGACTATCAGACTATGGTATCCATTATCCTGGCTTTATGGCTCTATTCCTTTGGCGAAGCTGAGTTTGGGGTTGCTCTATGGGGCTGCCACACATGGAAGGGAAACTGGGACAAAGAGCTTCGAAACAGCCACCTGGACCAGTTGGTATATAGGGATTGAGGTGGCATGATATGTTTGACCGCACTCATGGTACGCAGGAATGGGAAATGCTGGGTACCCAGCTGTGACCTTATTGCAGTGACACTCTGCTCTTGGTATCTCTCCTGGTCAGACACAGCCATACGTTGTGTTTGCATCGGGAGGACGATGCACATTAAATACGTATTAATTGGGCTTGGTTAATTCATCAGGAAGTTTACTTTAAAAGCAAACAAAGCCAGGGAGCAGCTATAACGGCAGGAAACAGGTTTTCATCCCCCCAAAACCAGGCAGATGAGGCAATTCCCATCTTGCCTGAGCTGCAGGCATTCAGACTGTACCTGATGGTTATAATATCACCATCAAACTGCTAAATAATGAGGTTTTGTGTGGTGGCCACACAGGAAGACCCTTATGGCCACACACATCCCTCCATCCTTGAAATTTGCTCTCCAAGCCCATCGTGGGGCTATCCGTGGCTCTGGAATAGTTATTTCTTCAGCCCGTAGCTGGATCTAGCTTTGCTGTTGCTTTGGCATCGTTTAAATGCACTGAAGAAGAACATCACTGCGCTCTGTTTTGTGTGGGGCTGTGAAACCCACCCCGAGCTCTAATGGAAGCTGTTGCCCATGGCAGGGGTTGGAATTGGATGAGCTTAAGGTGCTTCCCAACCCAAACCATTCCAGTGCGTCAGGACTCGAGGTGCTGCAGCATGTGCCCCCAGGATGGGGATAGGATAGGAGGAGATGGAGATGGGCACCAGGTCCTCTCTGGTGCTGCTGCAACCCTGGGCTGCCAGCCTGTGGCTTCTGCTTGTCCCCAGCAGGCCAAGAGACAGGTAACAGTGGGGTTCAGTCTGCTTTAGCCTCTCTTTCTCACCCCAACCTTCTCCTGTCTGGTAGCTGCTCCCCATCCTTTGTCCTTGAACCATTTCTCACCAGGGCGCTCGGTGGGACGAAGAAAAGCGTTTGCTCCCTTTCAAACCCCAGGTCCCAGCACAACTCCGGCCTCTTTGTTCCTTTATTTCTGTGCCCGCTTTCATGCTGGGAGAGGAGTTCTTCCAGCCAGCCTGGCTTTGGGAATGCCCGGAGCACTGGACATGTGCAGAATGAGCAATGTGCAGCTCCGGGGCTCAGCCTGTAGGACCCTGGGCTGGCTGGGCATGGCTGGAGGACCTGAGGGCAGGCAGAGGAGAGGGCTCATCCTTGGGTTTTGGGGGCAGAGCACGACTTTGAAGGGAATATAGGCTTTCCAGGGGTGGATTTCTTGTTGGATGCATCCGGAGGCTTCAAGTTTGGAGCAAAACCATTTCCTCCATCTCTTTGTGTCTGTGCTTTAAATCTGGTAAACAGCACATGTTTGGTTTCGGTCACTTCTTGGGTGAGACCCAGACCCTGTAACTCACGTGATCAACACTGCAGCAGAGTCTGCTTCTCCTGGCACAGAGGCAGATCCGAGCCCTGCCAGCACATGGGATAGGGAGGACCTGGCTGTTGGGTCCTGCTGACCTTTCAGATCAATCTCTTTGCTGTGATTTATCCACACAAAAGGGCTTCAGCTCTTTGGAAAACCACCGTGAGATTCCTGGGCATTTCACAGCCCTCAGCATCCTCTGGCCCCTTTACTGGAGGTGAAACCCTGAAACAGGCTCGAGATCGTATTGCTGTGCAATCCTAGGAGTGATTTATAGTCCAGGGACCCCTCTTCCCATTTCCTGAATTCGTTGTATTTAAGACAAGTGAATCTGCATTAGAACCAAAGAAAGCGATAATCTCTGTAGCAGATCAGAAAGGAAACATCCCTGTACATGAAACTGAATCTCCAACCAAAACTGAGACAAGCGAAGGGGAGAGACCAGACACAGGGACCTGGCTTGAAGCCACGTGTGAACTCACAGGTATCTGAGACGGGTCTTGGGCAGGAGGAAGGAGCTATCTGCCACTTTAGTGGTTTAAACAGCCCCTGAGTCATGGGAGATGGGCTCCCATCTCTTGTGGAGGGCTGGAAGGCACCGAGCTCTTGCTGTTGTCCTTGTGCAAATGCTTCTCAACCCCTTCTTCAGAGCCGTAGGGCTGGAGCAGGAGGGTTTTAATGCAGTTGGGATTCCTGCAGCGCTGGGGATGCGTGGGGCTGAGCTCAGATGTAGCTCTGGCTGTGAGCAGTGGTCCTTCACCAAACCCAGGGTTGGGGACATTGCTGGAGGCCACCTCTTCCACTTAGAGTCATGAAATAGAATCAACCAGGCTGGAAAAGAGCTTCAACCTCATCCAGTCCAACCATTCCCAGCACTGCCAAGGCCACCACTGACCCATGGCACTGAGGGCTACACGGTGTGAGCACTTCAGGGCCGGTGCCTCCAGCCCTGCCCTGGGCAGTTCCAATGCTGAGCACCCTTTGGGGCAGGAATTGCTCCTCAGCTCCATCTGAACCTGTCCTGGTGCAGCTTGAGGCCGTTTCCTCTTGCCCCATCCCTTGTTCCTTGGGAGTAGAGCGCAGCTCCCTCCTGGCTCCATCCTCCTGCCAGTGGATAAGGTCCCTCCTGAGCCTTCTCCATCAGAACCCCCAGGTCCCTCAGCCGTTCCCCATCACACTGTGCTCCAGGCACTGCACCGCCTCCGTTGCCCTTCTCTGTCCCCTCCTCAGCACCTCAATGTCTCTCTTGCAGTGAGGGCAGCTGGGTCCTGGGCTGGCAGCAGCCAAGAGGTTGCCCAATCCCTTCTGCTTTCCGCACATGCAGTGTGAGCAGCGTCACCGCGAGGGGAAGAGGACGAGGGCCCTTTTCAAGGTTACAAGCTTCTTATTTTTGGCCGCGTTTCCCTGCCGCTGGAGCTGACCCAGGCTGTGAAGCTGTTGAAGTTTGAGGTCCTTTGTTTGTTTAATTGAAGTGCTGTTTGTTTTTGATCACAGGCATTAGATAGGCGCTTCCTCTGCAGGCAGGAAGCAGTGATTTCCTGTTCGCTCCCCAGCCAACTCTCACTGCGCAGGAAACCTCGCTCTGCTGAGTGTTCACTTTTCAGGCTCCACTTTTGGAAGGTCTTTTTGGAGGGGTTTTGTTTTCTCTTGATTTTCCTTCTTTTTTTGTCCCCTCCCCTCTGCCAGTGGCCCTGGTGGTGCTCGGGCTCCATAGGAAGGATGCGTAGGGACAGCCCTGAATGGACACGCAGTGGGCTGAGTGCCCCGGGTGATGCTCATTGCTGAGAATGGTTCCATTTAGGCTGAAATCAGAGAACCATGGAATGGTTTGGGTTGGAAAGGACCTTAAGATCACGGAGTTCCAACCCCCTGCAATGGGTAGGGGTGCTCCACACTTGACCACGTTGCCTAAGGCTCTGTCCAACCTGGCCTTGAGCACTGCCAGGGATGGGGCAGCCACAGCTTCTCTGGGCACCCTGTGCCAGCACCTCAGAACCCTCACAGGGAAGAACTTCTTCCTTATCTCCAACCTGAACTTCCCCTGTTCCATTCTGAACCCATCACCCCTTGTCCCATCTCTCCAGTCCCTGATGAAGATGCTGCTCCAGCATCCTTGTAGCTCCCTTCAGATACTGGGAGCTGTATCTCCTTGGTTACAACCATGTGTCCAGGCCAGTCCCATGAAGCAGCAGGGATGGGGTTTGAGGAGATGCTTCACACCTACATAGGTGTTTCTGGGGTGGAAAAGAGACACTTAGGCATTTCTATCATGGAATGGTTTGGGTTGGAAAGGCCCTTAAGATCATGGAGTTCCAACCCCCTGCCACGGGCAGGGATAGACAGTCAGTAGAGTGGTTCCTTGGCAGCTCCATGCACATGGGGATGTTTTCACTCGTTGTGTTTATCGTGGTAGCAGCTAGGAGCTAACCCAGATAGGACTTCACCACTGTGCACCCCCTGCACTGCAGTATCAGATGGCTCCAGCCCTGGGAAGCCCGGACAGGCAGATGGACACGGCTGCATGAGAGCTTTCCAACTGCCCGCGGTTTTCATTCTGGTGGTGTAGTGAAGGGGCTCCCCTGCAGGGAGGGAATTTGTGATGGGAAGAAGAGCCAGCTGCAAGGAACAAAGCAGGGAGAGCAATGGCAGGGGAAGGGGGAGCAGAGCAGCTCAGCCCCCGAGGCAAAGGGATTAATGCTGCAAATGCCTGTGCATGGGAGTGAGGATGCTTGGAGGTTGCACAAGAGCAGCTGCTTGGGGCTGTTCTGCCACACAGGGATGCACAGAGGGATGGGAGCTGGAAGAAGAGGAGGAAGAAGAGGGCAGGATGGTGTCTCTATGGCCTCAGCGCCAGGCTCCGACCCCCAGCAGTTCAGCCATGGCTTGTGCTTGGATCTACCCAAGCCAAACATTGCCTGGGCTGCTCTCCTGCAGCCCCCCGGGCCCTCTGCAGTGTGTCCCATCCATCCCAGCCTCCCCTCCCGCCTTGTTCCTGGAGAGCTCTCCATTCCCCAGGCCCCTCCTGATCATTGCCCGTCGGTGACATCATTGCCGGTTGCCATGGAAAAGCCAGGTTGTCCAAAACATGACCCCTTGGCCTCATCCCATGTGTGTCAGGAAATGAAGGGTTTATAGCACATCTCTGCAGCGGAGCAGAAACAGCCCAAGCAGGAACCGCAGCCCCGGGGGCAGGAGCACAACCCACCCTCATCGCAGGCTGCCTGGTGTGCGTCCCCCGGCTGGAGCCTCTGATGGGGAAATGGGGACCTATTTCTTGGGGTTCCGAGGCTGATTTGGGCCTCCTGAGCTGTGTATGGGCTGCGGAGCTTTCTGCTCGGGTTTGAAACGACCCAGAGGAGAGGAAACCTGAAGCAGTTCTGCCCGGGGAGGAGGCAGAAAGCCCGCATGGAGCTCTGCGCAGGGGCAGAAAGCAGAGGATGGTCTGCAGGGGAGACCTGAGAGCAGCTCCAGTGCCTAAAGGCGCCACAAGAAACCCAGTGAGGGGCTTTGGATGTAGGGACAGGCCAAGGGGAATGGCTTCAACCTGCCACAGGGGAGATGGAGATGAGCTCTGAGGCAGAAGTTCTTCCCTGTGAGGGTGCTGAGGCGCTGGCACAGGGTGCCCAGAGAAGCTGTGGCTGCCCCATCCCTGCAGTGCTCAAGGCCGGGTTGGATGGGACCTTTTTGGGGCTGCGATGTGCAGAGAGAAAAGCAAAGGCATTTGGGAGCCTTGGCCACAAAAACTTCCCTAAAGCCATAAAAAACTGCCCCCGAATTGATGGTTTCCAAAGCCCTCGCAGGCACTGTGGGGGCTCGGGAAGGGAAGCATCAGGTGTTGTCCTATGGCAGGGATGGGACGCCGCTGTTAAAGGCTGCCTTTGTTTGGGCAGGAATTACAACCAGACTCTCATCTCTCCCACAGTGTTTGGGAGCGGAGGTGTTTCCCTGAGGGTCTTTACCCCTGGATTCTCCAAAGCCAGGCCAGGGAAAGCACGAGCTGTCCCGCTCTGACCACAAAGCCAGGCTGGATCCGCTCCCTTGGTCTGGAGGAGCATAAAGAGCTCTTGGGAACCCCTTTTCCAGCCCCGGCTTCAGCTTCCCTTCCAATTCCATGGCAGGGCGAGCCCCGCATCCTCTCCTGGGCTTGGATGTGCATCACCTCGGGTACCACAGCTCAGGCTGTGACGTGGTTTGTCTTCCCCCTGCCTTTCCTGCTCTCAGGTTGGCTGGGAGAGGAAAATGCTGTTTCCAGATAGGGGCTGAGCATCTGTGGCTGCATGAGCTGCAATGGGAGAGCAATCAGCTCCTGTGTGCGGTGTCCCAGCCCATGGCAGGGGGTTGGAACCGGCTGAGCTTTAAGGTCCCTTCCAACCCAAACCATTCCATGCTTCTATGAAAACAGCCGCTCTGAGCAGGTTGAACAGCTCATTCCTTTTGGAGGTTGTGCTGGAAAACACCAAGTTGGAGCCTTTTGGTTTTGCACACCCCATCCGAGGCCACGGCGCTGGTGCTGAGCATGGAAAGTGCCTGCGTGACTTGTTTTGGTCTCACTTTGCTTGACGGTTTGCCAATGCCACAGTCACATTGCCCTGGTAAACAAGAGCAGGAGCCAGAACAGGGGCATGGTGCTGACCCAGCGCAGGCTCCCCCCGCTGCCAGGGGGTGTTTTGGGGTTAAAAATAGGCTCCAGATTTCAGTTAATGAATGCGGAGGCAGAGAGCTGTTTATCAGGGCCAGGGTTTCCCCTGCGACACTGAAATGAGTCAGATAAGAGATGGGCACAATCGTGCACATCCCCTGCTTCACCTATGCCGCTGCTCCACGCGTGGGCCGTGCCAGGGAACCTTTTCCTATGTGCCGCAGGGAGCTGCGGTCCCTATGGATGCTCGGGATGACTCATGTCCCTGCCAGATTTAGATACTTTACAACATCCTCTTTTGAAAACGCTGCTCTGGGGCCCCAAAATTGTCCAAACCTCGCTTTTCAGAGGGGGTGGCCCAAGCAACGCCCAAATAAACCTGAATGGGGAGGAGGTGGGCAGCATCCCGACCATCGCAGCTTCATGCTGGCCAGGAAAACCGGCTTGAGCCGTGGGGCCAGGTCCTGAGGGCACTTCTTCGTGGCTAACCCCACGGGTGCGCGGCAGCGGCTTCCTGTTTGACTCACACCTGACAAGCCGGGGCCTCTCGCGCTTGCGAGCGACTGAATGGGGCTGTTTACAATTAGAGAACATGGGATTCCCAGAAAGAAGCTCAGCCCAAACATCCTGAAGCGAAATACCCCCGGGCGTCACCGGCTAAAAATAACCCCAGCACCACAGCCACCGAACAAACACCGGCACCGTGCCAGCACCTACCCCGTGGCACTGGGGAGCGGCGGGCAGGGGGGCACCCAGAGCATCGGGGTTCTGGGGTAATATAGAGTTATGGGATGGGGTGGGTTGGAGGGGGCCTTAAAGCTCACCCAGCTCCATCCCCCTGCCATGGGCAGGGGTGTCTTCCACTGGAGCAGGGGGCTCCAAGCCCCTGTGTCCAACCTGGCCTTGGGGGGATGGAGCATCCAAACCTTCTCCGTTGAACCATCCCAGTGTCCCAGCACCCTCACAGGGAAGAATTTCCTTACATCCAACCTGAAATTCCCCTGTTTCAGTTTGAAGCCATCACCCCTTGTCCTATCACTGCAGACCCTGATGCAGGTCCCTCTCCAGCATCCTTTTATCCCCCTTCAGACACTGAAAGGCTACTATGAGGTGTTATGCAGCCAATATAGTGCTACAAAGGGTGGTGGCTGCCACTTGCAATGTTTTCTCTTTGTTTCTGTTTCATTTCATGGGAGGGGGAAATAAAATAAGGGTTAAAAGAGAAATAAACTAAATTTCAGCCAGAAATGGCTGTTGGAAATCAGTTTATCCACTGATGGCCTGGGGGAGGCCATGGAGGATGGGAAGTGAAGCAGGAGCAGCCTCTATGAAGCATCACCAAAGTGGTTGTTAGGAGCAGATTGCACTTGAAAAAGAGTCAACAGGGCTCACTCATCCCTTAGGGAATATTCCAGGATCCGAGTTGGATCTCAGGAAGGGGAAGGTGCTGAAGTCCCTGGTCCTCAGAGCAGGGCTCAGAAAGTGGGGCCATGATGGTGTTGAGGCGAACCCCAGCTTGAGCTGAGCTGTGCGTTGTGGTGGCCCCAACATGAGGCAGGGAGCTGCTGGCTTTGCACCTCCTCAGTGCTCCCCAGCTTGGGGAAAGGCAAGAAGATGGATGAGAGCAAACGGGCACAGGAAAGAGGATAAAGACTCAGCCCAAGAGCCCTGTGGTCCAGCCAACCTCTTTCTAACAGAGATGTCAGAAGGCAGCGGCTCCCGTTACAAGGCACTTGTGCAATAGGTTGCTCCGAGAGGAAGTTTCTCCTTAACCCCAGGCAGTTGGTGGTTGATTTATGTCCTACAGCTTTAGGTTTTATAAGTTGCAGGGGTGTTGCATAAGAAGATAATTCGACCCTGTATTTCTTAAAGCCTTTTTCTGCTGGGGAACATCTGCCCTGTTCCTTGTCTCTCGCATGCCTGGCACCTTGATGGTGTAAAGGGAAGCAAAATGATGCGGCTCAGGTGATCATGAGATTCAGTCCCCATGTTTTCACAGAGGCAATGTTGGATTTGGGTCTTACAAAGCTTTACCTGGCTGCTTCTTGCTGTCCCCCCTCCAAAATAACAGAGGTTCTGCTGCTGCGAGTGCCCTCAATTTCTCCTGCTTTCTTCATGCACAGTTATAGTTGGTGTTCAGCAATAAATACGGCAGTAGGGATGCTCCAGGAGTGGGGATGTGGATGGCGGACTGCTGTGGACAATTCTGTACCGGGTTCCTTAGTTCAAGCGCTGGATTTAATGGCCCTGGGACCACTTCCAGACATGAGGTCCTTCCTCGGTAAGAGCTATTGCTTAGTGGGAATCAATTCATTTCATGGCAGGGGAGATAGAGAAGGCTTCTGCCTCATGCAAACTGCACTTGGGCTCTCCCCTGATTTGCCATTTGCCTTTCACCTAAACTGAAAGCCATTTAGCCTAAAAGCACACATTAGCAGCTTGTGAACAGAAGGGCAATTACAGGGAGAAAACTAATTTGCACCGGCGTGGGGGGGGATAGAGACTTCCACATTGGCTGAGCTGCGGTGTCCTTCCCAGCAGAAGAACCGGGCCAGGTTCTCTGCCTCCAGCTATTCTGAATGATGCTCGTTTGTGAACTTGCCCTCTTGTTCTTGGCCTCCTTCTTAGAGCCACCCGTGTCCAAAGCTTCATTTGCTCAGTGGAAGATCAGGCTCCATCTGCTCTCAACCAGTGCAGAACCTGAGCTGCGGCTCATGAGGGATGGCTGCAGAAACAACCAGTAAATATGGCACTGGAGGGACAGGCTGCCAGCACAGCAAGGGTGATATTGGTGCTCTGAGATGCTGGATGGAGGGTTGGGGCAGTTCCTGCTTTGTTAGTGCCTCCCCCAGTACCCTTCACAAGCCCGTTACACTTGGGCATCTTTTGCCCTTCGTGCAGAAGTGAATCCATTCTCTATGAGTCTCTGTCTCAATTGGGACCGTCCCTCCGTTTGTGTGGATGCTGCTTCCCTGTGGAAATCTGAGCTTTAGGTTGTAAATTCCTGATGGAAGGAATATTTTTCCCCTTCCTGGGTAGCTCCGAAGCTGCTCCCAGTTTAGTCTCCCCGCATCACCCAGACACAAACCCGGGCATCTCGCTGCATCTGCTCCTGGGCTCTCCATTGTGCGGGTATCCAGTGATGCCAGCGGGAGCATTCATGGAAACAGGCCATTTCCTGCGACAGATCCAAGTGTTTGCCAGGGGTTGGTGGAGGCCCAAGAGCTTGTGGCAGCTTCATTTTGTTTTGAACCCCGTTGGCCCCCAGCTGGGTGTGAGAGTAAAATGAAAGGATGCGCGATAAACCCACTTGTGCGAGAGCAGCGCCGCATCAGAGGTCGTCATTCTGAAACCAGGCATGGAAACTGCAGTGAGAAGAGAGCTGGAGAGCAGGGCTCAGGCTCCTCACCACACACGGTGCAGACCACACTAAAGAGCTGCTCTGCCTCGGGACTCTCACGTGCATTGGGGCAAAAGAGAGACACGAACCTAAAGGGCAGCAGCAGCTGTGGCCGGGCAGATGAGTGCTGACAACAAAGGTACCCTCATCCTCTCCGGGCTCCTCTGAACCCATCCTTTGTGTTTCAATGGACTTTCTTTATCCTCTGCTCTTTGCTGAACATCTCTTGTTGTGTTGCTGTGATTGTGGGTGGTTTTAGGCATTCCCTGCTTGGGAGGATGAGGAGATGTGGAGATGGACGGGAGGGAATCTATGGAGAAGAGGAGGCTCGAGCTGGTTGCCAAAGCTTGTGTTTGCATCTTGTTTACAGCTGCTGAGGGAGCTGCCCGCCTGCTCAAGAGCCTGGGTAGGGTTTATCAGGAAGCACGGTCGGGTTCTGTGTTTGTAACTCTGGCAAGTTGTGACCCAGACCCTCCTCTGCCCTGGGGCACGCAGGGAATTAGGGATTCTAGTCCAGCTGACCTGGGTTTGTGTGTTATTCCTGACTGCTCCTGCCTGGATAGCCCTTGGTCAGCATCTCCATCCCCTCTGCTGGTACCATCCTCTTGTGTTTCAAGTGGCTGGGGATGCTTTAATGGATGAGCTGTAGCAAAGGGCTTAATACAGAGGCTCTCATCAGCCAGGAAAGGAATGGCTGCAGGGCAGGTAGTTCTTGCTCATGTTCACTATCGGTTCCTCAGCAGTTCCTCAGTGCCAACCTCCTGCCGGGTGAGGAAACCTCCTCTCTTTAGGGTGAGGATGGCACTGAGTTAGGTGTAGCATGGTAGAAAGCAGCACTGGCTCCTGTGGGATGCCAGAGCTCTCCAGCTCCCAGGGTGGATGCTCACTTGCAGGTTTGCGCCTTCAAAGCATGAAGTTCTCATTGGTGCTCCTCAAGACCCTCCTGTGTGGGCTGTGCTGTGGGCACTGTTGCTGTGTGACCCACAGCATGGACATGAGCTCACCTGAGGCTCCAGCTCCATAGGCAATAGCTACACCGTCTGCTTACAGTATATGAAGGACTTTCCTCCCTACACCCATATTCGCCTTGCAGCACCCTGGCCTGGACCAAGCGACTGGAGCCAGGACATGGGGAGCATCTTTCCACTTTCTCCATCCCAAGACAGGTATTACAGCTCTTCTCTGGCATCCCTTTGGCACTTCCTTGCTCTCTTTCTGTGACCAGGTTGGGAAATTGCATCAAGATAGAAACACGCAGGTCATGACACCGCAGCTGGGAGGGGAGAAGCTGTGATGGAAGCATTGGTTGTGTTTTGCCCTACCTCAAAAGTGCTGAGACGGGTGTAAAGCTCCCACCTGGGAATTTCCAGCTAAACCAAATTGCTTTTGGTTCTCTGGGCTATAGAGGAAACTGAGCACATGCCCTAAATGGTACAAACAGCATAAACGGGTGCTTTAAAAGTATAGGGACCCTTAAAGCTAAATCTCATGATCTGTAGGGATCTGAGGTAACTTTGGATGGTTGATCTTGGCAGCACAACTGTGTTTCAAGCACTTCATCTCCTGGCTTTGAAGGGGATAGTGAAAGGAGAGGGAGAGGACATAGATCTGAGGAAAACTGTGCACAGCACGTGAGGGGATGCTGTTGAAAGTGGGGAAGAAAGGGGGGGAACTTCATAGACCTCATGCAGCAGGAAGGGTTTCAATCCCAGGGTTCCTACAACCACTGCAAGGACAAGAAAGTACCTTCAGGCTGTTCCCTACAGCTGGATAGAGAAGACATCACCTGATAATGGCCAACAAGTAGTGCAGATGAGAGGCAATCACCGCCGGTAGCAAGGGGAAGGAGGTAGATGTGGCAGCCTCACTCCTCTCACCCACTCTTTCCTCTGGTGCTAAAGCTTCATCAGTGATGAGCTCTGCCTTG
This sequence comes from Amazona ochrocephala, assembly GCA_039720435.1. NCBI lineage: Eukaryota > Metazoa > Chordata > Aves > Psittaciformes > Psittacidae > Amazona > Amazona ochrocephala. The sequence goes on from CM077900.1 coordinate 1,710,852, forward strand.
GGGTTGCCTTTGTTCCCTGCCTATGGCAATGAGGCCAAATGCTGCTTTGGAGGAGAGGGAGGGAAATGGGTGAGAAAAGCAGCTAGAGATGCTTGGAAGTGCTGAGGATGCTCCAGGGTAACTGAAGGCTTCCAGGAAAGCTGCGGGGAACAAAATGAGCAAAACATTAAAGATCCTTTTGTCTTGAGCTTTATTTACCAACTGGTACCTGAGTTATCAGGTGCTGGTACAAGCCCTTGGCTAACAGTGCAGACACAGCGAGCCACATCTTGTCATTAAGAGGTTGGGGGGATCCTTTATAACCAAACCAGGATGATTCCCAACTGATTGCTGTGAGCGTGAAGGATGAGTAATGGCAGTCAGGTGGATGGTGAGGCTACGACCGCTCAATGGAAGCCTTAAAAGACATCAAGTACCATCCCTCATAGCTCACATGAGGGCAGCACCCATGTAATGGGGGGACTGTGCTGACGCGTTGCTCATGAAACCTCAGACTTGATGGTTCCTATTGGAAATGTTCATATCCATCATGGACAATTGCAGCAGAGAAGGCTGGGGGAGAAAATCCAGGGTGAGTTGGAAATGGGAACGTGCATGGGGAGGATTTTCTGCTCCTTGTTTTTGGGATGGCTCTTTGGGAAAGGAATCCGTCAGCTCTCAGCAAGAGGAGGTGGAGAGGAAATGGACCCTGACTCAAAGCTGAAGAGGTTTATTTGCCTGAATTCATGTTAGATAGGTGCTTCATGTTCTCTGCCCTGAATTGTGAGCTCTGTTTCCCGGCCAGCTGCAAGAGCATCTGTACGCGGCTGTGTCCACTTGGTGGCACTGCGAAAGCCTCGGGTCCTGCAGGTGAGGCATCCATAGTCAGAGCAGGTTATGCTATAGGGAGTGACCGGTGTCAGTCATGGTAGTGATGCTTTGGGTGCCTGCAGCCAGGATCTTCACCACGGAGAAGCAGTGAGCATGGATTGAAATAAGAAAGGTTCTGGCTGGATATGGGGAGGATCTTCTTCCTTATGAGGACAAACAAACACTGGAATAGGTTATGCAGGCTCCATCCTTGAGCCTTTCAAGACCAAAGCCCCAAGCAACCTACCCTGATCCCATGGCTTTCCATGCTGCAAGCAGGAGATTGGAATAGAGACCTCCAGAATGCCCTTCCCACTTGAATTATCCCATGATCCTCCTCTCAGCCACCTCCTTGACCGTCGGGGTGTCCAGCTCCTGCCTTTCCCAGTCTCTCCCAGTGAGCTCTCAGCATGACACAATCCATTCCACGTCGCCCATTCACGCTGCTGATGGGTTGGCCGAGGAATCGGCACCAAGGAGCTGAGCTCATCGCTTGCTGGGTGGAAAGATTTACTAGCACGTCATTCCCGACCTGTTTTCTGAGCCTGTTTGGAAGGCAGGAACCCCAATCCCCTCCAGACCCGCCTCATCTGGTGGCGCGGCTGCTTTGCTGAGTCTGGAGATGGAGCGTTCAGGTAGACCCTATCCAGGAAGGGGACAGTGAGGTTGCTGTCATGAAGCTTTAAAACACACGGGTCCTCCCTCTCTAGCACAATCCAGCCTCGTGGTGGTCATGTGCTGGGGCTGGAGTGCTTGTGTGAGCTCTGCATCCTTACTCATAGTGAGCACGAATTGAATTGTTCCTTACCCCTGGCTGGGTTCTGTCATCCTTTAAATGCTCCTTAGTCTCCACTGAAATCTGTGTATGCCCATTCGGGCCTTGCTCTGCTGTTGGATGAGAAAGATCCTTCTGCACTGAGAAATATTGCTCCTTGCAGATACCTCTGATGATGGCTCCTCCATCCCATAACCTTCCCTTGGCTGCGCACAATGCTTTCAGCCTCTCATTGCAGTGCAGGACTCTGAATCTTCACCGATGTGCTCTGGTGTTTTACCACCCTTCTTCAAGGAGAGATGCCAGAGCTGGGGCCCATCCTTGGGCCTTCGGAGGGGTGTTAGGCTTTGGGGGAGCCAAGCATGTAGATCAGACAGTGGGGCTTTCCTGAGGGCATGCATTCATCTCACCTACCTTCAGATGCCTTCACCTGAGCATCGCTTTAAAGTCAATGGTAGGAGAAAACTGCTTTTCCGGGACATGAGTCATTTGGGCTATTTTGGAGCTGCTCTGCCCATGGATTTCACACGTGGGTTGTCACTTGTGTGCGCATGGAAAGTCACCCTCTGAGGTCCGTTTGGTTGTTTTCTATCAGCCACCCTATGGCAAGCTGCTGCCTCCAGATCAATGTTTCCAGCTTGATAAGAAAATCTCAACTGCCTGGCTCAGGTTAAGAAACTGCTGCTTCTCTTTCAGCAGTTGCTGCCAAGTTTAAGTTGAACTCAGCGGCTTCCTGTGCTCACACTGCCTCTGAAGGGCTTTAAGATGAGACGCAACCGTTTTTGCTGCCACCTGATGTGCTTTATACACCTAAAAGGGCTGGAAAGGAGAAGGTGCTGCAGAGCCCCATGAGCCACCCAGAGCCCTGTTTGCTGGGGAACCCTCTGGTCCCAGCTGGGGACCGAGCACGGGCTGGTGGCCAAGGAGGTTGGGGGGTTCCAGACGCTGATGCCAATGATCCCAGCAGCTCAGAGCAGTGCCCAGAAGCTTTTGTTCATTCTCCTGGTGTTTAGGAAAACACAGATTTGTCGGCTATTATTTCTTTATCTGGATTCAAACCCTCTGGGCATTTTAAAGGGAAATAAACAGTTTCCAGGCACTCAGGGGGTGACATTTGCAAACTGCCATAAACTTCTACAGCCTTTTTGTGTGAGATTGTTCGACCTGAGTCCCTCTAATGAAAAAGACAAGGAGGAGCTGTAGCAGTTGTAGACAGGCGATGGGGCTTTCATGTGTTCGCCGTAGCAGAGCTGCTTTAAAGATGTATTTAAAAGGCTGAAATCCATAGAAACTCCTGTATGAGTTGAGCTGAGAGCATAGAATCATAGAGTTTATAGAATCATGGAATGGTTTGGGTTGGAAAGGACCTGAAGATCATCCAGTTCCGACCCTTGCCATGGGCAGGGACACCTCCCACTGGAGCAGCTTGCTCCAAGCCCCTGTGTCCAACCTGGCCTTGAACACTGCCAGGGATGGGCCAGCCAAACCTTCTCCACTCAGCCCATTCCAGTGTCCCAGCACCTTCTTCTTCCTTATCTCCAACCTGAACTTCCCCTGTTCCAGTCTGAACTAATCACCCCTTTATCCCATCGCTCCAGTCCCTGATGAAAGTCCCTCTCCAGCATCCTTGGAGCCCCCTTCAGACCCTGGGAGCCGCTCGGAGGTCTCCACGCACCTTCTCTCCTCCAGCGCCAATGTTCTCAGCCTGTGAGGACCCCATCAGCTTCTCTCAGAGCCTCCAGATCCCACTGCAAAGGCTCGAAACTGGGGGGGGGGGGGGTGATGCTAAAGCCACCGAGTCAGCGCGTTCGCCTGCGGAGTCGGGAGGGGGCGCGGGGCCGCGTTGGCTGCGCGCAGTGAAGCCGGAGGCTGTTTCCAAAGCCGAGCTCAGCCGCGCTGCCCCGGCCCCTTCCCCTGCCCATTGTTGTGGTTTTACAATCACATTTTCCTGTTTTTCAAGCCCGTGTTTTTCTCTCCCCTGGGGCCGTCCGAAAGCCCCGCGAGAGCGGCAGAGGAAAGCGGCTGCAGACCTGGAGCAAGCCCCAGCCCTCCGCCTGCTTTGCGCAGTGCAAAGGGTTGGGGGGGAACCAGGCTGAAGTGCGATTGAGTTTCATCAGGAGGACATGGAGCTGCCGGAGCGAGGCCAGGGGAGGCCACGAGGATGAGCAGGGGCTGGAGCAGCTCCCGTAGGAGCCAGGCTGAGAACATGGGGGCTGGAGAAGAGAAGCTGCGTGGAGACCTCAGGGCAGCTTCCAGGGTCTGAATGGGGCTCCAAGGATGCTGGAGAGGGACCTGGAGTGATGGGACAAGGGGTGATGGGTTCAGACTGGAACAGGGGAAGTTCAGATTGGAGATAAGGAAGAAGAAGGTGCTGGGACACTGTGATGGGCTCAATGGAGAAGGTTGGGATGCCCCATCCCTGGCAGTGTTCAAGGCCAGGTTGGACACAGGGGCTTGGAGCAAGCTGCTCTAGTGAGAGGTGCCCCTGCCTGTGACAGGGGGTTGGAACTGGGTGAGCTTTAAGGTCCTTTCCAACCCAAACCATTCTGTGATGCTATAAACGCTGCTGTGTTTTCAAGCCCTCGCTTCCTCTTCCCCGCGCTGCGGTTTCGCGCTCGGCAGCAGGAGGGTGAAGGTATTTTTGTCGGGCTGATTCAAGAAGGGCCTATTTAAAACAGAACTCTCAGGCTGCCAAGTTCATTGTTCAGTTCAAAACACAGGCAGAGGATGGGGCTCGTGGGGAAACGGGTTGCCGGGTGGCAGCCCCTTGAGGGCTTCTGCTGGGAGGTCCCCGAGGCTCCTCAGATCCCAAGTCCCAGCTGAATCCATGGGGTGGGCCCACCACAGTGCAAGAGAAGGGCTGGGGAAGGAGAAACCCAGGTTTATGATAGAGGTTTCTGTATGCAGAGTGTCCGCACGCTCTTCTGCATCTAAACATGAAGAGTTTCACATGTAGTGAATGAAAGTCGAGAAGTTGAAACGCTGAGCTCATCCAGTGGGATGCAACTGGAGCCAAAGCTGCTCCAGGAGTGGCTTAACACTTGCCCAGCATGGCCTGGACCTGCTCTAAGCCCTCTTCCTTCACTTGTACAGCTTAGACCCTGAGAGAGGAAACACAAACACTTCAGTGCCCAGGATATGTCCCAAAGACCCAATTGATCCCATTGCTCTGTGCCTGGTTTCCCAAAGCATCACTCAGGTGCCTCCTTCCCAACCCAGCTGAGTCTTTCCCAATGCAGGGTGGGAATTGCTGCTCCCATATCGTACATCAGCAAATAAAACAAGGCATCAAGGACTCTTGTGCCCGAGTCAGCAGCTCGCCCACCTGCGTGTTGGGATGGCCTCAAACCTTCCCAAGCATCCCGAATTGTATCCCAGCAGAGAAGAAATAGGGTGGGGAAAGGAAGAAATCCGTGATGGAAAGTTAGGAATGCTTTAATCCCTGCTTTGATCCCTGCTTGCGCACCAAGCAGGCTCCTGCTGTGTCTGGTTTGCAGAGGGATGCCAGGCAGCACCATGCAGGGCTCCCCAGGGCCACCAGCACCATGAGGCTGGAGGGTGGTTTTACATGGGACCTGAGGAGATGGAGCACGTTTCTGTTCCTATCTCCAAACCTGCCAGTGCTGGGATGTGCTGCTGTGGCTGCTGTGTTCCCTGTGACAGCTTCATCTCCCACAGTGGGGTAGTACCATCCCTGCCTCGGTGTGTAGGTGGAAGATAGGAGCATGCTTGGAGCAGATGCTGTGTGCTGCAGCATTAGGGGAAGACTTGCAGCTACGGAGTGAGAGCAAACTGATTTTCAGCATCTTCTAATGGGGCTAAAGCATCGTACTGCAGCCCAGGGAGCCAAACTACACCTGAGACAAGCAGAGCCCCATTTCCCCTGGAAAGCAGGAGAAACCTTCATTCTCTCACCTATTTTGTGAGGCCTATAAGCGAAGGGACGTGATGAGAGGAAAACTTTGTGGTTGCAGGACAGGCAGGCAGAGGAGTGTGTTCATGGAGGGAGGAGGACATGATCAGCACAAAGACAAGGCAGAGGGTGTTGGGCTGTCCCTGAGGCCGTGGCTCCATCTACAGCTCTGTGCATACCCCCTTATGCTCACACAGCCCCTGTTTTACTCCCTACAGAGCCACAGGGATGCAATCAGTCCCAATGAGAGCATGCTGGCTGCTGCTCCCTGATTTTCCCATGTCCTTCCCTGTGATCAGCGGGATCCCCGTGGGCAGCCCTCATGGTGCCAGGCGTTCTCCCGGTCACCACCAGAGATCCCAGGCAGTGCTGTGTTCCCAGCGCTCCGGTTAGGACAGCCCCATCATGCCAGGAGAAAGCTGGCTGGTGCCCAGATTCCCAGCGTGGCTCCATAAAGCAGGGCGGGCCGGGAGCAGAGCACGTCAGCGGACGCTTCCCCCGGGAGCATCACTCGTGGCTGATCGAAACCATGTCACTCCTCACCTGCCACCTCCTATGGGGCCTCTTCCTCATCCCGACGTTCCCGCTTGCAGCACGCATGGGAAGGGGAATGCGGTGGTCCTGAGTGAGGCAGGAGGTGATGGCTGGAGGTCTCTGAGGTGGCCCTGGATGGGGCCAGAGGCTGGGAATGCTGCTGAGAACAGGGCTGCCGATGCCTCCCCATACGCCCAGCCTTGTGGCTCCTGCCATTTGGGAGGCCAGGAGTGCACCCCCAGCCCTGGAGACATTCCCAGCCTTATCCTTACGTTTTCCATCTCTCTGGCTTGCTTTGGGAGCATGGTGGGACAGGTGGGAGCTAGGAAAGCATGCCTGGCTGTTCATCAGGCAGGGAACCACCACCATTGTCCACCCTCCTTCCCCATCCCAGGCAGACCAAGAGCATCTCCTGGCTCTCCTCCACCCTTAGCATGGGGCTGAGCCCATGCAGGATGACTGCTGCAGGATGACTCCCCATGCACCCTGAGCGGCTGCTGTGGAGCTTGGCTGAGCCATAGCAGCTCTGAGTGTCTTTGTCTCCTCCATCAGCACTCCGAGGGTTGCGCAATGGGAGGGGGTGAAGCACATTCATCTCCATCGGTCAAAATAGCACCACTTCTTCTGCACCCAATCCCCTCCCTGGGCACAGCAGGGCCCCAGCCCTGCTGGCACTGCTCGGGATGGGAGGAGGGACTCCAGAAAGGGAAGCTGTGCCTAAAAATACTGCCTGGCCTTCCAAAATAGTCTTGGGTGGATGATCTCCATTGACCCAAGGCTGCGGCTGCTGCAGTTCCCCAGTAACTTCAGGCTGAGTTTGGGCCACCTGCATGGAGAAAGGTCTCCGTGGGATCTTTCTGCTCTTGGAAGTGGGTTTTGCTCTTTGGGTGCAGGTAATTGGGGTTGTAAAAGGAGGAGTGCCCCATCCCTGGCAGTGTTCAAGGCCAGGTTGGATGGGGCTTGGAGCAACCTGCTCTAGTGGAAGGTGTCCCTGCCCATGGAAGTGGATGAGCTTTAAGGTCCTTCGCAACCCGAAGCAGGGCAGCCTGTTTGGGCCTCACCACTCAATCAGGATCAGTGAGGTTTGGAGAGTTTGGAAGTGAAAGGGAAGGAAAGGTTGATCCAGAAGAAAACTGGCATGAAAGAAAGGGGATGAGAAAGCCCCAAAGGTGAGATGCACCATGAACGGCTGCAGTTTGACCCCCAGAATAACCACTTGGTAACTGGAGCTTACGAATGCATGCCAGCCCATGTGCACACGTGTGTGCTTCACATGTAACTTCCCATATTCTGTCCTGGTTTAGTAAGAACAAGCCCAATAGCTCAGTAAAACCACAGCTCTCCCTGTGTTTCAGTGTTCAGCTCACTGCGCATGCATGGATGGAGCTCCGGAGATGCAGCTGAGCATTGGCTCCTCCAGGTCTCCTCACCCTTGGGATGAGATTTCGCACCTCGAGTGGTTTCTTTGGAAAAGAGAAGTGTCATTCAGTGGGCAGAGAATCCTCCGTGCTTTGGATTTCCTGGAAAAGCAGCTCTTCTCTTGCAGAGGATCTGAGGGTAGAGCCGCTGTCACAGGCTGGGCACCCTGTGGTCAGCAAGGAAACCTCCGGTGATAGCACTGGGCCTTTAAATGGGATCTGAAGCCCCTGAACACCACTTCCTTGGGGCTGAATTTGGCTCATTCTCTTCCTTTGAGGTGTTAGATCCCCTGTGGGGATGCTCCTGTCTGGGGGATGCTCCCACTGTCCTGCCCTCATCTCATCGCCTTTTCAACCCCCTGTGCCTGGCTGCATCCCGGCCCTGGTACCCCCGAGAGGGTCCATGGATGAGCTGCAGCAGCAGGGTGATGGGAGAACCCTGGGAGCAGGGAGAGCTGCTGGGAAACACAGCAGAAAGGTGTGTCCTAAGCCTGCAATTTCATACAATTGAGGAGTTTCACTCGGGGCTATGCGGAAGCGACTGCAATTAGAGGTGTGCAAAGCAATCCTGGGGTTAGGGCCTCCTGCCAGCGGGTTTGCTGCCCTTTTCTCAGCAGTTCTGTGGCTTGGATGCTCACCCAGCACGGGGGGGGGACACTCAGGGTCATGACTGGCTTCTAGTGACAAGGATTTGAGCCATGGTCCCACTGCCTTGGGTCTTTCTAAGCACACAGAGGAAGGAGCAGCTCATAGTCCCTCCTGTTGAAGCAGCTCTGCTCTATGTAACATCGTATTTATTGGGTATGAGATGATGTGACCCCCTCCTCCTGGAGATGAGGATGCTCCTGGGTGCTGCCATGGGTGAGCAACCTGAGTTTGGGTCTCATTCTAATGAACTGGAGCCTCCAGAGCTCCTTTCCCACCAGTACCCAAAGGCATCCGCCTGGCCCAGGGTGGCTGGTGTTTTAAAGGGCCACATCACCCAGTCCCAATGGGATGCAGAGATGGGGGATACCGAAGCCTGGCTGGAGTGCCAGAACCCAGGGATGCTGCCTGCTGGGTGTCTGAAAGGCGACCTAAATATTCATGTGGGGTTTGGAGCACCTGAAGAGGAATGTTTGGACCAACTTCAATTAAAGAGCTGCTCTGCTGCTCAAATTTAAAGCAGGCTGTGATCCACGTAATATTCTGGATTACTAGGATTTAATTTTCAAAGGGAATACACTTAAGCCTAATATAAATAGCAGTGGAAAAGGCTGGCGAGTTCTGTGGCTCCTTCCTGCTTGCACATCCCGTATCTTCCTGGAGCCACCCTTCTTCTTGCCAGCCAGATGCATCAAATCCAAATGATGTGGCCACTTGAAAGGACGTGTCCTTGCTGACTGAGTCCCAAGGAAAGGGGCAGGAAACGGCACCAATGTGCCAAAGAGAGCCCCGTGTTTCCAGCTTCGAGTCCTCTGTGCTGCTGCAGCGCTCCAACTGCAGCCTTTGGGTTTCAGCTTTTGGAAGTAAATCAGTGATGGAAGAGCGTGTTCCAAAACCGAATGAAGTGAATGAATGTGGGCTCAGGGTCCTGCCTCAAGAGATTTTCAATGGGCAGATCCTGGTTTTTCCTCTTGAAATGTGCCTGTGGATTGTGCCGGATTCTCTCTAGCACAGAGCTGGAAGGGTTGGGGAGCAGCAGCGCTTCTTATTGAAGAGCTCTTGCTGCAAGAGGACCTGCATGTAACCAGCCTGAGCCTTACGTTTACTGTGCCTGGGATTTATCAGCAGCAGGAAGCCTCCCTGGGGCTCAGTGGTCTCAGCGGGATGGGTTTGATAGGTCCGACCACAGGGGAGGAGCCGCTGAACCTGCAGAGGATGAATTCAAGTGCTTCACTATGGGACTTTGCATGATGTTCAAGAGGATTGTTCAGATAGAACTGAAACAGACTCCATCTGAAGCAAACATGAAACCCAAGGATGGCACCAAAGACACAGCCCAGATAGAGCAACCCTCCAAAGGCAGCAGCCCCAGCACTCAAACCTGTGAACGCTTTAAGGCATTTTGGAGGTGGGGTTTACATCCCACTGAGCCATCACCAGGGCTCTGCCCCGCTGCTCCTTGTGGTACAGAGGATGCTTTCCTGTCGGCCCCGCACCAGCTTCCTGCACTGCCTGCCCCATGCATGCGTGTGCATGGATGGCCGTGGCAACACAGCACCCGGGCACGGCGGAGCATCCCAGTGCCGCGATGAGCAGCAGCGCCAGGATCTGATGCCAGGGAGGATCCACGGGAATCCCCGTGCACAGGCGATGCTTTTCCAGCCCACGTGTGCAGTGGGATGAGCCGAGGGGCTCTGCGCACCCATGGTGCGCTGCAGAGGACAGCTCGGGGAGCCCCGGTTGGGTTCAAACGGGTGAATCCCGGTTCTGACCACGGGGGAGGATCCCGGGGGAGGATCCCCGGGGCAGGATCCCGGGGGAGAATCCCGAGGGCAGGATTCCGGGGGCAGGATCCCGGGGGCAGGATCCCGGGGGCAGGATCCAGGGCTGCTCCCGATGCCCGCCGCCCGCTGCCCCCTGCGTGCCCCCCGGTTCCCAGCTCCACGGCCCCGTTCCTCTCCCCTCATCCCAGCGGCGGGCGCGGCTCGGCCCGGCCCGGCCCAGCCCGGGGGGCGGCGGCGGCGCCATTGGGCGCTGCGCGGGGCGGTGCCGCCCGCAGACCGCGCCGGGGGCCAGGCCGGGCCGGGCCGCTCCTCCCGCCCGGTTCCGGTGCGGCGGCGGCGGCTCAGGTGGAGCGGAGCCGCCCGCGGAGCCCCGCGCCCGCCGCTCTGCGCGGCCCGGCCGGGGGCCGCTCCCGCCCCGCTGCCGCCGGAGCTCCGCGGACGCAGCGGCCTCGCCTTTGTCCCGGCCCTGGCCCGAGGTAGGCACCGGGGACGCTTCCACCGCGGCGGGGGGCGGGCGCGGGTCCGGCACCCTCGAGGCCTCCTCCGGGCCGAGTCCCCGGCGCGGTACAGGACAGGCCCGGCCCGGCCCGGCCCCGTTCCCCGCTCAGCCCCGGGGCAGCCCCGGCCGGGCCCCTGGGGCTGGGCAGGCTCCCGGGAAGGGGCGGCCTGGACCCGGGCCCTGCGTTCAGTGGCGTCCATGAGCCCCTCTGCAGCCTGGCCTGGGTCGGGGGTCCCGCTACGGGGGTGTTTGTTGGGGCCCTGTGGTTAATGGAGCCCTGATGCCGCGGGGGCTGCAGCCTCCAGCCAGGGCTGGGGCTGGTGGTGATGCTGATGCCTCCCCGTGTCGATGTTGAGGTGCTGGTGGTGATGCTGGTGCCCCCCCGTATCCATGTTGAGGTGCTGGTGGTGATGCACCCTGTATTGATACTGAGGTGCTGGTGGTCGTGCCCCTGATATCGATGTTGAGGTGGTGGTGGTGGTGGTGATGCACCCCATATCGATGTTGAGGCGATGGTGGTGGTGCACGCCATATAGATGCTGGTGGTGGTGCACCCCGTATCCATGTTGAGGTGCTGGTGGTGGTGCACCCCATATCGATGTTGAGGTGCTGGTGGTGGTGCACCCCATATCGATGTTGAGGTGCTGGTGGTGGTGCACCCCGTATCCATGTTGAGGTGGTGGTGGTGGTGCACCCCATATCGATGTTGAGGTGCTGGTAGTGGTGCACCCCATATCGATGTTGAGGTGGTGGTGGTGTACCCCATATCGATGCTGAGGTGCTGGTGGTGATGTACCCCATATCGATGTTGAGGTGGTGGTGGTGTACCCCATATCGATGTTGAGGTGGTGGTGGTGGTGTACCCCATATCGATGCTGAGGTGCTGCTGGTGGTGTAGCCCATATCGATGCTGAGGTGCTGGTGGTGGTGCACCCCATATCAATGCTGTGGTGCTGGCAGTGCTGTCACCCCAGTACTGGCATGTGTAGGACGCAACAGTGCGTGTCCTGGCCACAGCAGAGAGCCTGGGCTGGTGCTGGGAAGCATTGGGTGATGGTGGCTTCCAGAGCAGCGCATCCACCCCAGGAGGAGATGGGTGAAAGCCTGGACCAGCTGAGGGAGAGACTCAGGCTCCTGAGTCCCCGCCTCGTGCGGCTGAGTGATGTCTGCAGAGCTGTGGCCTCCTTGGAGGGTGGGTTTCGGTAAGGTCAGCCTGCGCCTGTTTGCTGGAATGCTTTTGTCACCTTTCAGGCACTTGCAGGCAGCGAGGCTTTAAGGGCAGAGGAGCGACAGCACCAACAGCTCTGCTGGGTTGCATCCTCCTTGGCTGCGTTTAAAATCTCTCTTTCCCTCTGGATACCTTGTTGGGAAAGGATGGGAGGAGCTGCCAGTACCCCGAGTAGCCCAGATCTATGTGGAGCCCGAGCACTGGAGCCAGTGCAGCCCACGGATGTGTGAGTCCTCCACGATCTTCCCTACGCTGGCAATCCCGGAAAGCAGCTCTTCCCCCTCCTTTTTCCATGGTAAAGGTATTACCCGGGATTTGGCCCTGTCAGGAGGCTCTGCTGAGTAATGGGATGTTGGGAGGCTCCTGCAGAGGCGGTGTTGAGATGCGCTGGACCTGGCTCAGTGGCGGGGGTGCAGGAGAGACGAGGTGTCACTGGTGTGGGAGAGGAAGGGAAGGGAGCGCTGGAGGATTTGGACTGGTTTTGCCCAACTGGATGCACTGTAAGTGGCTCCTCCCTGGGTTTATTCCAGCAGCGCACACCGGGAGGATGGGGAGGGTGGGCCCCGTGCTCTGAGGGTCCGGATGCGATGCCTCTGACCAGGTGTTTGCAGGGGATTCAGCCTGGGAATCACAGCCTTTCTCAGGAGATCACTGGTGCTTCCTGGTTTGCAGTGAGGAGCGGAGGATTTCAGCACTTCCTACTCGGCTGCCTGATGTGAGCAGGAAGTGGGAGCATGAAAATGGTAGCAGAAGCGCTTGCAGCGAGGCTGGAAGCTCGACAGGCGTAAGAGCGTGGGATGGCAATGAGGTTAAACCTGTCCTGAATGGTCCTGAACCTTCTGGACGTGCCATTTGGGAATGGCCAAGTCACAGTGTCAGGGCTGTCTGCAAGCGTCTGTCTTGTCCTGGGACAGCATAATAGGAGGATGGAGGTGAGTGTGGATGGGTGCTTGTGAGTGTGGCTTTGCCTGCAGTTTATTAAGTGGATCCTGCTGAGGCTCAGACTGGAATGGCCCCAGGGCAGGGAGAGGCTCCTGCTTTGGCTTGGTGCTGAGTGCTGTCCAGTGTGGTTCTCATCTGCTAGAGGCGTTTCAATGCGACCGGTGATGTATCTGGATAGAAACGTGATGAACTTCATGTCCTCATGAGGTTGTGGGTCTGGAAATGCCCCGTGCCTCTGGCTGAGATGGGGAATTCAGGCCTGTGGTGGCTGGAGCATGAGTGTCACCACCCTGGGTTCTGTGTTCACCCTTCACTGGGCTGTGAAGATCCAGGTTATACCTGGTGTTGGGAACAAAGGCTGGTTGCTAAGGACTTTTGATACCTAGGGATGTGGGTGGCCACTCCGATGGCTTTGGGATGCATGGCTTAAGCCAATCACTTCTCCCACTGTGGTGCACTGCGATAGGAACAGCTTTTGGGAAGCTGAAAACCGGTGCTGCAAAGCTCCTAACCATTTAGAGAACGTAGGAGAAAAATGAGGCTTGAAAACGGGGAGTTTGGAGTCTGTGGCTCAGATTTGCAGGCTTTTTGCTGTTCAAACACTGGGCCATAATGGTTTATGTGCTTTTCCAGAGGGCCTGCGAGATCCTGCCGTCGTGCTCTGAGCAGCTGGGACCTTGAGGAGGGGAGAAAACAAGCAAGTGTGTTGGCAATGCTCCGAAAGAGGCAGCTCCTTCGGCCCCGTTGCTGCCTCTCATAGAGGACGGGTGCGAACCTCCTCTTCGGGCTTGGTTCAGACATCAAGACCTTAGTTTTTGTGCTCTGATTTATTAACCTTTTGATCTCCTTCCAGCCCCGTAGCTCTCGTACAGAGGGACGGGACGTGAGTCAGCCTGAGCTGCTGAGTCCTTCCCGATGTCTGCCTCTCATTCCCTCGCTATGCTCCCTGAAGGCAGGAATGCGTCCGTCCCCAGTTCAGGCTTTGCCAGCTTCCTACGAGCAGCTTCTTTGCTGACTTTGGTGACGTTGGTAGGATGGGGGAGATGGCAGAGGAGCCAGAGAAGCGTGCCCTGGCCAGGCTGAGCTTGAGCAGGCTGGTTGCAGCTGGGTGGGCTCGTGTCAGACTTGAGCAGCGCTCTGTGACCGAGGCTTTGAGAGCCCTGCATGGTCTCTCATCTGCTGCTCCGAGTGCCCTAAAAATACTGCCAAAACCCCTCCTGCCTGCCCCTCACTGAATGGCTGCGATGTTTTCCTGCCTTTGCTGCTGCTTCAACGCATGGGGTTTGTTTCTGGTCTCTTTGGATGTTGTTGTACAGGCTGAACTGCGTTACCCAAAGAGCAGGGCTGGGTCTGGGCTATGTTAGGGACCGCTCTGTCCCTCACAGGAGGTCTGAGTTGGGACATTTGCTGCATGATGTGATGGTGTCCTGAAGCTGTCACACAGAGCTCTGGAGGCATACAGTGTGAGTTGCTAATGCTGTTAATATTAACTTCTTCGCAGGAAAACTGGAGTCTGGTGAGGTTCAGGAGAGCAGCTCCATCCTGCAGAAGGTAGACGAAGGATTTGTTTTCTTGCTCTGCCCTGGAGAGCTCTGTCTCCTCTTGAAGCTGTTTTCCAGATATAGCAGCAGTTGGTAACACTGACTGAATGCGTGCTGAATTTAGGCTGCTGTGTGTTGTGCAGGATTCAGTCGTCTGGCTTTGAGTGTAGCCAGAGCAAGTGAAGCTGCTGTGCTGGGGTGGCATCGTCCCAGATGTCCAACTATAAATAGCAAATGGAGCCCAAGTGCTTCTTGAACTGACTTGGGAAATTTCCCTGCCTCACCTTGGAGGAGGGGTTTGTGCCAAGGCACATCAGCCCTTGGCAGAGCGGGGCTGAGGGCGGTGAATGCTCAGCGTGATGCACAAGGACCCGTAAGCGAGGCGATGAGGCGGCAGAGTTGCAGCGAGTGCCATGTGGCCGTGTCCCTGTCCCTGTGATCCCTGTTGGGCAATACCTGAGGATGCTGAGGAAAGAGCTTTGAGTCAGTGCAATGCTGTCACGCAGAGAGGTCTTCAGCAAGGAGGGAATGTCCGAAGTGGAGACAGAGGTGGAGATGGAGGGGCTGGAGTGAGATAGGATCATGGAATAGTTTGGGTTGGAAGGGACCTTAGAGCTCATCCAGTGGAATGCCACGAGCAGGGACACCTTCCACTAGAGCAGCTTGCTCCAAGCCCGTGTGTCCAACCTGGCCTTGAACACTGCCAGGGCTCTGTTACGCTTTGATGCTTTAACACACCACACCCTTCATCCTGGAAGATTAGTCCATGTTCAAGGCTAAGAGTGGTGGACGATGCTCTTGTTCTGATGGTGTTATTGTCAGTGCCTGAATTCTGCAGGTGTCTCAGGCTGGAGTGCTCCTCAATGGCTGGCTGCTTGCTCGTTGCACCTCAGCACAGCAACAAACCCTCATGGGTGGATACTTCGGGCTTCATCCCGTGAGGTGCTTGCATCCAGGAGCAGTGCCAGCAGGGGAATTAGCTCTTCCGCAGGGTTGCATTGCACGGTTGGATTCAAATACTGCTCACATCAGTGCAAAACAAACACTGCTGCTGGTCTGGAACACGGTCACACTCCCCCCATGGCCTCTCTGTGCCACAGTGTGCTCAGGAGGACAGAGGCTCCATGCTGGAAAGGTGGATGCTGAAGGTAGGGAATAGGAGGAGCATAGAGTCCACCAAGTTGGAAAAGACCTTCAAGATCATCCAGTCCAACCATTCCCAGCACTGCCAAGGCCACCACTAACCCATGGCACTGAGGGCTACATGGTGTGTGAACACTTGCAGGGTCGGTGACTCCAGCTCTGCCCTGGGCATCCTCTTCCCATGCCTGAGCATCCTTTGGGGAAGGAATTGTGCCTCATCTCCATCTAAACCTCCCCTCCTGCAGCTCGAGGTTGTTTTCTCTTGTCCCATCCCTTGTTCCTTAAGAGCAGAGATCGACCCCACCTCACTACCACCTCCTTTCAGGATGGAGATACAATAGTTGAGGGAAGAGCTGGAAGCTGAGAGTATCTCACATTCATCTCCAGAAGAGACTCATTTCTCTCAATGGAGAAGTTTCCCATGTGAAGAGTGTCCCCGACAGTGGTGCCTGCCTGGAGCATCCTCCCGTGTCCATGAGTGGGACAGGAGCAGGAGTCGCTGCTGGCCCTATGTGGCTCCAAGCTTCTGGCACTGATAGCTGATTGCTTTTATTGGTCTGTTTGTGCATCGTGGCTTGTAATGTGGGATCCAGAAAGCACGACCGGTCTGAAGTAACCCCTCAAACCCAGACCCAGACCTTTGCTCATTTTAGAAGTGACTCATTTGATGTTACGGAGATGAAATAAGCAGGTAGGGCTTCCTGGGGCATTTGGGTTACTTGGCAGGATTGCTCTCATCTGTACTCATTCACTGGGTCATGTTAGGTGATCCTGGACTTCTCATCCATCTGCTTTCCCACTTTTGTCTCCTTCTTTGCCTCTTTTATTCCCTTTCTCCACCTTGCCTTTTATTTGAGTGGACCCAGGTCTCCTGCAACTCCCCCTCTGTAAGGAGTGTGCAGTGCCATAGGAAGGTGTCCTGATCCATTTTGTGCCAGAAGGACATCAGCTTGTCACTTGGGTCCTGGAGCAACATGTCCAGGGAACCTCTGGAGCATCCTGCGGTCCTGGAAGTGCCTGGGAGTTCAGCTTCCACAGAGGGTGGAAGACGGGCATGGAGGCAGCCTCCAGGGAGACGTGGACCCCCTGATGCTGCAGGAAGGAGTCAGGACATCCCGCTGGGAGCGGTTCTCCTGGGGATGTTCTTGAGCCTTCACGGAAGGAGAATCTCTTACGCAAGGGAGGGGAAACCAGTGTTGATGCTGAGGCTGCTTTTTCAAGTGCTGCTGTTGTGTAAGAGCAAAGCCTTGGGCAGCCCAGAAAATGCGGAGAGCATCCTCCAGTCACTGCACAACGTGAGGGTTGCTCTGTGCATTTTTGCCTTTATGAGTACCTTAAACTTCAAGGGTATGTAAATGCTCCAGGTTTGCTCAGGGCTTGATGCGCTTAAGTCGCAGAGGAGGTTTCCATACGTAGCCTGGGGGTGCAACTAGAGTGAAAAGAGTCTCTTCTCTTCCTGCCATGGACTCTTCTCTCCATGTCGCTGCCTTCAGCAACACTTGAGAGGCTGAGGAAAGCGGCTGCTTCCCGGTGTTACCTTCCAGTGGCTGCAGGGTGGGAATATTCACAGCAGAGAGGCTGTATCTGAGACGGGAAACACATTCCCACATCTCCTTTTTGCCATCCGTGTGGGCTCACCCTCGGTCCTCTGGCCCTGTCCCAGGGTTGAGGCAGGGACCAGCACATGGCTCCTTGCTGTTGCAGGGATGTGGAGGATGGAGGGCTGACCACAGAGCACTTGGATGCAGGAGCTTTTCTTGGGGCTCATGTCCTGCCTTCTGAGCTCAGGATCACGCCTGCCTCCTTCTTTCCTTCTTCCAACACCTCACTGCAGCGGGAGAGGGGTCCCCAAGTGAGGATGTGGTGGTTTTGGTGGGCAGGCTTGCACTGTGATCCATTTGCCTTGAGAACTGCTTCCACAGAGACCAAGCCTGAGAGCAGACACACTTCCCTATGCCTCAGTGATGCATCAAAGCCTAATGAAACTACCAGACCCATGGTCAGCCCTGTCTGTGTCCTTGCTGCTGCGCTCTGCGCTGGGGCTGAGATGCGCTGGATCCTCCTCATCCTTGGTGGCGCTTCCATCCCCACAGCACAACTGCAGAACAGAGCAGAGGTGGCAGCGGCTCAGGAAAGGGGTTGCCCATGCAGGGGGACAGCCCAGGGTGGCTGGGTTTGGTCTGGGTCCCTGTGGCATGGGGCAGGCAGGACCGGCAGCCCTGCCTCACGCCGCTGTAAGAATTGAACTGCAGCGTTAAGCAGATCTGTGGCTCGTGATCTCCATTCAGCGTGGTCAGCCTCTTGGAAACTGTGGGTTAATACAGAGGCCTTAATAAGCAGTTGCTGTCTGGGTGATGACTGGAACTGGGGGTGCCCTGGTCCCTGGTGCCCTGTGGAAGGTTTGGAGGATGGTTTTGTAACAGACAAAGCTGGTGGGTTTGGGGAATTGAGTTGTTTAGTGCTGTAGACTCTCAATCCCTGCTTAGGACATACTCCTGTCCAGCAGCCAGTGGAAAAGGCAGTTCTTGGGTTTGAGCATATACTGGCATCATGAGTATGCATATGATGGGATGGACATGCTATGACCTAGCAGAGACCTGCTGCAGGGACTGGTTGCAGGTGGTGAGTTTGACTTCCAGAAACCAGGGCTTGTATGTTTGTTTTCCCAGTATCCAAGGGTTGAAACCAAACACGCTCCAAGTGTTACCATTTAGATTTCCCTATATTAATCTTAATGTTGGTTGCTAACCAGGACCAGATCTTTCCTAAACACATCTGATGACCGAGCACGATCGCTTCTAAGGGTGTGCTACGCTGCAAGGGTCTGCTTGAGGTTAGAAAGCACAGCCAAGGTTTGGGGTTTGTGGGTGCGCTGATTGCTTTGGCTGCGGCGGCTCCCTTTGAGGCAGGATCTCTGGCACGGAGCTGCATGGAGGTGCCTGGGCAGGTTGAACCTGTGGCAACACGTTCTGCTCCACGTGGGCTGCGTGGTGGAGCTGTGGGCAGCACAGGAGGTGGTTTGCTGGGGTTTCACTGGATCCCATGGAGGGAGAAGCGATGGCCACCCCGGGCTGCTGCACGCTGGGCTCTGGTCGTGCAGTTCTAGGTGGGCTCATATGGTCCTGGAGATGCTGGTGCCGGAGCCCAGGACAACCAGCCTGCTCCAAATGGAGACGCTGTGGCTTGGGATTTGAGGAACAGACTGGCAAAGCGGCATGGGGATGCCCTGGAGGATTCCTCCCAGCGTTTGCTCTGCCTCAAAAGCGCGCACAGCGGCTCTACCTTCTGTTGCCCCAATCTTTCGTGGTGAGGTGAGAGTTGTTGTGCAGTTTCCTCTTTATATCCTCTTATGTCACGCTCCCTCGCCGGCTGAGTGCACTCAAAATAGCTGCCAATCCCAGTAGGTTTCACTTCAAGGTCTCTATTCTTAGCTTGCTGGTTAGCTGAGCAAGCCGCCTTCCTCAGTAGTCATGAGTTCAAGGACCGTAGGGTAAAGACTCAACCCTAAGCCATGCAGGGGTTCTGCCTGTGCTCCATGGCAGCTTTGAAGGGACAGTTTGGGCAGAGCCCGACTCGGCAGCCTCAGCCTCGCGTGCTCCAAAAGAGAGCCACATGGATGTGAGGATGAACTGAGAGTTGCTGGAGCTGGGACATAACTCCGGAGGAGGCAGACGGCTCCGGAGCCGGGATGACTCAGTACGTGAGGCTCTGTTCAGTGGCGTATTGCATCTGCCCCATCTAGGAGCAGCCTTGTCAGAGAGCAGCCTTATCAGATGCCTCTTACTGCTGCCCTGATGGTCAGATGCGTGCGTGCGTGGCAGGAGTGAAGCAGAAGTGAATGTGGGATGCGGAGCGGCGGCTTCCCGGGAGCGGAACTGGCTGGATGTTCTCGGGGTGTTGCACCCAGGCCGGAGGTACCTGCTGCCCTGGTGATGTTCAGCCCATCCTGTAAGTGCCTTTCCCAGCCCGCGGGACCTTTTTCCTTCCTTGCATGGCTGTGATTCCTTGGTTGGCTCAAGGCGTATATGGGAGCATCCTTGTGTACGCAGGCAGTTGTTCGTGCGTGGGCCTGAACTGCAGCTCTGATCTGTGTCTGGTGGATGCAGCTACCACTGGGGCAGGTTTGAGGTTTGGATCGCCTGTGTCTGGAGCTTTCTGAAGCCTTATAGCCACAGGAGGGGAGCAAACAGCATCAGTCCCAGTTGCACCAGCACACACAGGGCAGGCTCATCTCTTCCATTTCTGCCTTTTCTGGCTGTTTCACTGGCAACTCAACCATCTACCCACCAGCTCTTGCTCGGAAGGTGCTGCCTAAATGGCTGCAGAGGCCCCTCTCGGAGTCCTTCAGCAGGACTTAGCTATTTTGAGAGTGTGTTTTGGGAGAGATCTTGTTTTCCAGACTCCATTTAAATTCCTTTATCCTTTTCAAACTATTGTTGAAGCTTTGCTTGGGTTAAATGGACTTCAACCCTGGGGCGGATCAGAGCACAGCATCCCGGCGTTAGGGTACAGGTAGGAGCAGCATCCTGGCACGTCAGGGCTTTACGGCACAGGAGAAGCAAGCCCATCCTGAGGACGAAAGGTGCTGGCCATGGCTTTCACTGGGCGCTGCGGGGTGGCCGGAGGGTCGCTTGGGACGTGGGGTTGCTGGGGAGTGAGCGCTGTGCACGGAGCTCGCATCCTGCCTACGCCGCGGGTACCGGTCACGTGCGGACGAGGCCTTTGTCCTGCGCCTGGCTGCCTTTTGAGGGTTTATTTTTAGGTGCTCTCTGGCTTCCTCTTCCTCCCTCGCTGCGCTCCCTCCCTCTTGCGAGCTCCCTCTTCTAGGATTGCCTCTTGAACAAGCGGTTCCTCCTTAAACCCACTTTTGCAGGGCCTTTGTCTGCGCTTGGGAGCTGGCCCAGCTTTCCCCTTAGCAGCTGCTGGCTCCTTTTGGGTAAGCGAGAGCAAATCAAGGCTTACACTGAATGAAGCAGTTGAGCCTGAGCAGTTGTTCAGACTCAGGGCAGCTGTGCAGCCTCTGCATGGAGCCTGCCCGGAGGGCACAGAGGCTCCGTGGGGAGAAACTTCTCCTGCCAGTGGCCTGGGCTTAATGGGTTTGTGCTGCTGATCCCTGCACTGCCCCAGTGAACTCCTCTGGGTGCCCAATGGAGCTTTGTTGAGGCTTGGTTGCAAAGCACAGCTCTGGAATAACCCCCTTGCCTTGAAGGTCTGGTCCACACCAGCTTGGCTTACAGGCTGCTGTGGAATCAACCAGGTTGGAAAAGAGCTTCAAGCTCATCCAGTCCAACCATCCCCAGCCCTGCCGAGGCCACCATTGACCCATGGCACTGAGGGCCTCATCTCCATGGTGTGCCAGCACTTGCAGGGATGGTGACTCCAGCCCTGCCCTGGGCAGTTCCAATGCCTGAGCACACTTTGGGGAAGGAATTGTTCCTCAGCTCCATCTAAACCTCCCTTGATGCAGCTTGGGGCCGTTTCCTCGTGTCCCATCCCTTGTTCCTTGAGAGAAGAGACTTTGGGATGCTTTGAGTGGTTTGATCACCATAGGAAAGTGCAGATTCTGGCTGTAGAGCATCGTGGTGGGACCCACATCGTGGTGGGACCCACATCGTGGTGGGACCCACATCATGGTGGGACCCACGCAGTGGACAAGCTTTGAAGGCAGCGTTTGGGCAGCGAGCTGTTGGCATCCCCTTGGGCTCTCTGCTTAAGCAAAGGGACACGGTGGAGTGGCAGCACTGCAGGAACCCTGGCGTGGCTTTGCTGGTTTAAGGGCAGGATTTGTAGATAAGCAGCATGCGTTGGTTTAAGAGCAGGAATGTGGGAGAAGGGAGGGGAGCAGCAGATAAGCCTTGGGCTCGTGCTGGAGAAGTTTCCATCTGACGCTCGGGCAGGGAGTTGCAGCAGGGACAGTGTTTTGCTGAGATGAACGGGGCAGTTTTCTCTCCCCTCCTTTTGCTGTCCTCATCTTCTGGTGCCTTAGATTAGACTTGGGTTATCCTCTTTTGGCACCCTGTCTAACCGTAACGAAGAGCTCCCCAGCTGATCTGCTGGCGTTGAGTGGGTTGGAGGCAGCGCCGGTGCGCTGTAGCCTTGTCCTTCTCCCAGCTCCTGTCCCCTGGTCCTCCGAGCTCATCAGAACCAGCAGCAGGCTTCGACATGGGATGCAGTGGTGGCAAACTCCTCGGAGCTTCTTGCAGTGTCCCTTTGTTCAGTTCTCCATAGGATGTATGCTGCGGATCCTGCCCATGATCTCAGGTTTTGGCTCTGTGGTTGGGATGCACTGCGCTCCTGCAAACCGGAGGTATTGGTATTCCTAACCTGGCTTCCAAGTTTGTCTCATCCCACACCCAAGGCTGTGTGTTGAGACCAAGAACAGGATTTGGTGACTTTGGTGCTGTAAGGCATTGAGGACACGCTTGCAAGACAGAAGTCCATCCTTTCTGGTGGGCCAAGCATCTAGAGGGGAAGATGATCTATTCTCTGCATGATAGCATGGGCAAACCTTGCTGTTGACTCGATAACAAGAACAGGGGGATTAAGGCAGACCTTGGCTCCTGAATGCAAGTGATCTTGGCTCTTGGACTCTGCAGAAGACCCAGGGGCTGCTCAGAGCTGGGCTCGTAGCTCTTGTGGAGTGTACTGGGGTGTATGGTGGATCCTGAGTTGCCAGCAAGGTCTTCTCCTGCCTTGCTGGTGACTCCCCTAGGGCTCCCTGGAGCCGGGTTTGCTCTTATGGCCCAGGCACTTGCTCCACAGGTTGAGGCAGTTTGGGGCCAAATCCATGGAGCTTCTGCATGGAGGGCTCCTGAAGGGTGCCCTCAGCTTCCTGCCACCCTATATCAATTACTGCTTGGCTTCTGGTCTCCCTGCCAACACGAGGCAGACTCTGAGTGCCCCAGTGAGCAAACAGGGCTTGTTGAAGCCTTCCAAAGCTGGGGCAGGAACCTGCTTTTCTAGTATGACAGAGCAGCTCTCAGCCACTCTGCCTCTTTAAAGCAGCCGTACTCACAGAGGGTTTGGCTTCTCTGCCTTGAACTGATTTTTTAGCCATTAGCCACAGACGGGGCAAAAGTCCCTGCGGGGTTTATCTGAGCAGCTCATTGCGGAGCTGTTGGAGGTGCTTTGTATTGCAACGCCTTGTCTGGTGTGGTCAATGCAATGGGGCTGCACGGATGCTGAGGCCCCCCCTTCCTCATCAGCTGCATGCTCTGTAAAGGGAGCAGGAATAAGTCCCTGGGATTAAATCACAGCTCTTCTCTCTGCTTTCATCTCCGAGGCTCTGCCATGGTAAACAGCCGCTTACTGGAGTAGGTAAGTGGAGGCAGTGCAGTCCTGCCAAGCCCTCGTGTCCACAAATGACTAAATCCTGCCTGCAAAGTCAGAGTATGAAAACATTAGTTTTGGGGTTTGGCTGAGCCTGGGGGAGCGCTGGGATCGAGCCCGGCGGGAGAGCAGAGCCATCCCTCTGGATGCGGCTGGAGGACGGCTGCTGCAGACGTGCTGGGGGCAAAGACAGGGGTCTGGGATGCTGGGGGGTGCTGTACCAGTGCTCCCAGTGCTTGGAGCAGCCCTGCAGCCTGGGATCAGAGCTCCTGCGGATGCTGTTGTGCCCCTTTGGCAAAGCGTGTTGGCTGCAGGGTGGTGCTGTGGCTGCGAGCCCTCCTGGGTCGTAAATCACTGCTGTCTGGAGAGCTGGTGGAGGAGCTGTCTGCCAGCCCTGTGCAGATGCAGCACCTTGCCTGAGTCGTCTGGCTTTTCGGCTGGCTTTCCTTCCATCTGCACTTCCATGGTGGGGCCCTGCCTGCAGGCGGGTTACTGTGTGCTGCCCTCATTCCTTTGCTGCTCTGGCATCCCATGATGGGACAGTGGGGAGGTGAGTCAGGAGCCTTGTGGAGTTGTGTGCTGGGTCCATCATCCTGGCACAGCCTGGCTGGTTGGCTCTGCCAGCGGGTCATAGGGAATAGGTGGATGTGAGGTGTCCCTGCCTGTGGCAGGGGTTTGGAATTGGATGAGCTTTAAGGTCCTTTCCAATCCAAACCATTCGATGAGATAGGAGATGCTGACTCTTATGGAAAGGAGAGCTCTGAGCAGCTCCATGCTAAAGACTCTTTGTGCGTTTTGATGGCTGGCTAATATGTGCTGGAGCAGGAGCCTAAGAGGGTGGAGAGCAGCCTGGTAGTAGCCCAGTCTAACTGGGTGCCCTGGTGTGCTCCTGGGAGCACCAGTCTTGCTGCCTGAAACATCCAATGTGTTTCAGCTCAGTGGTGCAGGCTGCAGCAGGTCAAGCAGAGCAGTGGCAGGCTTGTGATGCTCTGCTGGCTGCTCATCTGCTCCCAATGGCTTTTGGTGACCATTCCCTGCCTCCACAAAGGAAGCCCCACTCCAGAGAGCAGCCTCTATCACTGCCTGCAGGATCTGACCCTTCTGAAAGGCTCTGCAATGTCTGCGTAGAGATAAGGGTAGGGTTTAAGGCCAAAAATTAGGAGAATTTCCTGTTGCTAGAGATGGAGCCTGGATAATCGTGATATAGGCCTTGGACTCCCATCTGCCGCCTCCCTGGGCTCCCATGGGATGCTGACCTGATTCCCAGCTTGTTGGGCCCTCCTGGCTCATGCCCATTGCCGAGTCAGTGCCTCGCTATAGGATCTATAGGTGGTTTGAGCGCACGGATCCCTGGTTCTCAGCTTTGTGCCCTGATGGCAGCGCAATTCCCGGGTGCCGGCGTGCCGCATCCTCCCGCGGCGGGACAGAGCCTGGCAGCGAGGCGCCCGTTGTGCGTGGCCAGGCTCAGTGGTGAGACGTTGGTATGCGAGATGTAAACTCAATCCCGAAGTTTAGATTACAGCCCTGTGAAAAACATCAGCTCCCCTAAATGGAGCCCAGATGGTGGCGGAAGAAGCTGTGCAACGCATCGGAGCCCAGGGCCAGGAATTGCAGGAACCGGGTGAGCAAAGGGACCGGGGCTGAGGGGGAGGGAGAGGAAGGGAGGTAGGGTTACAGCTCATGGAGTCTGCATCTGCATCGAGGGTCAATTCCTAAACCAGGCTGCTTCATCCAACTCGCCCCCTTCAAAACAACTTTGGACGCCGAATGTCTCCCACGTTGCATCACTCAACGCAGCGTTTCCAAAGCTGAGGTTTCCCACAGCTGAACTTGTGCATGGCGAGAGGCCAAAAGCTCTTGGGCAAATCCGAGGGGAACAGGTAGATCTGAGGCCATGAATGCAGAGCTCAGGAGCTCTTCCGGAAGAGGAGCTTCCCAGCTTCCTCTTGCCAGCAGGTTCAGTGCCCAGGGAGAGGGCCGAGTGTGCACAGGGAGCCTGGAGATGGAGCCGTGGTTTGGGTAAGACAAAGCACTAACCCACACCCCAGCAGCTGGGTGATTGCATGGTCAAGGGCAGGCTGTGGGGAGGCTGACCATGACTCAGTATCCTGGTGCTGGGATAAAAGCATCCCTGGGCACTGAGAGCGCTGTCTGGGAAGCTTGGGGTGATCCTTCACCCCACTGTGCTGCAGGAGCCTCCAGCACAGCTTGTTCCGGGTGATTGGGAAAGGCATGGGGTGATAGAGCAGTGCTGGGGGGACCACAGGGCGTATCTGATAGGGCTGGACCCCACGAAGCACACACAGGAGACCGAAATGGAGGTTTTCAAATGATGCTGAGGTGATGTGAGAGCAGCTGCTTTGTTGGCAATGGCCTTGCACTGCAGCAGGTAGACCTTGCCTCTGGGCCAGGACAGGTCCAGGGGTGAGGAGGTGCTGGGAGGGTTCGGTCACATTAGATGAACATTAGGAATGGCTGAGTTGTGAATTGGAGAGCTGGGGGGGATGGAGGGAGCTGAGGTGTTTATATTGGTCTCTTCCTGAAGTCATTGTGTGAAGAGAAGTTGTGGGATGACCCCAAACAGGTCCAGATGGGATCAGCGCTCCTCCCTTAGGAACCCACCCTCCCTCCATTCTCCCTGCTCTGCCCTTCCTCTGTCTCCTTCTTTTCCCTTCCAAGAGCTGCTGCATTTCTCAGTGCCACCCACTTGGTTGGTGCAAAAGGGCCTGGGGTGAGCTGGGGACAGGCGCAGGAGGGATGGAGAGGAGCCCAGCACTGCTGCAGGAGCCGGGTCCGGCGCAGGTACCAAGCTGTGGACCTGCAGGTAGCTTGTCCACACAGCATTCACCTTGGACGAAGGCCCGTATCCCTCGGGATAGCAGTGTGTGCAGGAGCAGCGCACCCTTCCCCTAAGAGATAAGTTTGTGCGCAGACACAGCCCGGAGATAACCACCCAGGAAGGCAAACACCTGAGTCCTGCACTAGCAAACACCCATTGTGCGGCTGTGTCTGTCATCCCAGGGTGCCCAGCAGAGCCAGATGGGTGCTCAGCACCCACCACACCAGCACTGGACCTGATCTTATCCTAGAAAATCATCTGTGGTGCCCCTAAATGTGGGGATGCTCAGGGATGGAGAACAGGAGGAGTTTGGTGTCCTCTGCAGCTTGAACTGGCTGCAGCTTTCAAAGATGCTCAGAGCATCTTTCTGCTCAGCCCCCAAAGTGCTGTTAGACCCCAGGGTTTGTGTGCCTGGGGGCTGCTGTCATCTTTAGGCTGGGGATTTACTTTTCCAGTAGCTCTCAGGTAATTAATACCTTCATGTGCAGCACAGGGCTTTAACAAGCTCCTGTAAGCTGCAGGAGGGGTTTGTGTCTTGTTTTGTGTCTTGGAGAAGTAGTGAAATTGTCCCACATGAAATCATCACCCTGAGAATGCTTCTCGGGGGGTTTCCACGTGCATTTTGGCACCCTGCCTGTGAAGGGAGGTTGGTTGGGTTCCACTTGGACTCTCAGGCGCAGCATGAACTGGGTTTAACACCAGTTGGGATGTCCATGAGGGGGTTACTGCTGGTGCCTCTGCAGCCAGCTCAGCCATCTGCCCTGCAGTGTGGACGCTGGCAGCTGCATCCCAGCTGGAGCTGCTGGATGTGGATCCTTCCCTGAAGCCAGACTCCAAGTTTTAGTTCTCAGGACTGGCTGGGAAATCTTTAGAGCATCATCACATAATCCCAGCTGAGATAAGGGGGAGTTGTGGTGACGTTCAGCCCTGCGTGTGCTGCTGCAACCACTTCCCAGCACATCCTGTGCTATCTCCGAGTTGAAGTTTACTGGCAAAAGGACAACTAAGACCGTGTAAAACCATGTTTTGGTGCAGGTTGTGCTGTTTCGGGAGCAGGGGAACCGACAGGCTGCTGTGGTTTAAGCAGGACACAGGCCAACAGCTATTACAGGGTGAGACTTGTGAAATGCAACGGCGCAAGTGCGCAACTGCAGTTTATGGACAAGCTGAAGGAAGCTCACGGGTGCCACTGCCCCTCTGCTCATCTCTGATATGGTTTGGAGATGCTCAGCAGTTGCAGGTAAAGGTGGTGCAGAAAGAGACCCCCAGTTGCCATGGTAATTGGAGGGGCTCTTGGTGATGCTCCAGTCACCCCATACAGTTACTCTGATTAAATCCTCATCGTGGGTTATAACCAAGCAGGGGAGGTGGTTCCATGTCTCACCAAGAGGGCTTGCTCCAGTGCACCCCAATTCTGGGGTGAACAGCAACTTGAGGAATGCTGTACTGAGGTTTGACTTGTGGATCAATAGCATCCACATCCATGAGCAGGAGCTGGGCTCTCGGTGGGGAGATGATGCTGGTCCTGCTTGGGCAGTGCTGTGGTGGCTGTGCTTGAGTCCTCAAAAGTAACAGAACAGGGTTGAAGGCTCCACTGGGTCTGTGCTTCTTGAGTGATGCCAAGAAGGATCAGGCAGGGGTAAGGAGATGCCATCACCTCTGTAATTCATGGCTCTTGAGTGATCTTAATGCTGGGGCTAGCACTGTGCTTCTGCAGGGGCAGTGACTCGATGGGAAAGACTCAAAACTACCAACAAGTAGGATGTGCCTTGCAGGGAGAGAGGATGATGAAGCTCAGGCTGCTTATCTCAGCAGAGGAGGCTCAGAGCATCCGCTCCTTTGGCTGATGGACCAAAACAACGACGCATTGGAGGCAGAGGTTAGCTTGTGGTTTCTGCGTTGGCCCTGTCCATCTTCTGTGAACAATCTCATAATGCCACATCTGATCTCTTCTGGTGTCAAATCACAGCAGAAGGGAGTCCCTGGAGACGTGTCTGGAGTCTGCTCCTTCGCTGGCAAAGATCTCCAAGTCTCGGTTGTGGTTCCTCTCTGTTTTACTGGCTGCCTTTTGTGTTTGTGTTTTGAGGTGTGGGTTTGTAACAGTGGCGATGACGAACCCTTGAAAGATCTGTCAGGATCAAGGAGCTGGGGGGACTTTTAGTTTTCTTTCCCTTGGTGGGACCTTGCAGTCAGGGCTGGAGGGCTCGTTGGGTCTGGCTTATTGTGCTGCTTGGCTGGAGGTTCGCTTGTTCTTCTGCAGTAGCTCAGACTACATGGTAGCCTGGGACAGCAATGGGAGCAAGTGATAGCGCTTGGCTGCTTCCCTGCTGGAGCGCTTGGGATGCTGGCACAGAGAGGCCCTATCGCACCACGCAGACGTGTCTGGGACAAGGTGCCAAGCGAGTGAAGGTGTGTCTGGGGAGAAGCCTGGGAGGGGAGCAGGGTGTAGGATGGGGTGCTGGCACATCTGGAGGTGGGACACACAGACTTGCAGAAGGATTTGTGGGCTCAGCCTGGTTTGAGCTTGGGTGTGTGCTGCATCTGCACAAGGCTGCGTGGCCTCCCTCCTGCCGCCTTATCTTCTGGCTTGGTGGGGCCTCCCAACAGTGCTGCCTTGCAAAACCCCATGGCTTTCACCTCCGGCCGTGCGGCTTCCGCGTTCATCTCCTCGCAGCCACTCTTGGAATGAGATGAGGCTTTGCCAGAGCTGACCCACTGAGCAGCATCCCAGTTGAGAAGAGGGGTTCGCCGTTGCATACTGGTTGCTTTTCTGATGTCCTTGGCATTAGCACAGAGCTCTTCTGGTCAGAGAGATTGGGATACCCCAAATAAAGATCTCTCAGCAGGCTCTGGGATGAGCATCTCTGGCATCTCATTACAAAACCTGGTGGGTTTATTTTGTCAGAATATCCAAATTAATGGCAGAAGGACCATGAGTTACGTGACTTTGAGGCGAGGGTTTGGTCGCAGTGAAGAGCTCCCAGCAGATCTGTGTTTTAGGAAGTGATTTGACACGTTGCCTTCAAGCATCTCAACTGAAGAATGTGCTGAAATTGCCTTGCCTGGAAGGTGGCTGATGTGGGAAGCAGGAGGCGGGGGTGAGAGCAGCGAGTGGCACCACACAGTGTGTACGGTCATGAGCAGGGGATGGTGATGTCTTAGTGAGGAGCGGAGTTTGCAGCCCGTCTGTGCCTAGAAAGTCTTATTTCACTGAATCAGGAACTTTATGGCAGGGAGTAGAAGTCACATCCCAAAAGTCTGGCTGGGAATTGTGGCTTCCGTGCAGAAAAGGCAGGTTGGATGGGGCTTGGAGCAGCCTGCTCTAGTGGAAGGTGGCCCTGCCCATGGCACAGGGGTGGAACTGGAGGAGCTTTAAGGTCCCTTATGATTCTATGAAAAAGAGAGCTCTATAAGGCAAAGGCCAAGAAGGGGATTGGATTTGGGGCTGGAGGTGGTGGGTTTGGGGCGGGAGCAGTGCAGGAAGGGTTTGTGCAGCTCAAGGCTGTCGGTGCTGCTGGATGCAGCCATTCCTGCGTCAGGCTCCGCTCTGGCAAGGCTTTGCTAAAGGGGGGGGGGCCCAAGCAGCTGGGAGAGGAGGTGAAGGTGGCAGAAACCAGGCCTGCGGGAGCTGAGTTATCTGCGAAGATGCAAATACTCCTTATCCAGCTGAAATCACAGCCTCCATCTCGGCTCGCTCCCTCTTAGCTCCACATCCCCGCTGCTCCCAAGGTCCTGCCGCGCTTTGCCGCAGCAGGAATTTCCCCGGTTGCTCCATGTCTGCAGCAGAAACAGCCGCAGCACCTCCAGAGCCTGTCCCACACAGTTGCTCTGGGGTTGCAGCGGGATACAGGGCTCTGGATAGACCAGCTTTTCTCCTTCCCTTATCACCATAAGCATTGGGAGCAGGGAAGCCGCTGCTGAGTTGTGGAAGCAAAGGGTGAACGTCAAGAGGTGCAATGGCTGCAGAGGGACCACCTAAGAGACCTTGGGAGGTCGGCAGCAAGCAGGGCTGAGCAGAGAAATAGCAAAGTGATGCTGAAATTCCTGGAAGGGGCAGAGGAGGGGGGGAATAACACAGAAGTACGGGAATGGCTTGCCACTAGATGGGGCGAATGGTCTGATGGGGATTTATCCTCAGCCTCTGGCAAGTTCGGTCCAGGACCTCCACTGTGGGAATGGGAATTGGACCTTTCTCCTGGTCTTGACTTTGGGCATCAGCATCTTCTCCAGCACTGCTGAGGTGATGTGGTGATCCAGGCTGTTGGGTGTAGAGCGGAAGAGTCACTTCCAGGTATTGTGGGCACAGAAACAGAATCCTCGAGCTCTTGAAGCCCATGTCCTTCAGCAGAAGCAGTCTGGGACTCTTCAGTTTCCATGTGTGGGTATGGAAGAAGCTGTGCAGTAAAAGGGGCATCTTTCCTGCCTTGATGGACCAGCAGCAGAGCTGGTCCTCCTGAGGTTATGGCTAGGGGCAGTGGCCTTTTGGGAAGCCACTGGTGCAAGAGTTAGAGATGTCCTTGTGATGCACATGAAGTCAGAGCAGGACCTTGCAGAGAAGCTGCCCACTGATCGCTGGAAGCTCCACTCACCACATTGCCATCCTTTGGAAGCTGATGACTTGCAGTAGGGGGGACCCCCATGTCCCCTTCTGTTCCCCCACCTCTCGCAGGCTGCAGACCCCATCAGGAACACCACAGAGCTGCAAAAGGAGATCGATGTAGGAGAACCTTGGATGTGCCTCTCTGATGCCGGTTGGGAGCGTAAGGAATCCCTGCAGCAGCTCCTTGGGGATGCAGGTGCTGGGTCGGGGTGGGATGCAACATCTTCCCACCACCCTCACACCAAGGGAGGGGTGAGCTACAGCCACAAGAATGCTCCCTTCCACTTGGGTGACTGCTCCCAGTTAGAGATGAAAACATTTGTTCCTGCAATTGGAGTCATTCCTGGGATTGCAACACTCGGGCTGTGTTTCCAATTAAGCTGCTGAAGTCGTCATGCATTTCCAAGCGCATTGGCTCAGCAGAGAGAAATCTGGCGTTGCCTCCGTGTGCTGAAATGCCAGCTGAGATGTGCACGGTGTTGAATGAGAAGGGCCCCACCAGCACCACCAGCACAGCATCACCCAGGGGCACTGGGCGGCTCGGGGCCGGCTGGGAGGGATGTGGCTGAGGGCAGAGCACTCAGCGCTCCCTCCTCCTGGGAATGGAAACGCTTGGAATAGTTGTTGAGTTACTGTTGGGTTTTTCCTGCCTGGTTTCCTTCTGTTTCTGGGTGTGTGTTTTGTTTTGGGGAGAAGGGGAGGGGGGTGAAGGCGGTTGTGTTTGCTTTAGGCGCTGCGTCTGCAGGGCTGTATTTACAGCGCCGCTGCCTTCGCGGGGGATGGTTGCTGTGCGTTGGGGATGATGATGTGACCTCTCCGCCCCAGCCTCCTCCCAGGCCCTCCTGTGGGGTTCTCCAGCTCCATCGGGGCTGGAAGCTCTTTGGTTTGGGAGTTAAGTGATTCCTGAAGCGATGCCTGTGTTGGGATCAGTGCCCGTGAGCTCCTTGGTGTTGGATGGTGGGTCCTGGTGGTGCATCTCCGTGTTAGGTACATCTCTGTGTTAGGCACCTCTCCAGGGAGCTGCTGGAAGGACAGACATCCCCTCGCCAATGGTTTTCTCTCTCCTAGGGCTGCTTTTGCAGAAGTCAGGGTTGGAGCTGGAAGTGACCCCACACATTCCTCATCTCCCGTGGGGTGATCTGAGCAATGAAATTGGCTCGGGAGCCCAGTCCCAGCTGGGTGGGAGCAGTCCAGTGCGTTAGCACAAACACTCACCAAAGGCTGAGCTTGTGCAGGAATCTTCCCTTTCCAAGAATGAGGATCAGGCTGAGGCCCCCCTCCCTCCGGAGTCAGCAGGGATGATGGATGGGAATCAGGGAAGCGGGGACAAGGAAGCTCAGGAGGTCGCTGGTGGCTTTCCCTTTAGGGGGAAGCACAAAGGAGTGTGTGAGCTCCGTTTACCTGTTGGGAACTAGAGCAGGGATGGAGTATCCCCCCCCCCCCCCCCGCTCCATGGAGTCCCCTCTCCCCGTTCCATAGGGATGGCGTTATCCACATCCCTGCAGCAAGGCTTCCTTTAGAGCTGGAAAGCGTTAAGTGAGGATGGTGACAAGACCACTCCCAAATTGGATCCTGCTCCTTTCCCATCTGCGAGGGCAGCACCGGGGCAGTACGTTCTGCGGTGGGAGTGTCGTGCAAAGCCTGTGCACCCTTCCCGGAGGCCAGCGCAGGCAGATGCGTGAAAGCCTGGAAAACACCCCAGGGAAGCGAGGAGAGGAGGGGGAAGGCAAGTTTACCACGGGTGTTTAATGCTGCACTGCATCCATTTAACGTAGTCTTAAGGATCTTGTGCTAACTTCCCAATTCCTTGCTCCAGAAACGGAGCTTTCCGATGTGCCTCCAGTAGAACAAGTCTGTGTCGCACGGCTTTTTAGCAGCGAGGATGTAATCGTTCTATATTTGCTTGCAGGACAATAATACTGATGCTTTCTATTTTTAACCACATCAGCCGGGCAAAAATGCACTTGGGAATCTTCAGGGAGCAGAGCAGCGCCGCTCGGAGCGCTGCCGGACCTCGGGAGCGCCGCCAGCAGCTCAAGCAGCTTGGGGGGTGCCTGGCCCCACGTTTTGGCAGGTAACGAGAGGCCAAGGGCTGGTCCCCCTGCTCCAATGGGCTCCACGGAGCCTCTGCTCCCCGGGGGGGCACAGGGCTGGGGGGTGGCGGGGAGGAGCTGGGATGTGTGGAATCATCCGGCCTCCTTTTCCTCTTGTTCCTCTCCCTGCTGTGGCCTTTCAAGGCTGCGCTGGGAGACACCGTGGGTTTGCTTCTGTCACTGTGATGCTCATTTGGGTGGTGCCAGTCCTGAAATCCCAGCTCAGGTCCTAAAAGCATCTCCAACCCTTTACATAGATGTGTTTTTTGATCCTTTTCTCCTAAGACAGTTTCTGTCACCACCTTGAGCATGAAATTGCTGCAAGCAATAACCCGCAAAGCTCTGCAAAACAAGAGGTGAATAACAGAACTGGCACCCGCTTGAGGTGCAAGCCCAAGTTTGGGGGCTGATTCATGACTTGGAGTGCTTCTGCCCTGGCCGGGTCCTTCTGCCACATCTCTGCTCGAGCTGCCGTCAGGGCTTGCGTTGGTCCCTGCTGACGTGCGTGCTGGAGGAGCCTGCACATACACACCTCCCATTTGGAGGAGAAAACAGGGATTGAGGGTGGATCGTGCTCCCTGGGGGCTTTGTTTCACCCTCCAGCCTGGGTCCACAGAAGGCTTCTTCTGCCGTCTTGTTGTTTTCATTGGGCTTTTTTCCCTGCAGTGGAAAATCCCGCTGGTTTTAGGAGCGGGTTTATCGCGGTGTTTGATCTCATTGCACAGACTCTGCTTTCCAGCCCGTCTGCAAGCCCGTGCGGAGCAATCGCCGGGTTCCCACGGCAGATTGAAGCCAAAACCAGAGGGATTTGGAGAAATCTTCCCCTCCGGGATCAGGCTGAGGCCCCCTTCCCTCTGGAGTCAGCAGGGATGATGAATGGGAGCAGGGAAGCTCAGCAGGTCACTGGTGGCTTTTCCCTTGAAGGGGGAAACACAAAGGAGCATGTGGACTCCCTTTACCTGTTGGGAACTAGAGCAGGGATGGAGTATCCGTCTGCCCCCTGCTCCGTGGAGCTCCCTCTCCCCGTTCCATAGGGATGGCGTTATCCACATCCCTGCAGCAAGGCTTCCTTTAGAGCTGGAAAGCATTGAGTGAGGACGGTGCCCAAACCGGAGGGGTTTGGATTGAACCTGGGACCTGGCTGTTGTGCTTTGGGGTCCTGGTGAAGGTGGAGTCTGTGCCTGTGCCCCCCCCCTACAGACAGGGCAGCAGGTTTGCCCTTTGGGGCTGATGCTATGGGACAAAGTGGTGCTTTTGGCTTTGGTATCCTGAGTGTGCAGCTGCATGGGGCTCGGGACAATGGCAGGAAGCCGGGAGCCGCGCGCAGCTCCTCATCCTCACGGAGCCGCCGCTGCTCCTCCCTTGCTATTTCCATCGCATTGTCCGGAGGAGAGGAAGGATGTTTCCAACCTTCTTCCTTTTTGCCTCAAAGGGATGTGGGGAGGGGAGGGGAGGGGAGACGATTCCTCTTGCTGGCAGTTGTGCAATCGGCGCTATCGCTGCTGTTCGAAGCACCGCCCGGGTCAAGGGGGTGATGCGCCTTGGCCTGAGATGTTCCTGCGCTCTCCTCTCCTCTGCACAGTGCTGGCAGTGGAGATGTGTCTCATCCCGTGTCCCTGCTGGCAGCCAGTGGGCTCAGGCGTGTCCTCCTGTGAAGGCTGAGGCTTGGAGCTCCATTGGAGGAGATGCTTCTGCAACGTGGACATAGACTTGGGGTGCTCAGCAGCGCTGGGGGAGATGCTGCTGCCTCCACATCCCTTATTCCCAGCAGTGGGGTGAGGTTGTTGGCACTTAATGGAAGGTATTTTGGGAAGGCAAGGTGGGATCCTGATGTTCTGAATGCCCTGAGAGCTGTGTTGTGGAGGGGACCTGGGCATGGAAGTGTCATGGTGGTGCATGGTTTCAGGTGCCTCGGAAAGCGTTACAAGTAAGGGAATGGGAATGTGATGGAGAAATGTGGACACGAAAGGGGGCTCTGGCTTGTTATAGTTGTATGTTTAATTCTTCACTTGTGCAAAAAGCTCCGATGATGACAAAGAAAAGCTGCAGAGTCCTTGCTGTGTTCTTGCGCAGCTCCCATTGCCCGTGGCCATGCAAAGCTGAGGCTCCTCCGGGCCCCCACATGCCAGGAAGTGAAAGCAGAATGAATTAAGATGGAAAATGATCTTAATTTGCTCTGGGTTCAATCCGTTTAGCACCAGTAAACCCCAACCATTTGAAGCCCAGATCTTGATCTGAGCACGGCCACACCTCTCCCATCGTTCAGAGGTGGAGAAATGGCCCATGACACATCTCCGAGGGCTTGGCTCTATGGGGGAGTGACACAGCTGGGACAGCCCCAGGATGTAGCAGCACTGCTGACTCTTCCATAGGGAAGCACAAAGCTTGAGGGATCCCTTCTGGCTTATTTCCTTTGCTTGTCCCAGATGGACCTGGGATGCAGCGTGATGCAAACAGCATCCGTGGTACCCACCACGTGCCGTTCCTCAGGGACGCCCTCCATACCCTGCCTTGGAGCTGTTGTGCGCTCTCACAAAGCCTAGGGTCACATCCAGCCCGCACAACCTGACAGGAATACCAGGAGCTCCAGGATTTCACTGCTGACAGGAGGTGTCCAGCAGTGCCAGGGCGATGGAGCAAGTACTTGGCAGCCATTGGAGCCAGCCCTTTGCATTAGTGAGAATGCCAGTGATGTGGCTTGGGAAAGAGCCATTAATCCCTGGGGTCAGGGTAGTGACCTCAGCAGTGTCCTTCCTGGTTTAAGCCTTCCTGATGTTTCGGTCACACGTGTCCCGTTGTGTGTGTTGGCGTTGGTTGTTCTGCAGTGGGGTACATGAGGGAGGAGAGGCAGCGTGGAAGGAGGAGGAGATGCGCTGCTCGGTCGTCTCCTTCATCCTCGATAGTTTTGGGGTTGTAGGGATGGTGTGAGTGTGGAGAGCACAGCAGAGGAGAAATTCTTCTGTAAACCAGCTTAGAAATAATGCTGGAAGAGCTGAGGCAATAAAATAACTCTTTAGGATGGGGCAGAATCATGGAATGGTTTGGGTTGGAAAGGACCAACAGCTCGTCCAGTTTTGAACCCCCTGCCACAGGCAGGGACACCTTCCACTAGAGCAGGTTGCTCCAAGCCCCATCCAACCTGGCCTTGAACACTGCCAGGGATGGGGCAGCCAAACCTTCTCCATTGAGCCCATCCCAGTGTCCCAGCACCTTCTTCTTCCTTATCTCCAACCGAACTTCCCATCTGAACCCATCACCCCTTGTCCCATCGCTCCAGGCCCTGATGAAGTGCAGCATCCCTGTATCCCCCTTCAGACCCTGGAAGCTGCTCTGAGCTCTCCACGCAGCTTCCTTCCTCCAGGCTGAACAGCCCCAATGCTCTCAGCCTTTGTATGGGAGCTGCTCCAGCCCCTGAGCATCCTCGTGGCCATCTCTGGACTCACTCCAAGGTCTGTGTTCCTGCATGTTCCCATTTACAAAGCAGAGAGGGGGTTTGTGGTTGTCTCCAGCAGCTCCCACGCTGGAGTGGGCACACGTGGGAGCAGGAGCGGGGCTGGAACCATGGCCCAACCTCTGCTCCACTGTGGCTTTTGCTTCTCCAACAAAGACCTTGGTGTTTCCACCTGCCTCATAGGCCCTGGGTGCCAACCACCTGCCTGGGCCTACGCAAAGCCTCCCTGTTTATTTTGTCTATAAGCAATATCCCGCAAAGGGGCAGGGAAGGGATGGGGGGGGAACCCACTCTGCCTTAATTGCATTTAATGAATGTGCTGGGGCTGGCTGCCAGCGAGGGCTCTGCCAAGGTTCCTGCTTGCCCATGAGAACAGCCGGGGTGCGGGGTGTGAGTCTGGGGGATGCAAGCAGAGAGCCGAGGGCTCCCTCCAGCCCTGGTGCTGCTCACCCCATGCCATGCGGGGCTCAGCTCCACTGGCACCGTCATCCCCAAGGACTCGGAGGAGCAAGGGGTAATGGGTTTGAACTGCAGCCCGTTAAGGGGCTTGGAACTGTATGAGCTTAAGGTTCTTCCCAAGCCAAACCGTTCTGTGATGGTATCTCTAGGTGGATGTGCCAAGTGGGTGGGAAGCAGACATTGCAGGGCTCTTACAAAGGTGGGTTTGTAGTGGATGCACCTTGAGCATCCTTTCCTCTGGAGCTGGGTCCGGTTCAGCTCCACAGTGTGCACCCAGCCTGTTTCATTGCCAAATGACCTAGCGGGTCCTGGAAGGGATGTGCTTCTGCTGCCTCGACGCTAGGTCTCATCCTGAGAAGGGACCAACAGCTCAAACCCCACCACATGCACCGGTTCCTCAGTGTGTGAGGTTAACGCTGCTGCACTGGGCTCATGGTGGGGGGGGGGGTGTTTAGTATTGATTTTCCCTCTCTCCACCACGCTTGTGCAGCCCAGCTCGGGATTCACCCTGTTTGTGGGTTAAACACCCGGAGCGGTGTTGCTCCATGAGTGCAGAGCACACACCCCACCGCACCCTCTGTCCCCGCTTTGGCTGCCTCGGGGCACCCGCGTTCTGCAGCCGTCAGCGGGGAGCTGCGTCCTCCTGCGAGGCTTCTCCTCCTCCTGTTTGCTCCTGCTCTTCCCCAGGCAGGCCCTGGCTCCATGTAGGACGCAGGGTCCTCCTTGCGGTTCTTCACCCTGATGACTTCGTGCTCTTCCTTTTCCAGCCCTGATGGCATTCCTTGGCTTCAGCATCATGGATCTCTCTCTTCTCAGCCTTGCATGCACCAGTGCTAACCCAGAACGTCGCTGGTGTCCCCATGGGGTGGCAGAAGGATTTGTTGGCTCCAGGCTCGGTTCAGCCTCCTCCACATTAAGGATTTGATGCCGGTGCCTTGCCCAGCTGCAGAGGCGCTAGTTTTAAGCCAAAGGCTCCTGGCTTCTGCGTGAGCACCCAGGTACGGGAGGCAGTGCCAAACATTGAAGGACATCAAAGTGTGTTTGGGCAGGAAACTGAAAATGCTGCAGCTTCCTTCCTCTGACATAAATAGCTCTCACCTAAACCCACATCTGCGCTCTGCGAGCTGCTGATCTCCAGTGCTGCCTGGAGGGGACACGGGGATGGGTGGGCTGTGGCTGGGGACCCCCATGTGCTGATCCCGGACCTCCCAGGGCAAAACTGGGTCTGCCCAGCCCCTGATGGTCAGCCCTGGAGCAAGGCTTGGGGTGAGCTCCAGGTATACCCTTGCTGGTGGTGCTTGAGCAGTCTGCAGGTCCACACAGGGGGGTTTGCATCCGATTCCCATCGAGCCGGGGCTGCCGGTGTTTCTCCCAGCTCCTTGTTCTGCTCTCTGCGTTGTGGGCCTGAGGTTCTTGGGTTTGCTCTTTTCAGCGCAGTTTTCTTTCCGTGCCTGAATGTGCTCCCAGCCCAGCCTTGGACCCCGGCCAGCGTTTGCCAAAGGGATTTCCTCCTCTGCAGCACGCAGAGAGGCTCCAATTAATGGGCAGGTCCCCTTGAGGAGTCACTCACTGAGAAGTGGGTATTGTGGGAGCCCAGGCTTTTTGTCTCAGCGCTTCCACATCAAGCAAGGCACCGCTTGGGAGCCCGGAGCTCTTCCCTGGGGACTCGTGAGTCAAGCTGGGCTCTTGCTGCAGTTGCACACAGCGATTCCAAAGCGGATGTAGGTTGAGCTGTAGCACTGGTGACCCTTTGCAGGCCACACAAGGCAGTGCAGGTTGGGGGTTTGAGGCAAGTGGATGGAGGCATCGCTCTGTGCTCTGCCTCTGAGGTTCTCTGTGCCATGGAGGAGGGGTTTGAGGCTCAGTGAAGCAAAGGGCCGGGTCCTGCACTGGGGCCATAACAACCCCATGCAATGCTCCAAGCTTAGGGAATTGTTTGGAGCCTTTGGAAAGCTGCTCATGGAAAAGGACCTGGATTGATGGAGCTGAACTTGAGCAGCTTGTGCCCGAGCAGCCAAGAAGCCACCAGCATCCTGGCCTGGCTCAGCACCAGTGCGGCAGCAGGGCCAGGGCAGGGATTGTGCCCCTGCACTGGGCTCTGGTGACCTGATCGCTCCCTACAACTGCCTGAGAGGAGGATGGAGCCAGGATGGGGCTGGGTTCTGCTCCCAAGGAACAAGGGATGGGACAAGAGGAAACAGCCTCAAGCTGCACCAGGGGAGGTTTAGATGGAGCTGAGGAACAATTCCTTCCCCAAAGGGTGCTCAGCATTGGAAGAGGCTGCCCAGGGCAGTGCTGGGGTCACCATCCCTGCAAGTGCTCACACACCGTGTGGCCCTCAGTGCCATGGGTTAGTGGTGGCCTTGGCAGTGCTGGGAATGGTTGGACTGGATGAGCTTAAAGGTCTATGATTCAGTGATGAGAAGGCACCAGGACAGCAGCCAGGACCCCTCTGCCTTGGCTCCGGTGCAGGGTAGAGGTGCTGCCGAGCCCTTTGCGGTGCTGTCCAAACCGGTTGGGAACGTTCTCCTCCGCTTATGCAAAGGGCTGGTAATTGAGGAGAGGTTGGTCTCTATCGTTTGATCTCGCCTCTGCTTCCCTTGGCACGGAGGCAGCATCCTCTATTGCTGATGTAATCCAAGCCGGTGCGGGAAGAGAGGGCGTCCTGCGCCCCGAGGGTGCTCGCTCACATCCCGGGAGCGCTTGGCTGCGGCCGTGGGGCTGCTCCATGGCTCTGCCTCCTTTGGCATCTCCCTGCTCGGAGAACAGAGGCTTGGAGGAGCTTATCCTGCCAGGACTGGTGCCAAGGCCTCTCCGAAGATCTGTGTTGGCTGTAGGCAGGGGGATGATGCCAAGGCTTTAGACTGGGTGATGCCTCTTGCTAGAAGCCTGCTTGGGGGAGATGATGGGGCTGTTAGAAGGCACCAGGCTGCTCCAGTTCCAGCCGAGCAGGGGTGCTTGCTTGTCTGGAGATCCTGTCTATCATCCACGTCCATCTTTGCCTTCAGGCAGCGTTTGAGGTTTCAGGAGCACAGCACAAACCCTCACCCCTTCTCCTGCTGCTGCTGTGGCCGTGTCCGCAAGGAGAGGACATGGGAGGTGAGGATGTGCAGCAGCCCCTCTGCGGGGTGCTTTGGCAGGGCTGCTGGGGCAGGAGGAGTGCTGGAGCTCAACGTCACCCTGCTGCAGAGGAAGGCTCCAGGGGACGACTGGGAGGGCCAGCGCTGCATCGCGTGATTCCAGAGAGCAGGATGTGTGGGGGCTGCTGGTGGCTCCCAAGCAGGGATTAGCCGAGGGACCCCGTCCAGGCTGTGCAACCAGGTGAGGAGGGAACGCGGTGGGGAGGGCTGTGCTGCGGGGGATGTTTCCCTTCTTGGGAAGGGAGGATTTTCCCTGGATCTCGGTGTTTCCATGAGCAGAAGCTGCCTGTGCTGTTGTGGAGAGCCCGAGGCACCCCCGGGCAGCCTTGGCTTTCCTTCAGCAGAGCCCTTTGGTCCTGAATTTCCCTCTGTTTCAGAGGAAATGATGGTTGTGAGGTTTCCTGGGGATGCCTTGCACTCCTCTGCACTGCATCCTCCCGTGGGGGCCTTGTGCTGCTCTTTGGGATGGGGATGACAACCCGTGGAGGTGGGAGGATGCGACTGCTGGCAGGAAATGACTGCCAGAGGTTTCCAGCTGTGCCAGAGGATGGATGGAGCCCACTTGCTGTCCCTCCCGTCCCATGGCCCGCCTGCGGTTGCAGGAGATGAGCTCTCTCGTCCCCCCTTGCACCTCGTGTTGCCCACGCTCAAAGTGTGTGGTTGGGGACCCGATCCTTCCGCAGGGAAGGTGCTCAGAGCACTGTTTCATTCACTTACTTGCTTCAGATGTGCTCGAGAGCACACATGTACCTGCCCATAGAGGCCTGGCTCATGGTGCTGTACCCCAGGGCACGACTGAGGAACAGCCAGCAGGGATGGGGATGCTTTGCACTGGGATCACAAGCAGCTGTGGCATGATTCAATCCTGCCTGTCCCCAGCTCTTTCTATGGTTTCCGTGTGTCCCTGTGACCAAATGATCTCAAGTTTAGACTTGCAGCCTGGCCCCAGATTTTGCTGTGCAGGTTTGGCCTCCATTTGCACCGTGGTTGGTGCTTTGAAGGCTTTAAAAACTCATCCCTGGGAGAGGGACAGCATCCGGGATGCTCAGCCCTGGTTGCTCCAGCTCCGGGAGCTGTACACATGTGTGAAGGAAGGTGTTTGTTTGGTGGTTTAAGTACCACCTGAGATGAAGTT
Organism: Amazona ochrocephala; assembly: GCA_039720435.1. NCBI lineage: Eukaryota > Metazoa > Chordata > Aves > Psittaciformes > Psittacidae > Amazona > Amazona ochrocephala. The sequence continues at coordinate 1,751,169 of CM077900.1, forward strand.
TGGCTCCTGTGTTAAGGTTTGGGGCTTTGGGGTGATTTAGCAGGATGCAGGATAACCTTGGGATCCTCCTGACCAGCTTCGCCCTGCAGGCAAAAGGCTTTCAAGGCCAATCTGATTATATGAGAGCAAGGGGGAAACCTGCCTTGAAACAGGCACCTAAACACCCGTGTGGATCTGCTCACCCCACTGACCACATCCGTGGGGCAGCCCAGAGCCCTCCCATAGCCCTGGGGCAGCGAGGAGGGGGCTTGCTGTTGATGGAGAGCACAGGCACCCCATTTCCCCTGTGGATACAGCTGGACCACGTCCATGAGTGTTTTAGTTAGTCCTGAAGGGCTCACTGCACCTCTTCCATTGGCAATGGAGTCCTGCCTTCAGCTCTCCATGGATGCTGTGGGAGCACAGCATGGTCCCATGAGCCTGGGTGGGAATGCTGATATCGGAGGGTGGGTTGGAACACAGCGCCTTTAAAGCAGATCCAGGTACAAAGCATCCGTGTCCCAGTGCACCGTGGGATTTTTGGGTCCTGGAGTCATGAGTTTCAAGCTGGAACGACGCACATTTGTGGGGAGAAAATTCCAAGGAGGGCTATTAAATGTCTGACTCAAAGGTCACGAGCCACAAATAACCAGGGAGAGTAATGAGGGGGAAGTATCTCGCCCTGATCTGCTTCCCGAGGCCTGATGCGGATCTCATCTACAGGCTCAAACAGAGAACTTCCCGACTGATGGCCTTGAAATGCACAAATAATGCGTTTGAAACCCCTAAATAAGGTGCTTTCCTCGCAGGTGTATGTGTGCAGTCTGGGTGGTTTCAGGTGCGTTGCTTTTAATCCCGGTTCACAGCTTGGGTTGCGGGAAGGCGATGGGGATGCACGTGCAGCTTCATTGAGCTTTCACCATCATCTGTCTCCAATGCTCTTCTGGAAACTTTCTGCACAAGAAAGTTTGCAAGAAGCAGAGTAGAGAAAACCGGGAATTTTATCCCTGTGGAAAAACCCATGGGGGTTTCTCCTAGGGAAGCATCAGCCTCTTCTTGTTTTAGAGCAGGAATGTGATGTCTGGTAGGGAGGAGAGGGATCCACCCACATCTGGCCAATCCATAAAGCCCTTGAAACTCCCAGTTAACACGCTCCAGAAAGAGTTATCAGGGGTTGGCAACCGACTGCTCCAAACATTACATCTTCCCTCAGCACCATCTGTTCTCCTATGGCTCATGCGGGACACTGTGTACGGCTCCGCTTGGGAACCGCTGCAGCAGTGCAGGGCGCTGCATCCCTGGCGCTGCATCCCTGGCGCTGCATCCCTGGAGCTGCCATCCCTGACACTGCATCCCTGGCGCTGCATCCCTGGCACTGCATCCCTGGCGCTGCATCCCTGGTGCTGCATCCCTGGCGCTGCCATCCCTGGCGCTGCATCCCTGGAAGGTGGTGGCTCCTCAGCAGCAAGGCGAGGCAGGAGGAAAATGCCCCAAAGCCTCAGGTTTCTCAGGGACCTGCGAGGAAGCCCCGCAGGGACACATGAGGTAGGGAGAGCGGAGGGGCACGTTCTATCTGCAGTAGCATCCCTGCTATCCCCAAAGAGCAGCGCCTGTGTGCCTGCTGCTGCTGTAGCTGGGGAGAGGCGCTGGGGCGATGCCGGTTTCGTCATTCTTTGCTTCTCTTGAAGGGGAGCATAACGTTTGGGCCCCTGATGAAACCAGCATCCCGGTGCCTGCACCCCAGGGCGAGGTTATGCGAGGTACCCCGACTCCGGGATTTCCTATTTCTCGAGTTCTGCCTTTGTGATCTTAATGTTATTTCAACATAGTCCTTTTCGTGTGGTTTCTTCCTTAAGTGGTTTTAATTTGAACACATTCCCTCCAGCTAATTCTTGTTCCTTGTGCGTGGCTCTGCAGAAGACCTTTTCCTTTCATTAACGAGGAATGTTTTTAATCACATGCGTCCTTCAACCCGGCTGAACTCTGAACCTCTCACAGCTAATCAGCATGAGATGGGAAATGGTTTTGAAGAAAAACCCCTGCCTTTAACTCCGTTTGGGCTCACACAAAGCTCTTGGCTGTGTTGGCACCGCTGGCACATGGCACGGCCGCACAGAAAGGCGTAGCTGGGATGCGACTGCTTTGCTCCTTCATAATGCGCTTTGTTTGCTTCGTGCTTTATTTCCCTCTTAGAAAGCGCAGCTCTTTGCTGACGGCTCCTTTTGCCTCTTGAAATACAGCAGGAAATGCCGAAGCACAGATTTCTGTGCTGCTTTTTGGGGGGGGGGGTGCCTGTGTCTGGGAGCAGCAGCGCGAGCAGTGATTTACCACCACCAGCCTGGGAAACGCTGCCGTCGGGTTGCACCCCAGCCAAAAGCTTAACAGGAGTCCGAGAGGCTCTTTGCCGTTTGCAGGGTGGGGATCCCATCCCTGTCCGCCGTTGCTCCGTGTCCTTCCCACCTTCCCAGCGAGCACGTGGGCCCCTTGGAGCGCTTCGGCTGCTTTCCCTGCGCTGCGTCGTGCTGACAGCCTGGAAAATGCTGGTAACCCGTGCTGGGTGCTGAGCACAGAGCTTGCATTCATGCTCATCCCACTGCCCAAGGCTTTCCCAGGCACCGGGAGAGCCTCTGCTCCTCTGAAGCCGCTCTGAAGCTGCTCTTGTGTTGCAATCGCCCCTTCCCATGGAGGAAGGGTGGAGCTGCCGCCGCTGTTACCTGCCCAGGTTTGTGCAATGGGCTCCTGGCGCTCACTTCCATGGTGCTTCCATGTTCCATTAGGGCAGCAGAGCTGGTGCAGGGCCTGGAGCACAATGAGGAGCAGCTGAGGGACCTGAGGGGTTCAGATGGAGAAGAGAAGGCTCAGGGGGGACCTGATTGCTCCCTATGACTGCCTGAGAGGAGGATGGAGCCAGGAGGGGGCTGAGCTCTGCTCCCAAGGAACAAGAGATGGGACAAGAGGAAACGGCCTCAAGCTGCACCAGGGCAGGTTTAGATGGAGCTGAGGAACAATTCCTTCCCCATAGGGTGCTCAGCATCGGAACTGCCCAGGGCAGTGCTGGGGTCACTGTCCCTGAAGTGCTCACACCCCGTCATGGGTTAGCGGTGGCCTTGGAGGGGTTGGACTGGATGGGCTTTAAAGGGCTATGATTCGATGCTGAGGAAGCACCAGGTCTTTCAAAGGGGCTGAGTTTTGCTCTGGTTTAATAGGCTCATTTGCAAAGCCATTTGCCCTGGGAGCTGCTGCTGGTGACGTGGTGGCTGCTGAGCCCCAGCCAGCCCCAGCGCTCTTGTGAGGCCGGGTTCGCCACCAGCTCCACTCTTCCCATGCGAATGTTCCCGGGAGCTAAAAATAGTCCTCAGAAATGTTGGCAACAGGATTGGAGCCAGAGTCTGTCCCAGAATCCTTCCACCTCTTCCCTGGGTGACTGCTCCCAGTTTGCTTCCCCCTGCTCCATCGCTCAGCCCTGCTCCTGCGCCATGCAGGTGATGGGGATGATGGATTCAGCCCCCTGGTGATGCAAGGGGCCAGTGGAGCATCCCAGTCTCAGCCCATCTGGGCCTCGTGGTGGCTTGCAAGGGTCTGTTGGGGACCAGCAGGACCTGGGGTGGTTGGGGAATGGGGCAGACCCCCCAGGAGCCACCATGGGGCCGTGCTTTTGGCCTTCTTTGGGTGAGGGGAAGAGGAGGAGCTGCTGGCCTGGCTGCCTGCCCCCTGAATCATGTGTGAGCAGCGAAGGGGAGTTGTTTACTGTAACTCTTGGCGCAGGTCCCGGCATGAAACCCCAAATGAATTCAAGCTGCAGCGGGAGGTCATGGCTGAAACAAACAGCTCCCAGCACAGGAAGGCCTTTGCTGAGGGGTCCAGAGCTGCTGGAGCCCAGCGCGGAGCAGGAGGGATGTGGAGCATCCCTGGGGAGCTGCCCTGCGCAAGGTACCACGTGTGCCATAGGGGTCCCAGCATGGGGACAGCGGCCGAGGCTCCTGCCCAGGGCTTGGGACACCCCTGTCACCCTGAGGTGCTTCAGGCCAGTCTGTGCTCCTACAATCCCTCTTTTCCCATCTCATCCTTCCTCTTTCCCACCTGAAAATGGTGCTCCAACGTCCCCATCCGAGCAGGGCCAGAGCTCCCTGTGCCATGGGGGAGCCAGCGCAGGAGGAGGGTCCACGCAGCCTCGTCCCTGGCTCCGGTGCCTCTTGGCCCTGGGGATGCTCGACAGCCTTTTTCCTGGCTTGGGGTGAGTGCTGCGGAGTTGTTTTGCTGCCTGCTGGCCGCTGGCCTGCCCGCCCTCCCTGTCCCTCCCAGCACACACGTTCCCTCCCACTCCTCCTCTTCACTGCTTGCGAGCTTGGATTTAAAGCAGATGAGGTAGAGAGACTCCCCCCAGTGTGTCCCCCATCAGCTCTGCCATTGTCCGTGTCCTTGGAGGTGCCTGTTGTAGCCCCTCCTTTGCCTCCACGGCCTTCTTGCCCCTTTTTATCCCCTGGAGGTGCTGAGCCTGAGGATGCTGCCCATAGGGAGGTGAGAACAAGGCTGCTGCTGCTGAGCTTTGCCTTGTGGGAGCTCCCCATGGGCATCTTTAGCATCCCAAGCAGAGAAAGGTTGTGACAAGCGTTCTCTGGATGCCGTCAGCCCTGAGGATGTGGCTGGTCCCTTCTTCCTCATACCCCACTTTCCCATCTGCGCAGTGACTCTTCACCTAAGCAGCCCTTTCAGCGTCTCCAAGCCGAGCCCGATGCCTACGGTCCCTTGGTAGCAATTCCCAGCTCCTGCCCCTGTGTAGGATACAGCAGGACAGTGATTTGGCTGGAGGGGACTGAGGGGTGGCTGAGCTTCTGCAAGTTCCTGCAGATAGCATCACGTGGCAGGGATTTGGCTGGCCTGGCAGCTGTCAGAATTCCCTATTTCCCATCCCTGTTACACTCTGTCCTTGTCTGGCTGCCAGCGGGCAGCACTGCGCATGCCATGCTCCTGCCTCCCATCAGCCGGCATCCCTGAGGGGCTCCACCAGCACCCATCCCTCCGGCATCCTCCTCCTCCTCCCTGGGAGCTGGGAACACACATGAGCTGGGAAGCAGCGGGTGACAGCCCAGCTCATCGCTTGCATCCTTCAGCATCCCTGATGGGAGCGAGCTGGGAGGCCCTTTGGGTGGGAGGTTCCTGCAGCAGCACGCAGGTGACGGCCTCCCAGGGTGCTGGTGCTGGCACCCTGCTTCACGGAGATGTGCTGGGATGCTCCTCCTCGGGGAGCCCTGCTTGGCTTCCTGCCGGTGCTGAGGGGCACATGGTAGGTGAGACAAAGCGCTGAGAGAAGATCGGGGTCTTCTTGCATGGGGGAGCTTCACTCGGACTCTTGTTTGCTCCTAAAGTTGCAGTTTAAGTGTGCTTTCGCTGGACCTGACCCCCGAAGGGAGCTGTGGGGCTCATCCTGCCCATCTCGTGGCATCACACCATGTCCAGCCATGAGGCCGTGGTGACAACGGAGCAGGGGAGCTCATGGGTGTCAGGCTGTGGTTGTTAATGTCCCTCGAGCTCCACATCACGCTGGTTACACGGGGTGGGCAGCAAGCAGCAATTAGAGCCCATTAGCCAGGGGTAAGTTGAATCCCAGGCAGTTAGCAGTGACATCGGGAATGGAATCAAGCCGGTGCTGGGGTTTCCTGGGAATACCAGCTCCGTCTCTGACATGGGCTGAGGTTGGGGATATTGAGCTGGTCAGAGAAGTGTTTGCCCTCCACCAGAGGGGATTTTCCTGCCTGGGCTGCACAGGATGTGGTTATTTATAGTCCCGGTGCCTTCCTTGGATGAATACACTCATTCTCCTTCCCCTTGCACCTCGGCATGGGCCAGGGTAGGAGTTTGCTGGGCTTCCCCCTGTGCAGATGCTGTCTTCTGGGGCAGGAGCCTGCAGAGGTTTCTCCTGGTGCTGTTGAGGTTGGGACTTGAACAGCACAAGGGGTGGTAAATTGCTTTTGGAGCACAAGCAGCTCTCAAGCTGCAGTGGCCCTGGTCCTGCATCCAAGAGCATCCCCCTTGCAGTGTCCTTTACTGCTGAATTCCTGCCTGTTTCCCGCTTCCCCCCCTGTGCTGCAGTGCCCGTGGCTGCGTTTGGGCTGTGGGATGCCACAGCAAAGCATTTCTCAGCCGTGCTCTCAGGAGAGATGCCTGCAGCACCTTGGAGACTCTCCAAAGGTCTAGCACTGAGTTATATCAGGACTTATTGCCCACGAGGCTCCTGCAGATGGTGTGTGGCAAACCCCTTCCCAATGGCAACGCATCGGGGTATAGCCGAGCCCTATCCTGGTGCTTCCTGCACGGCTTGAGCGGGACAGGGCCTGAGCCGCGCCTCTCTTTGTGTCTCCACAGCTGCTGTGACCCCGTGCACCTCCCCACGGGTGCCCCAGACCGTCCCCATGGACCTGCGCATCGGGCAGCGCGTCGTCAAGCCTGGCTCTGACACCACTTTGCTGGCCCTGAAGCACACGCAGCAGCTCCAGCACCAGCTCTTCCTCGCCAGCCTGCACCAGCAGCAAGTGGAGCAGCTCGCCCACCAGCACGTCAGGGTATGAGCGAGGGGGGGGGACGACCTGCACCCGCTTTTGGTGGCGGCTTGGTGAGGGTTTGGCACTTGGGAGAAGTCGCTTTGCCCCCCCCCAGGCACGTAGCTCATGGTGCTGTGTGTGCCTGCCAGCAGTGCCCTGCGCTGGGGCTGGCTTTGGCCAAGCTCTGGCAGGGATTAAGAGGAAGAAGCTGGCAATCCCAACCCCAAAATAACCTTCCCAGGTGAATTCCTGCTTTCCCCCTGAGCTGGAGAGGCTGCAGTGCTTTAGAGCCAGCCCGGAGACCTCTCTGACGCAAGGAGGCTGCTTTAGGAGCCAGGTGGGGTGGGTTTCACCTCTTGGTTTCAGGCCAAATCGCTGTCCTGCCAAAGGCTGGGGCCTCCTGGGATGGGTGAAGCAGGGCAACGCTTCCAGCTGCAAACCACGTGTGCTGAGGCAGGAGCCAGAGCCGCTGGCCAGGATGCCTGGTGGCTGTGATCTGCCCCTCCGCTTGGCCACCGCTGGCTCCCTGCCCCAAAGGCCCAGCTCCCGAGCTCCAGCAGCTCGTGTGCTTTGCTGGGAAGTCTTCACTGGAGTTCCGTGGTGTCACCCAGGATAGGGACAAGGAATGGTTTGGGTTGGAAAGGACCTTAAGCTCATGCAGTTCCAGCCCCCTGCCATGGGCAGGGACACCTCCCCCTGAACCATGGCTCCCAAGGCTCTGTCCAAGCTGGCCTTGAACACTGCCAGTGATGGAGCATTCCCAACTTCCCCGGGCAACCCATTCCAGTGCCTCAGCACCCTCACAGTGAAGAACTTCCTCCTCATATCCAATCTAAACTTCCCCTGTTCCAGTTTGAACCCGTTACCCCTTGTCCTATCACTGCAGTCCCTAATGAAGAGTCCGTCCCCAGCATCCCTATAGCCCCCTTCAGATACTGGAGGCTGCTCTGAGGTCTCCCTGCAGCCTTCTCCTCTCCAGGCTGAACAGCCCCAACTCTCTCATCCTATCTCCATGCGGGAGCTGCTCCAGTCCCTGCTCATCCTCGTGGCCTCCTCTGCACTTGTTCCAACAGTTCCATGTCCCTTTGATGCTGAGCACACCAGAACTGCACCCAGTGCTCAAAGTGAGGTCCCATAGAGCAGAGCAGAGGGGCAGCATCACCTCCATGACTGCTGCTCACGCTCCTGTCGATGCAGCCCAGGATACGGTTGGTTTCTGGGCTCAAGCGCACACTGCAGCCCCCTCATATTCAGTTTCTCATCCACCAACACCCCCAGGTCCTTCTCCTTGGGCTGCTCTGAATCTCTTCTCTGCCCAACATGGAGCTGTGCCTGGGACTGCTCCAACCCAGGTGTAGGACCTTGCACTTGGCATGGTTCAACTTCCCCCCAGGCTCTGCACTGTCACAGCGTGACAGCAGGATTTTGCTTGGATGGGTCCTCTGGAGACGCCTGCTTCAGAGGTAGGGCAGGTTGTGGAGGCCACTTCTGGGCAAGCACAGAGATACCCCTGCCTGTCCCAGTGCTCATGGCAGGAATCAGTTCCGTATATCCAGGTGGGATTCCCTTCACAGTCTGTCCTGTTACTGCTCGTCCTTCTGCTGTGCCCTTCGGGCGACCCAGGTTCCATCTGCTCTGTAACCCCCTTTGGGTGGTGGAAGATGCAGTTGTACCCCCTCTTCTCCGGACTAAAGCCTCCTCTGCTTCTCTCACATCCCTGTCAGTGCATGGCATGGGCTCACTGGTCCCAGTAACTTTGTCTGGAAGCCTTGTGGGAATCATGCTGAGCCTGAGCAGCAGCACGGTCCACACACAGAGAGTTTGAGATGCTGCTGCTGCCGCAACTGTTGGGTGCTTGGAGGTATTTGTGCTTTCTGACCCCCCTATGGGATCATCTTGGAAAACCTCAGCTCTGGAAGGCACCAAGATGCAAACTTTTAGACTTGTTTAAGAGCTTTTTTTAGGGGTTTTTCTCCTTTTTAGTCATTTATGACTTTTATTTCTCCTTGTATCACAACATGCCCTAGCTACAGATAACCCAAAACAGCAGCAAGCTGAACCAGACTGGTTTGAGTTCTACCATGTCCCTGGGGAGAGCATCTCTGGAGACAAAGCTGCATCTGTTTGCTGTGCTGAAATAACTTGACCATGCTCTGCCCACCAGGTTCCCCAAACTGACCTAACGGCGTGGTTCAGATGTGCTCCATCACCGTGTCATCGGGCCTTGCGCCTGGGGAAGGGGCCAGAAGGCTTTGGTCTGCATTGGGCTGATGTCCCTCTCCTCTTGCAGGTGACCATGGAGTCCCCACACCGTGAAGCTGAGCCTGGGCAGCAGGAGCAGGAGCTGAGGCAGATCCTCAACAAGGACAAGAGCAAGAGAAGTAAGAGCCCCTCTGGGTGTGTTGGCACGTGGCACCGGGTACCACATCCCTGCCTGAGGATCCATGTCCCCAGACCCAGGGATATAGCTCACAGTGGGAGTGGGATCAGAGGGACTCTTAGAAGAGGGCTCAGCAGATGGTTCCGCCCCTGTCCAGGCTGAGCTCTGCTCTCTCTTGGTTTGAAGGTGTGTGATAGCTTCATGTCATGGAGCATCTCTGTCTTGTGCATCAACCTGAGCCCTGCTCTGTGCCTGCCTGGGGCCAAGAGGACAACACAGTGTCCATAGGGAAGTCCTGCCCTGAGCAGCAAGCAGTGATGCCAGCAAGTTGCCCTTAGCAGTTGGCAAGAGGGTTTTGGGCTGTGGCCTGGCTGATACTTGTCCTTCAGATCCTTCCTAGTGATGCCAGCCTGATGGTCACAGCTCCATGCTAAGGTTGTGTCATGCCCTGTGGCCACTGCAGTGATGCTCCCCCAGCTGATGGTGCTTGTGGCTGCATTGAGCAGGGTGTGAAGTGGCCGCTTGACCTCTCAAGCCCCAGCCTGGAGCACCAGTAGCAGAGGGGGGAGGTTGGTGGGCAGAATGTGTCCTGCTGCTGTCTCCCTGCGCCATCTAGTGCTGGTCCCTCTGAGCTGTGGGATGTGCAGAGCTCCGCATCACAGCCCAAAGGTGCAGCTGCAGCATCCATCAGATGCACTGCGCCCATCCCAGTGTCCGTGTGCACCTTCTGAGCTCCATTAGGATGCTGCTATTTCCCCTTATCTCCCACCTCGCTCCTCTGTCGGGGTTTGAAGGGTTGATGGGGCTCATTTTGATGCTGATAACGTGGTGCCAGCCCTTTCCGTGCCTCTCCTGAGCAAACAGCTCCTGGGAATGCTGCACACAGCCCCTTGATGGAGCCTGAGAGTTAACCATGGAAATTAGAAGCTGTTAACTAGAAGGATGGTGGGACACTGGCACAGGGTGCCCAGAGGAGCTGTGGCTGCCCCATCCCTGGCAGTGTTCAAGGCCAGGTTGGACCTGAGCAAGCTGCTCTAGTGGAAGGTGTCCCTGCCCGTGGCAGGGGGTTGGAACTGGATGAGCTTTAAGGTCCCTTCCAACCCAAACCAGTCTGGGATTCTATAAAGCAATTTAGCTGGGCTCAGAGGTGCTGAATGCTGACCCAGGAGCGTGGAGCATTCCTCTTGTGACCACAGAGCATTCCTGCTGGATCATTCAGATGGGGCTATAGCCTCGCATGGGTAGGAGCCCACGGGTGGGAACCCTCATGGATGCTGGTGATTGCAGCACCCTGCAGCAGCCAGAGTTCTGCCTGGGGTGGAGCCGGGTGTTGAACGTGGCTCACTGCTATTTGCCAGTGGGTTGTGGTCAATCTCATGCTCTTCTGGAAGAGTCCGTCAAGAGATTCAGAGCCTCAAAGGTACCCCTGGAACTGCATGGGCTCCTTTAAAGTGCTCTCTGTTGGCTCTCAGCCCTGTGTGGTCACTGCTGGTGCTTCTGCAGGTGCTGTGGCCAGCACCGTGGTGAAGCAGAAGCTGGCTGAGGTCATCCTGAAGAAGCAGCAGGCAGCTTTGGAGAGGACCAGCAACCCCAACCCTTCGGCCATGCCATACAGGTAAAGCCTTTGTCCCAGGACAAGGCAAAACCAGCAGCTGGAGCCCTTCTGTAGGCGCTTGTGGGAGTGGACAGGTCAAGCCTTTCTGTCCACTGCCCATACCTGGGAAGGGCAACATCCCGTGGGCCACCCTTGCATTGGAGGACACAGCATGGGAAGCATGTGGCTGCCAGTTGGAAAAGGTCTCCAGCAAGGTGCTTTCTCCCCGTAGGTCTCTGGAGCCTCTGGATCCTGAGGGCCCTTCCCCTCCTGTGCTCAGCACCTTCCCACCCCCTGTTCCCAGCACTTCCCTTGACCCCCCGGAGCATTTTCCACTGCGGAAGACAGGTAAGCCCTTGGCAATAACAGCATCCCCCTTGCCGCCTGCTCGCAGGGGCTGGCTGGAGCCAAGAACCAGGGTGTCGGGACCCCACAAAGCCACCCTAGCTTTGTCCCCATCAGCAGTGGGGCTGGGACCAACCACCTTGTCTGCTCACAGCGTCTGAGCCCAACCTGAAGGTGCGGTGCAAGCCCAGGAAGTGCCTTGACCGACGCAAGAACCCCCTGACGCGGAAGGAGAGCGCTCCCCCATCGCTCAAGAGGCGGCCACCTGAGGCCATTGGTGAGGACCTGGATGGTGATACCTCAGGGGGGTTTGGAGACCCCATGGGGCCAGGCTGGAGCAGCTGTGGTGTGCCCAGGATCCTGTATCGCATCTGCTTGGGGCTGTGTGGCCAGGGCTTGGTGTGTTATTGGTGCCAGGGCACATGGAGGGAGCTCTCTGCCATAATAGAGGATGCTAAGGGAGGATGAGCAGGGGCTGGAGCAGTTTCTGTATGGAGCCAGGATGGGAACATTGGGGCTGGAGAAGGGAAGCTGCGTGGAGACCTCAGAGCAGCTTCCAGTGTCTGAAGGGGGCTACAAGGATACTGGAGAGGGGCCTTCATCAGGGGCTGGAGTGGTGGAACAAAGGGCGATGGGTTCAAACTGAACCAGGGGAAATTCAGGTTAGAGATAAGGAAGAAGCTGTGGCTGCCCCATCCCTGGCAGTGTTTAAGACCAGGTTGGACACAGGGGCTTGGAGCAAGCTGCTCCAGTGGAAGGTGTCCCTGCCCATGGCAGGGGGTTCAAACTGGATGAGCTTTAAGGTCCTTTCCAACCCAAACCATTCCATGACTCTGTTTTGGCTCGGAGATAGATGAGCCAGGAAACGATGTTCCTGCAGCTGAACCCTGCTGCCTTTCAGGCCCAGGATGAACTTACAAGGCCGGAAGGGTCTCAGGTCTTGAGCAAACGTGGCTGGTCAGAATTCCTCGTTGTGCTTTGGAGCTTCCATGTGCCAAAGGGAGATGTCACCCAAGGAGGGTGGTGGCAGCTGTTAGAGGAAGGGAGGGCGATGAAGGGCAGGGGCTGTGCAGCCCTGCTCTGGGGGCTTTACCCATCACCCCCGTTTCTCTTCCATGCAGACTCCTCCCCGAGCAGTAGCAGCACCCCCGTGTCCGGCTGCAGCTCTCCCAACGACAGCCTCCCCGCCGAGCACGGAGCCCTCCCCGCTGCCTCCAGCATGGCCCACGAGGTGAGTTCCAGCAGCCAAAGGGCTGGGGCTTCCCAACCTCCGGAAGGGTCATTGCTTGTTTCACTGCTGACTGATGGAGCTGGACATGAGCAGTTGGTGCCCAGGAAGCCCCCAGCATCCTGGCCTGGCTCAGCACCAGTGCGGCAGCAGGGCCAGGGCAGGGGTTGTGCCCCTGCACTTGGGCACTGGGGAGGCTGCCCCTTGAATCCCGTGTTCAGCTCTGGGCCCCTCACTACAAGAGAGACATTGAGGTGCTGGAGTGGGCCAAGAGAAGGGCACTGAAGCTGGAGCAGGGCCTGGAGCACAGTGTGATGGGGAAGGGCTGAGGGACCTGGGGGGTTCTGATGGAGAAGGCTCAGGGGGGACCTGATCGCTCCCTACAACTGCCTGAGAGGAGGATGGAGCCAGGAGGGGGCTGAGCTCTGTTCCCAAGGGATGGGACATGAGAAAACGGCCTCAAGCTGCACCAGGGCAGGTTTAGATGGAGCTGAGGAACAATTCCTTCCCCATAGGGTGCTCAGCATTGGAACTGCCCAGGGCAGTGCTGCAGTCACCGTCCCTGCAAGTGTTCACACAGCATGGAGACGAGGCCTCAGTGCCATGGGTCAGTGGTGGCCCTGGCACTGGTATGAATGGTTGGACCAGATGAGCTTAAAGGTCTTCTCCAACTTGGTTGCTTCTATAAGAAGGCACCAGGTCCTTCAAGGGGGCTGAGTTTTGCTATGGTTTAGTAGCCCCAGTGCATGCCCCCAGGCAAATGGGGCCCAGCCCCTTTTGCTGCCGCCCCTGCTCGTGCTGCTTGATCCACACTGAGCTCTGGCACTGTTAGAGCAGGACACTAACCACTTGTGTTTGGTGCAGACACCCCTGGCCCAGCGCCTGATGATGCAGGAGAGCTCACTGGCCCAGTTTGCCCTGCAGAGCGCAGCCTCCCTTCCGGCCATCACACTGGGATTGCCGGCTACCACTAGTGCCAGGGTAGGTAGCCAGCTTGTAGGTGGTCTCAGAACTGGTTAGAGGGTCCCTATGTGGCAGGGGAAGCCCATTCCTTTTGGCCTGGGGTTCCTGGGATGTGCTGGCTCTTGCGTATTCCCAAACACCTTGGGTATGGTGAGGATGTGCCGCCGTCCCCTGCTCACACCGTGTCCTGCAGGATGCTAACCCCATCCTTCTCTGTGCAGGGAGAAGGAGATCGCCGGCCCCTCTCCAGCCTGGCCCACCGGGTGCCCGTGTTGAATGGACCTGTCCTGGCGGGCACACACTCGCCCGTGTTCATACCAGCTGGTTTGGAGCAGCACGAGGCTGGGAGCCCCTTGTCCTCTCGGCTCCAGCCTGTCATCATCCTCGAGCCCTCGGTCACCCACACTCCACTGGTGGCAGGTAAGTGACAGGCACTGAGGCTGTGTCAGTGCTGGCAGTGACCCTGAGGGCAGGCAGGGGGGTTGGGTGCTGGGAAAGCCCAGTGGTCTTCATCTTTCCATTGCTGTGCCTTGAGATGGGGCTGAGGGAATGGAAGATGTTGGCCCGGTTCTGCCTAACCAGCAGTGTGTCCTTGCTGGGGATGAAACCAGAGTCCTGCACACACCATGGCCTTGACAGTGCAGAGAGCTACAGCTTTGGCTCTTCCCTCCAGCTGGCCCTTGGCCTGCCTGGGCTGTGCGGAGCTGTTCATCCCCTCCAAGGGGTCTTTCCCACATCTTCCTATGCTCTTGTGCCAATAGATTTCAGTAGGGACCCTGCCTCGAGCAGGGCAGCTCTGATCTCTTGCCGTGCCCCCACTCTGACTGCAGCAGAAGGAGAATTGGCTCCTTTGTGCTGGCTCCTGGCTCCATCTCTCCCTGTTCTGTGATAGCAGCAGTGAAAGAAGCTTCTCCCGTTGAGGGTGAAGCTGATCGAGACCAACCAGGTCCTGCCCCCAGACCCCTGATGCCAAAGCAATGGGGACAGAAGGGGGTGAACCATAAAGGCACAGCCCACGCCTGGCAGACACTGGGCTCCAGGCCTGGGTCACTGTCATCTTTAGGGCTGTCTGGAGATAGTCTACACAGGCACACTGCTGCTGGCCATGGTATGGAGACAGCTCTGCAGGGTGCTACCCTCACCTCTCCTTCCTCTCCCCTCCAGTGCCAGGCCTGGGGACGGTCCCCTTCTCCTTCACCCCCTCGCTCATCTCTGCAGAGCGCCTGTTGCTCCCGGGCCACCATAAACCACTGGGCAGGACCCGCTCGGAGCCCCTGCCCCAGAACCCCAAGGCCATCCAGCAGCAGCTGGTGTACCAGCAGCATCACACCCAGTTCCTGGAGAGGCTCAAGCAGCAGACGCACCTGGGCAAGGTGAGTCCTGGAGGCCCAGCTTGGGCTTGTAGGAGAGATGCTGGAAGGGTGCAGGACACCGTCAGTACCTGCTGGGCAGTGAGTAGGGGATGTCCAGGGCCAAGCCCTAACCACAAGCATAGATTCATGGAATGGTTTGGGTTAAGGGACCTTAAAGCTCCTCCAGTCCCAACCCCCTGCCATGGGAAGGGACACCTTCCACTGGTGCAGGGTGCTCCAAGCTCCTGTGTTCAACCTGGCCTTGAACACTGCCAGGGATGGGGCAGCCACAGCGCCTCTGGACACCCTGTGCCAGCGCCTCAGCACCCTCACAGGGAACAGCTTCTACCTCATCTCCAGCCTAAATCTCCCCTGTTCCAGTCTGAACCCATCACCCCTTGTCCCATCGCTCCAGTCCCTGATGCAGGTCCCTCTCCAGCATCCTTGTACTCCCCTTCAGGCCCTGGAAGCTGCTCTGAGGTCTCCACGCAGCTTCTCTTCTCCAGCCCCAATGTTCTCAGCCTGGCTCCATACGGGAGCTGCTCCAGCCCCTGCTCATCCTCATGGCCTCCTCTGGACTTGCTCCAAGAGCTCCGTGTCCTTCTGATGTTGAGGACCCCAGAAGTGCACACAGTGCTGCAGGGGGGGCCTGCCCCGAGCAGAGCAGAGGGGGAGAATCTCCTCCCTGAGCTGCTGCTCACGCTGTGGGGATGCAGCCCAACACACAGAGGGGTTTCTGGGCTGAAGCTGAGTCATGGGGAGCTTCTCCTCACCCAACACCCCCAAGTCCTTCTCCTCAGGGCTGCTCTGAAAAGCAGCTCGCATGCAAGATGCTGCCTTGCCCGGCCTCGTGGCAGCAAGCCCAGGGGACCTGCTCAGTTTCCTCGGCTCCCAGAGTCACCATGCTCCTCCCCTGATGTCCTCCGCCACCCCCTATGACCTTCCTGGCCTGGGCTGTCCCCTGCCACCTCCCAGAGCTCACTGTGACCCTGTGCTTGCAGCGCATGGCTAAATCCAGCGAGAAGCCCCGGCTGCGGCAGATCCCCTCCTCGGAGGACATGGAGGCCGAGGGGACACTGCCAGAGGCTGAGAGCACTGACCCAGCCAGGACACGTCTGGAGCCCCCCCGGCCCGGGAGCAGTGTGAAGGAGCCTGAGAGGACACCGAAGATGATGCAGCCTCAAGAGGAGCTCGTCCTGCAGCAGGTACCCAAGGGCTGGCAGGGGTGAGAGTGCTCGAGGCAGCTCACACCCTGAGAGCCACCTCCATAAAGGGCTGCTGTGTGAGTAAGGCCACAGGCACCACATCTGTACCTTCCATGAGCCCTGTTAGGGCAGGGATGAGAGGTGCAGTCACCCCCGGTGCCAGCAAGGCTGAGCATCATCCCCACATTGCCTTGCCTTGCAGCAGGGCAGCTCTCCAGCAGAGAGCAGCAGATCATAGAATGGCTTGGGTTGGAAGGGAGCTTCAAGCTCATCCACTTCCAACTCCCTACCACGGGAGCTGCAGATGCTGCAGGATGTGTCCCAGCCCCTGCAGCCCCTCTCCAAGCCCCCCCAGCGTGGTTGTATCCAGACCCAGGGAGGCGGCGCAGTGCAGAGCTCCCTTCCCCATGCCAAGTGGTGCTGCTCTCTGCTTGTGCCTTGCTCTGGATGCTCACCAACCCCTCTCTCCAGCAGGCCTATCTGTGGGATTCCTACCAGCGTGTGCAGCAGCAGCTCCTCAAGCGCCAGCCCTTGGCCGACACCCCCATGGTCCCCACCATCCATGCGGGGCACAGGCCCCTCTCCAGGGCACAGTCATCTCCTGCCACCGCCACCATCTCCCTTCCTGCCCAGGACACGGCCTCCAAGGCGCTGGCCCTGCCCGTGCAGGAGCAGCCACCCAAGCCTCACTTCACAACAGGTACCACCAGCCCCTCTGTGGGGCTGCCACCACCTCAGCAGGGGTTTGGGATGAGCCGGAAGGGAGGCGGGGATGCTCAGGGGCAGCTCAGCATCAGTCCTGCTCGCTCCCACACTCATAAATGCTTGGGCATGCTCTGCCTGGCTGCAGAAAGAGCAGAGAAGCCACAAGGGTCCCCTTCTCCTTGTCTAAGGTGGCTTTTCCAAGCAGGACTTGCCCGTCTGGTCCTTGACTGCTGTCCTGGTCCAGTGATCCTGGCAAAGTTCAGCTCTCTTACACATCCAAAGCAGGATTTGCTTCAAGCACGCTGGGACAGAGGCTCCTATGGTTTGAGGGAGGTTCCAATCAAAACAAATAGTTTTGGGTCTCATCCAGCCCCTAAAAGGAGCTGAATTCGGGTCTGCACCACCGAGGCCACTCCAGCCTGGTGACAGCAGCTCTCCTTGTGCCTTGCAGGGCTGGTTTATGACTCGGTGATGCTCAAACACCAGTGTTCCTGTGGTGACAACAGCAACCACCCGGAGCACGCGGGCAGGATCCAGAGCATCTGGTCCCGTCTGCAGGAGAGGGGCCTGCGCAGCCAGTGTGAGGTGAGCACCAGCAGCAAGGGGGGAGCTGGAGCCCATCTGGGATGGGGATGCTGGTGTGAGCTCTCATGCTATTGGGGTGATGGGGTATCCTGCTCCCACCTCCATCCCTTTTGCTCCCCCATCTTCTCAGCCTGTTCACCACTGTTATCCAGAGGGCTTGGGCTTGCCCATTGCTGACAGTGCCAAGTTGGAGCATATTGGTGTGACCATAGAATCGTAGAGTGGTTTGGGTTGGAAAGGACCTTAAGATCATCCAGTTCCAACCCCCTGCCATGGGCAGGGACACCTTCCACTGGAGCACCTTGCTCCAAGCCCCATCCAACCCGGCCTTGAACACTGCCAGGGATGGGGTACCCACAGCTTCTCTGGGCACCCTGTGCCAGCGCCTCAGCACCCTCGCAGGAAGAGCTTCCTTATCTCCAACTTGAACTTCCCCTGTTCCAGTTTAAACCCATCACCCCTTGTCCCATCGCTCCAGTCCCTGATGAGCACTTCGGCTGCCAGCAGCAATGTGCTCTGCTGGAAGATGGGTGTAGGGAGAGGGGCGATCCCTACGAAAAGGGGGTTTTGGTAACTCTGGGAACATCAGTGTGGGTTCCACTGTGTTGGAAACCTCACCCTGGTGTGGGTATCCACTGGGATACCTCCACCCTCCGAGGCTGCTGTGCTCAGGTGGGAGAGCCTGGCTCTGCCACTTGGAGCAGCTTGGTCACAGCCCCTGTGTGCTGCAGTGCCTGCGGGGACGCAAGGCCACGCTGGAGGAGCTGCAGTGTGTCCACAGCGAGCGCCACGTCTTCCTCTATGGCACCAACCCCCTCAACCGCCTCAAACTGGACAACGGGAAGCTGGCCGGTGAGTGCCCATCCACAGCACAGCCCTGCCCTCTCCCCCTACCTGGCCCTGCCCGGCTCCCACTGCACCCTCAGCCCTGGAGCTGCACCAGGCAGCATCCCTGGAGGCTGCTCCTCATCCTGCTGAGCAGCCACGTCAAACCTGGCTGTCCCGCAGCATTCCCAGCTCTAAGTCCTCGCTGTCCCCTCTCTCCGTAGGGATCCTGTCCCAGCGGATGTTTGTCATGCTGCCCTGTGGAGGGGTGGGGGTAAGTGCTCCATCTCTGCTCTGGCTGGGTTTGGATGGGGTTCTTCTGTCCCCAGTGAGGGTTGGAGTGGAGAGGGAGCTCCCAGAGCCATTGGGCTGCTGAGGTTTGGGCAGCCTCAGGTGGGAGCTGTGGTCATTGTAGCAGAGCTTCTGTTGTCCTTGGGATGGTCCTAACATCCCACCCCTGCAAGGGGATCCTTTAATGCCTCCTTACTCTGGAGGCCACAGCAACTAAAAGCCCATCACCACCATTTCGAAGAGCCTGGGGTGCCAGAAGGGATTGAGCTGGTGGAGTGGCTGGGGGAAGCCACAAGCCATGGTCTCCATTGAGGAAGGGGAGCAGTGTCCTGGGGACAGCAGCTCCCCACTTCTCTCCAGCCACCTCTGGCCTCTCCTTTCACAGCTTGCCGTCCTGGTTTCTCTCCATTCACTGTGTTCTCCTCTCCTCCTCTCTCTGTCTCTGTCCTCTCTCTTTCAGGAAGGGGCTCACTCCATGCCTTCCTGCTGCCTCTTCTGGTTCTCCTCCTCTCCTTGCCCCCGCTGCTGGGCACCAGCTCTTCTCAGCCCCGTTTGCATCTACTTTCCCTGCTCTGCCTCCCCCTCCCTGCTCCCCTCTGTGCCCCGAAGGCGGGGAGGGGCTGGAGCTGCCCCTCTCCGTGGGCATTGGGGCGCCTTTGAGTTACACGCATGGCGTTGATCAGAAGAGACTTTGTGTTTTCCGGCTCTGGCTCAGCCCTTGACGTGATGCTGATCAAACCAACATGTTTGCTTAAACAATGCAATAAGATAAAGAAGGTAAAGAGCGTTTTCTCAGTCACTTCTTCCAGCCCCCGGCTGCAGGGGGAGATGCTCTGTGTGAAGCTGAGCTGGGGCTGACAGCAGGCAGAGGAGCTGCCAGCCTGGAGCTTGCCCCGTTGCGTGTGAGGTGGTCCCGCTCCACCATCCCCTTCAGCTTACACAGAGCTTCAACCCCTGGCCCCAAGCAGGGCAGCTGGCAGAGACCATGGTCCTGTACCGAGCTCTCCTCCACCCCATCTCACCGATGCTCTTGCTTGCAGGTGGACAGTGACACCATCTGGAACGAGCTGCATTCCTCCAACGCTGCCCGCTGGGCTGCAGGCAGTGTCACCGAGCTGGCCTTCAAGGTGGCCACCAGGGAGCTGAAGGTAGGTCGGCTTCATGTGGAGGTCCCAGAGCTGTGCCATCACCCCATGGCCAGGTGCTCCTAGCCCTGTGCTTCTGTGGGCTCCATCCCTGGATGGACCAGGCCCCTAAGAGGGGGGGTGTGTGCCCCTGGGAGCAGCAGCTCTGAGCACCTTGCCTTTGTTGTCTCCCCAGAATGGCTTTGCTGTGGTGAGGCCACCAGGACATCACGCGGATCCTTCCACTGCCATGTAAGGGCCCCTTTCCAAGCTGCAGGGCTTAGGGCTGGCACGTGGGAAGCCCCCAAAACCAGCTCCTTAGCTCAAAGTCACTCCAGACTGAGCCCCATCCATCTCCTAGCCAGAAGGAGAGGGGAGGCTGAGCCCACCCTTTGGGGAGCCAGGAGGGAAGGATGCTCAGGAAGCATTAACCAGCTCCAACTCCCTCTTCCCAGGGGATTCTGCTTCTTCAACTCAGTGGCCATTGCTGCGAGGCAGCTGCAGCAGAAAGGGAAGCTCAGCAAGATCCTCATTGTGGACTGGGTGAGTCCCCTGCGTGTCCCTGCTCCTCCCCAGGACATCCCCAGGACAAGGTGTCTGCATCTCCTCCCAGCCCTGGTTTCGAGCTGGACCAGAGAGCAGCAAACCCTCCTCCTGTCAGGAGCGTGGCTGGGAACCAGCCATAGGATGGGGAAGCAGGAGCAGATCCTGGGGATGGAGGTCCCAGCCAGAGATCCAGTTGGTTTTAGCTCTCTTAAGCTATTGGGGCACCCTCAAGGCTGGAAAGAAGAGCTTCTGCCAACCTTTTTCTCCCTCCAGGATGTTCACCACGGCAATGGGACCCAGCAGATCTTCTACAGAGACCCTGACGTTCTCTACATCTCTTTGCATCGTCACGATGACGGCAACTTCTTCCCTGGTAGCGGGGCTGCTGATGAGGTACAAAGCCCTGGGGATGGCAGAGCTGGTGGCCGAGGTGACAACCAGGAGGGCAGGGCCCTGGTGGCTCAGAGCAGAGGGTAGTTCTGTGTCAGTGCCTTTCCCATTGATGCCTCGTCCTGCCTGGTTCACCCACTTGGCTGCAGCGTCCCTGCATCACCCAGCAGCATCCCTGCATCACTCAGCAGCATCCCTGCAGGCCTTATCCAGAGCTTCACTGCTGTCCTTGCTCTCTCCCAGGTTGGTGCTGGCCCTGGTGAGGGATTTAATGTCAACGTGGCCTGGACTGGGGGGCTCGACCCCCCCATGGGTGACCCTGAGTATCTGGCTGCTTTCAGGTAGTTCCTTGTGTCTCTGCTCATCTCCTGGCCCGCTCCATGTCCGGCTGAGCCAGCACTTCACCCCCTCTATTGCCTTTACCCACAGGGCAGTGGTGATGCCGATTGCACACGAGTTCTCCCCCGATGTGGTGCTGGTCTCTGCTGGCTTCGACGCAGCCGATGGCCACCCACCCCCCCTGGGTGGCTACAAAGTCTCTGCTAAATGTAAGGAGGTGGAAGCAGCACCACAGCCTCAGGGCAGGATGTTCCCACTGCCCACCCAGGCTGGGACCACAGCTCTCCAGGGAGCTGGGGAAGAGCTTTGGGGTTGTATCAGCATCAAGGGTCAGGGCCACCAGCATTTTGGGGCTGAAAGGCTCCTTTTTGGGCTTCTCCTCCAGGTTTTGGCTACATGACAAAGCAGCTGATGAGCCTGGCTGGTGGAGCCATCGTCCTCGCTCTAGAAGGTGGCCATGACCTTACAGCCATCTGCGATGCATCCGAGGCCTGTGTGTCAGCCTTGCTGGGCAACGAGGTGGGGGCTGAGGGGTGTCCTGGTTCTGTGAGTCCAGCCCTGGGCACGGCTTCTTCCTACTGACCCTCTCGTGTCTTCATTGGGCAGCTGGAGCCTCTCCCAGAAGAAAGCATGAGGCAGAAACCCAACCCCAACGCTGTGCGCTCCTTGGAAGCGGTGCTCCAGGTCCAGAGTGAGTGTCCCAGGGCTGAGGCTCTGTGCGAGGGGCAGGAGTTGCCATTTCCTCCCTTCTCCAAGGGGACACGTGGTGTAAAAGACCCCAGTGGAGCCCTCCATCATCATGGGAGGGTGATGCCCCTGTGAAACCCAGAGGCCTGGGCCCCCCTTACCCTGATGTTGCTTGTCCTGCAGGTAAATACTGGGTGGCTCTGCAGCGCTTTGCCTCCAAGCTGGGCTGCTCCTTCCTGGAGGCACAGCACCACGAGGCAGAAGAGGTGGAGACGGTTACAGCCTTGGCTTCCCTCTCGGTGGCCGTGATGGTGGAGAAGAGGTGATGCTCTCAAGTGACCCTGGGAGATGTGGGTGCCCCTGGGTGCAAGCTGTGCTCTCCTAGGGGCGGCAGCAGAGCAGGGCCATGTCCTACAGCCACAGGAGCTTCTGGGAGCTCAGGACCGTGCTGGCTTTAAGCGGGCTGTGGGACACAGACATTATAACTGACCTCCCTCCCAAGAGCTCTGGTCCTGCAGCCCTCACATCCCAGCAGATAGGACCCCAGCGTTCAGCATCAGCGGGTGGTTGAGGTCCTGCAGGACCTGGGTTGGCTTCTGGGAGATTCAGCGCTGGGCTCTTCCCAAGCAAGGTGCAAATGAGACCAAATCCTTTTCCCTTCCATGAAGGATGGAGGGGTGGGGGAATGTCACCTCCTTTCAGGAGCCCACCCCTTGTCTCATCATCTGCGTGTGTCTCAGCAGAGCAGGATGCACCGGCAAGGCTTGTTGGCCACCTCCAGGAGCCGGCCCCTTGATGCTGTTGTGTCACACAAGTCTCCTCCTCATCTCCTGTGTCCTATTCCAGGCCCCAAGATGAGCCGATGGAGGAGGAAGAGCCCATGAACCAGTGATGAGCAGTGACCTTCTCTGCTCCCCTGCTTCCAGGACGTGGCTGGACTCTCCCGAGCCCAAGCGCTCGCTCTTCACTCCTGGCTTCCCGGCCGCCGCATCCTCCTTGCTCCCCGAGTCCTGGCCCCCAATGGCCCGGACCTTTGGCTG
This sequence comes from Amazona ochrocephala, assembly GCA_039720435.1. Taxonomy (NCBI): domain Eukaryota; kingdom Metazoa; phylum Chordata; class Aves; order Psittaciformes; family Psittacidae; genus Amazona; species Amazona ochrocephala. The sequence goes on from CM077900.1 coordinate 1,773,286, forward strand.
CAGAATCCCATCAAGGATGCTCCTGCAGCCACCTGGAAGACGTCCTCCTGCTCGGGACCGCTGGAGACCCACAGACTCCCTCTGCACGGCGCAGCCTTGCAGACATAGACCTGCAAACAGTCCCCAGCCCTCGGGACCTGAACCCCTCCCTGGGCTGTGTGTGTGAGATGCCTCCACCCCTCTGGCCTTCTCCTGGGATCTTCCTCACCCTGGGGGAAGGGGGTGGGTGTTGGGATGGATGTTGTGGCCGTGCTGCGGGTGGTCAGAGCCACCTTTGGGACTGCACCCGGAGCTCCTCTCTGGCCTGGCAGTGATGCCTTTGAGAAGCGGCCCTGTTCAGCTCGGGAGGGACGGGCTCTGTGTCTTCTCATGAAGGTTTCCTGCTGCCCTTCCTGTGGCGGGCACGAGGCGGACGCTGACGTGGGGCACGGGCTTGTTCTGCACACGAAGGGGTTGGAGAGCTGTGGACCACGCAGCCAGGCCCTGCAGCTGGGGAAGAGCAAGGGCTGGAGTGTCTGCAGTGCCCAGGATTGCACCTCTGGCTCATCCTAACCACTAACCAGAGCGGGACCCCTCTGGTGCTGGGGCTCTGATTTGCACTATATACAATTGACGTGTGCTAATGTGAACCTGCCCTGCTCTTCTTTCCGTGGGGATTTCAGGCACAGCCACCTCTTTGTGTGGATGTTCCCAAGGTGGTTTGAGCCCTTCCCAGCATCCTGCTGACCTGAGGATGTGTCAATGTCGAGTGATCTCTCTGTGATCCCTAAAGCAGGGGCACCCCAGTCCGGTCACCCCCTGAGGCCACCCTGGCCTCCTCCAGCTCAAATCGAGTCCTGTTACCATGGAATCATGGAATGGGATGGATTGGGAGGGACCTTAAAGCACCTCCGTCTCCAGCCCCTGCCTTGGGCAGGGACACCTTCCACTAGAGCAACCTGGCCAGGGATGGGGCAGTCACCTTGGGGTGACAGAGGCAGGGTCAGGCCCCCCACAATGAGGTGTCCACCTCGATTTGCTTCTGCCCATCTCCTCCTGACCAGGGCATGGTGTGGCCCAAGAGCCTTCCCTGTGTCTTTCCCTGGGTCCCATGGGTTGTTCCATAAGGGCAGGTCCCTGCTTGGCGTGCTGGGTGCAGGAGGGCTTGGAAAGGGGATGGATGGGCCACTGAGAGCTCTGGAGGTGGCCAGGTCCCTCTGCAGGCTCAGGGAGGAATTCTGTAGGGAACAAGGGAGGAGGAAGAAGGACCAAAGGGACCTTGGGAGAATGAAGCAGAGCAGGGGCTGGCCTGGGGGGGAGGATGAGTCCCTTCAGGCCTGGGTGGCAGCCACAGAAGTCATCATGGTCTCACCATGGCGCTGCCGGTACCCTCCCGATGGCTGCCTCCATCCTCATCCTGCTCCTGGTCCTGGCACCCTCTTGCTGGGCAGCAGAGAGGCTCTCACCTCATGGGTTAAAACCCCCCCAAACCCTCTCTGTGTCTCCTCAGTTGTAGATCCTGCCCCTCCATCCAGGGGTGCTGGGAAGGACCCGCCATGGGGCACGTGGGTCTTTCTTGTGTCCCCAGCAGCCCCTTCCCTCTGCTCCATCCCCTTGGTCCCCCCATGGTCCCCATGATGTGGTTGCTCTGCCGCCACCACATCTCCCTCCCCCTGCCTCAGTTTCCCTTCCCTGCTTGGTCCCAACCTCATTCCCTGTGGATCCCAGCAGGAGCGACGTGACCAGCCCCATCTCCCAACTGGTCTCTTGTGGTTTGAACCCCACAGAGGGCACCAAGCAATGCAGTGGTGGCATGGGGGGGGGGGGGGGTTAATGTGAGTATATGCTTGCTTGGAAGGGTCCCACCTCCCCATAGGGGGGCACTTTGTTGTCCCCAGATGTCCCCTGAACATCCCATAGGGGGGTGTCCCCTGGGCAGGGAGGTGGAGGTCCTTCCATAGTGATGCTGGGGGGGTGCTCCCACTGCTTGGTTAGGACCTCACCAGGTTCCCATCAAGCAGAAGAGTCCCACCATGAAGCCAATGGTGGGATCCCCTCCAGCTCCAGCAAGGAACAATCCTCTGCAGCATCCCTGTGGCCTTCCCCATGCGTCCCAAATGAGCATCTTCCACCCCACTGTAAAGGGAGCATGGCACCTCCAAGATGGGTACCAGCTTCCTGAAGTCGCCCCCATTCCCAAGCTGATGGAGGGTTTGTTGGCCTCATGCCCCTAAGGATGCTATGGGACACCCAACGTCGCGCTGGGGTGCCCATCCCTTGGGAATGGGGTTTATTGAGGCTTTGTTCCCAGGGCAGATGAAGACGTTAAGAGCCAGAGCATCTCCAGCTCCTTGCCCTTAACACCTTTTTCCCCCCATAACAGCATCGTGAGTGTGAACACAGAAGAAAAGCCAAGCCCTGGGTTCAGACAGTCCCTTCCTCAGGGCTGATGTGTTCCCCACTTGGAAATAAGGCAAATTTAAGGAAAAACCCCAGGACTCAACACGATGGTACTTAAAACAGCAGGAAAAAAAGGGAGATTTTACCCTTTTATTACAAAGCCAGGTTGGAAGCCGGAGCCTCCACTTCCAGAGCTGTTTCCCTTTGGCTTTTAAAGCCCATTTGATGGGGGGGGGGGGGAAGCAAATGTCCATTTCTAAAGGGAGTTTCCCCTTTCCCATGCCCAACACGTGGCCGGAGCCACCCCAAAGCTCTTTGCAATGGGACCTTCCCTTCCCTGAACGCATTCAGCTCCTTGGGAAGCTCCTGGAAGAGGGAATCCGCTCCCATTGTACAGCCAGAGAGGGGATTACAGAGGGAAAGGCAGTTCGAGCCTGGCTGTCGCTTCCTGGTGGATTCTCTGCTGTGTAATAAAGCCTCAGCAGCACTGAAGCTGCTCTGGAGTCGCTCCCAACGCTTCTTCCCCACGGATCGCTTCAGGTTCCACTTTATTTCCCCCTTTCTCTGCTATCACAAGCAAAAAGCCCGGATTCTCTTTTGCCCAATGGATATAAATGGGGCCGAGCAGGTGCTGATGGAGGGCACAGGGATGGGCACCAACTCCTTAGGGTCGAACCCGGGAAAATTCCCCCTGGATTTTCATTATTGGGAAGCCCCAAAGCGCCTCCATCACCCCCGTGATGACGTTGGGACCCATCCATGGGCTATGGGTAAGTGGAGGGCATTGGGAGCCCCGGGGTTCATAGAGGGGTTCAGCAGCCCCCCCCGATCCACTCCATGCCAGGCAGCCACACGAACCATGGTGTCCTTATGGTGGAGACCTTCGGAGCAGGATCAACGTGGACATCACCCATGGAGCTGCGCTCCAGCCTTGGCCAAACCCTTGGATGCGGCATCTCACATCCATGTGAGGGGCTCTATGGAGCAGTGAGGACCAGGCCAGCGAGGGGGGGTTCAACCCCTTCCCATCACCATCATCATCATCATCCTGAGAGGAGTTGTCCTGCCTGGTCCTGGCAGGAGGCAGCTGCAGAGGGATATGGGGAGGATGGAGCCTGTTGATCCAGGAGCATCAGCTTCTTGGGAAGCAGGAGGAGATAACTCAGTCCTTACCTGCAGTCAGGAATAAATTACACCCTGAAGAGTTTCACACTCAGCATCCAAACAGCTCATTCCAGAGCTTGGCTCCGGGATCGGGTCCCTCTTTCCCAGCCCTGAGGTTTGGAAGGGGTTGGTGGGGTGGGATGAGGCTCCCATTCTGCTCCCTGCGGGATGCTGTGGTCGGTGTTGGGGTGCTGGGTGGCTGGCTGCTGCTTCCATGGAGGCAGAGGGGTGAGACCTAAAGGGAGACAGCCGGGGTCAGCCTGGCTGCCAAGGCGCCGGGTTTGGCTCGGCACAGCCAGTGCGGGCTTCCCAAACTCAGGCACAATCCGGTGCTCGGTTGGGAATCTGCGGAAGAGCCGCGTTCGGCTCCTGGCTCCTCTTCGCGCTTTGCATTCGCAGACTTCCCCGGAGCCACAGGGATCTGCATGGGACACACTGGGAAAGGTCCCAGCACCTGAGCTCCCCAAATCACTGCTTCTCTGTGAGCACAGCGAGGCTGGAGAAGGGAAGCAGCTGAGCTGCTCCATAGGGAGAACAGGAGTTATCCCGTGATGAACTGTTCCCTATGGAGTGGGAGGGCGACAGCCTATCCCTGCGGAGCCGCTGCCGGACGCCAGCCTGGAGCCAGGGGCTGGGGAGCAGTGACAGGATCCCGGCAGGAACCAAGCCCTGTTGGTGGCTCTGGGCTTCCTCCCCATCACCCCCAGGTCCTGCTTTGATTTCATCCCCCCCCCCTCCAGCTTTGTCTCCCGCTTTTCCTTGTGCAGCAGCCGAGACCTTGGATGCTCCATAGAGGAGCCTGGAGAGGAATAAATCAAACCCTCCAGTAACTGAGGTAATGCAGCCCCTGCCCACGCTGTCTGCAGGAGAGACAAAGCATCCCCACAGCCTGACGTGTCCCATTGCTGATCCTTTGGGATCGTGGTCCCAAAGGCCTGCAGCGGGCCCCGCGCGCATCCAATGGGGCATCGGGCAAGCAAAAAGGCTGGTGTCCAACCGGTAAGGCAAAGGAATGCTCTGGGTTGTGGGAAGCATCGGCACGAGCATCCCAACCCCATAGAAAACCGAATAATCCTCATGGAATAGCCCCGTCTCCAGAGGGAATGAGCCCTGCGCACTCAGAGCAGGGATCCTGGGGATGGATGGACCTGGGCTGGTGTGAACCTGACCATGGAGCTGGGGAGCTGCGACCGTCTTCAATGCCATCATTCCCTCCCTCCTGCATCAGCATCCTCAGCTCAGCTCAGGTGCATCCCCCATCAAAGGCAATTACATGCGAACCCCATCTGAATGCATCTCCTTCATTCCCCTCCAGCTCCCAGATGCATTCCCGTGACACCCGGCAGTGAAATACGGGCTCGTTTCAAAGGCATTCCATGGGCTGAGACAGAGCAGTCGGGATCATAAACCAGCAGATGGGTTAATGCTCTCCAGGGCTGGCTCTGGAATTGTACCTCAGGTTGAGTTCTAACTCATCCTCAGAGCCTGCTTCCTTGTGATGGAGACGAGCCCACCCCCCCCCCGTGTAGGCTGAGGTTTTCCCATCTTTTAATAGAAAGGTGGAAGTTTTTGATGGGGAAAAGGGTTTTCTGCTGGTGAAATGCATGGCGGTCCCTTTGCTGCGTCCCTGTGCCAAGGGACTTGGAGTGGGATGGATGGATGCCTGTGGCTCTCCTTGCCCCGGGCTGCTTCCTGGCTCTGGGAAGCTCGGCGCAGCACGGGGATACCACCCCTTGTCCCTACACAGCAGCTGGGGTGTCCCATGGGAGCAGCAGCACAATGGGAGCATCCCCAACCGCACCTGGTCCTGCATCCTTACCCGGGTCCTGCATCCCTCATCTAGGGCTGCTCCTATGGGCGCAGAGTTGGAGCCTTCAAGGCACCAATCATCTCCTCTACCTGCTCATGCTCCATGTGCTTGTGGAGGGACGCAACAGCCTTTGGAGGCACCATGGGGCCTCTAAACCTGCTCAATGCCAGGGCAAATCCCAGCAGCATCCTGCTAGAGCATGAGGATGGGAGCAGAGGCCGGGCGGGATTTCACAAGGCCCTTGACCCTAATGGAAACCAGGAATTCCGGGATTTGGACAACTCCGCATCTCTTCTGGGAATTCAAACCAAAAGTGAAAGCTGGAGCACAGCTCCTCCCCCATTGGACCCAGCCTGGTGCCTGGTTTGCGCCAGCACAGGGGTCTGGGACCACCTTGACCAGTTTAACCAGTAGTGAGCGAACGGACCCGCTTCATGATGCTCTGGAAGGGGCAGGGTGGGAAGGAAGCGCATCCCATGGGACCGTGCTTCCCTGCAGAGGGATCCGGAGGCGCTGCTGCTCTCAGTGCATTGTGAGAGCAGATCTGATGCAGAGAGGGGGCTCTGCCCCAGCTCCTTCAGTCCCCTCATGCACCAACACGGTGCAATGAGACGTGCTTATAGACACAGGCAAACCAAGTGGGCTCCGAGCAAGAGCAACAGGCCCCAAAGGGAAGATTTACCCAAGGTCTTTCCGATACAGTGAAGCGAGGGCGACATGACCAGGATGATAAATCCAGGGAGACAAATGAAGGACGAGGAATATCCCCCCCTTCCAGTCCTCCCCCCCCACCTTCCAGCCTCATTTCCTCCCCTTCAGCAGCAAAAGGAGCCACTTGAATGCGCTCAGCCCGAGCGCTTGGGGGACTTCAAACGTTGCTTTCCCCTGCCTGAGGGCTCAATCCTGCTTTCCCGGATGATGTCTCCTGTTTAACAAGGGCACATCCACGTCCAGCGATCCCCGCACCCTTTGATATTTAATAGGCTGGGTTCCAGCGGAGATCAGGACACCATTTGCTGCTTTGCATTAGGAGTTACAGCCCCATTGCAAGCGCTGGGTTAATTCACTTAGGGGAGAGCCAGACGCAGCCCCTCCAGCTCCAGCATCGCTTCCCCTGGGGCTCTCCCCTCCTTTTGCTCTTGGCTGAGCAAACCCTTCTCCCTTTACCTCCCTTCCCAAGTGGGGGTTGCAATTGGTACCCAAACGCTGCGGCACGAAGCAGGTAATTACCTATTCAGCTGAAGGATGCTTTGCCTCGAGGCGAGCACCAGAGCCGCTTGGGATGAATATTAACCAGGAATGATGAGCGGGGTGAGCTGCCACGCTCCCAGGGCAGGAGGGGTTTTACCAGGAAGGCTCTTCTATTTAGCATTGAGGTCTTTAAGCTCATGAAGGGTCTTTAATACCCCTTTTTATCATGGGAACACGATTCCTGCCAAGCACTCAGCTTAAATACACGGGTCTAACAGTCAATGATGGCGCAGAGCTGAATGCCAGCCCATACACACAACCGGGAGCAGGAACGTGTGCCTGGAGGTGATGGGGAGCATGCACGGAGCATCCCAATCCCCCCGAACAGCTATGAACTCCCAGGGCTGCAAGGATGCGATGCCCAGAAGAGGGTGAGGATAAAGGGGGGATAAAGGCTCGCTCTGCTCCTGGGGCTCAGCATCCCGACTGTCCCGGGCAGCTGAAAGTGGGAATGAGCAACCACACGCTTTGGTCCTCACTGTCCCAAAGGGGAAGGTGATCCTGTGTCCAGCAAGGCCACTCTTCATTCTTACACAGCCAGATCTGCCCTAAATACATGGCTTTAGACAAGGGGCAGTTTCCCCATTGGTTGGAATTGATCTCAGCGAGGCTTGCAGGGAGCTGAGTTAGATGTGGCACATCCTTAAGTGCAAATCCCCTGGAAGCTGGGCAGCATCTTTACCTGGTGGCCTCAAATTCAGGTCCCTGCATGGAGTTGGGACTGCAGCAAGAGGAGGAGTAATGGCACTGGCAGAAAAGAGCAAGAAAAGGGTCTCTCATGGGCATTCCTTAGTGATGGGTGCAAGGAGCAGCAGGAATCCTCTTGCATTTGGCTTCCCAAGAGAAGCCGGAGGCCTCTTACCCCTGCAGTGACACAAGGCAGGGGTTAATGAACCAGTGCCCAGGCAAACCCAGAAGCCCTGATCCTGTTTAGGGCCCAACAGGGAGCTGGGATGGGCTCCCATGATGTGTCCCTGAAGTCCACAGCTTGGGAATGTCCCATAGAGCTTTGAGCTCCTGCACTGCAGGAAACGTTGGCACATATCCGACCCTTCTCCCCTGATCCCTCTTTCTCCCAGCCCAAGCAGACCTAAAGCACTGATAACGGAATCATTCCCCTCTCCTCTCAGCAGCTTTGCCAATGCTTAGAGGATGCTCAGATGCTGCTGGGTACCTCAAACGAAACCCTCAATGTTTCATTCCTGCAGTGCAGGATACCAACAGATCCAAAGGGATTATGGATCCCATCTCATCTGCAGCACTTCAGGACAGGGACAGGAAAAAGCCTGGAAGTCTGGAGCCGCCAGAGCCAGCCAATGGCTTCAGGGAATGGCTGCTGAGTGTCACCAGGGATGAGGATCAGTGCTTCACACAGTGGGAGCATCAGCAGCCCTTGGCTGATGGCTTTGGGGTACCGCTGCTCCCACTTGTGCTGTGACCCAAGGACATTCAGGAGGGTGTTGCTGATCCACAGGGGTTAATATAGGGGGATAAACCAGACCTTTAAGCCCTGGTTTTAGAGCTTCCACCAACCTGCCCCAGCCCAGACCCTGCCCAATGGGCTCAGCCACTGCTTGGCCCCCTCCAACACCCTACAAGCCCCGGAGAGGTTGGGAATCGCCACCTCCTTTGGTGGCATCTGGGGTTGGTTAAAGCAAATCACTTGCATGTGGAGATGAGGAGGGGGCCGTGAGCTTCCCACCGGGACCAAGCTGGGGAGAGAGATGCCCGGAGGATGCAGGGATGCGCCAGCGCGGAGGGGGCGATACATACCCCCGGCTCAGTGGGATGCGGACATGGACCAAGCCCCTTCCATCCTCCAGACGGAGAAGGCGTAGCTGAGCCTCTCGTGGGCCAGGTAGTTGCAGCTGGTGATCTTGTGGTCCAGCTCATCGCTCTGCAGGACCTGGTACAAGAAGTCTATGTAGCGGGCGGCCAGCTTGAGGGTCTGGATCTTGCTGAGCTTGTCGGAGGGCAGCGTGGGGATGATCTTCCGCAGCTCGGCGAAGGCGTCGTTGAGGGATTGGGTGCGCTGGCGCTCCCGCACGTTGGCGATGACGCGCTGCGTGTGCGCGTCGTCGAAGGGCTGCGGCACGGGGCTGCGCTTGCTCCGCTTGCCCTGCGGCGATGGGAGCCCGCGCTCCTCGCCCCCCTGCCCGCCCTGGCCGCGCTTGCGGTGGCATTTCTTGGGCGGCCGCTCGCCCTCCTCCTCATCCACGCTGCCCTCGGGGGAGTCCGGGCACGAGTGCTCCTCCTTCATGCTCGCAGCGCCTCGGCTCTGGGCTCTTCAGGAGATGCGGTGGGCGCAGGACATGGGAATGGTGGCCTGGATTGGTCAAGAGGTGCAGCTTGGAGCATCCAAGCCTTGCAGAGCCCTCCAAGGAGCTCGGTTGGTTTTTCCTTTGGGCTACGGAGAGGAGGGCGTTCGGATAACTTTGGGGAATGGCTCTTGCTGATAGGGTGAGGAGGACAGGGGGCGGACCAGGCACAGACCAATGCAGCCGTGCAAGGTAACGCAAACAGCAGTGGAGCTTATGGGTTCCAGATTTCCTCCTTCCCTCCTCCTCCAACACCCCCAAGCCCTGCAGCACAGATGCTCCTGCCTGCTGCCCGGATGTCAGGGGACATCGCCTCTGCTGATGTGAGCACCAGCCATGGACATCAAGGGAGATGTCTTTGAGGTTCAGGCATCTCATTTCTAAACCCAGTTGACCCTGCAAAAGCAGCCAGAGACAGTCATTTGTTCACTTGGGAATAGGAGACTTTTCCCTATGAGCGATCCAAGGGGAAACATGATGCCATGGATGTTTTGATGCAGATTTTCTCTGAATCCAAAGGAAGAATCAACAGTGACTGCTCTTGAGAAATGGTATAATTCAAAATGAACATGAGTTTGTGTCCATTCATCCATCCATCCATTAATCCATCCATCCATCCATCCATCCATCCATCCATCCATCCATCCATCCATCATCCATCCATCCATCCATCCATCCACCCATCCATCCATCCATCCATTCATCATCCATCCATTCGTCCATCCACTCCTCCATCCTCCATCCATCCATCCATCCATCCATCCTCCATCCATCTGTCCATCCACCCATCCACCATCCTTCCACCCATCCATCATCCATCCATCCATCCATCCATCCATCCATCCATCCGTCCATCCACCCATCCATCCATCCATCCGTCCATCCATCGTCCATCCATCTGTCCATTCACCCATCCATCCATCCATCTGTCCATCCACCCATCCATCATCCATCCATCCATCCATCCATCCATCCATCCATCCATCCATCCTCCATCCATCCTCCATCCATCCATCCATCCATCCATCCATCCATCCATTCATCCATCCCTCCATCCATCCACCCATCCATCTCTCTTCCTCTGCCTCCATTTCTGGCAGTCTACAGTAGAATTCTACCAGTAGAATCAGCACACAGAACTGGAGCCCATTGGTGTCCCATCATCCACCCATATCCAAAATGCTCCTACACCTTTGGGAACCGCTGGAACCTTCCCATCTCCCTCTCCAAGGTGTTTCTTCTCCAGCATGTCTTGGCCTAATCCAGGCTGTCTCTGCTCATCAGGCTCATCAGAAACTCTCACCCTCAGTCTCTTCACGGGGACATTGAAGTCCTGGCAAGATGCTCCAAGGGGATATTGGGATCCATCCCCAGCAGAGCTCCATAGCCCTCGCTCCAACCTCGCTCTGTCTCATGAGAGCACAAAGGGCTGTTATGGGAATGAGACAGTTTCAAACAGTCGCAGGAATTCATCAAAATGACTGAAATCACACCAAAGGCAGCAGTTATTGCGTTGACACCTCCTGTCTATAGAAACAGAGGTAATTTAGCTCCTTTTTGCAGCAACTAATGAGTTTCCACACGGAATATCTTGTACTAATAGGACTGTGCAACATACAACAGCGTTCTCCTCCTCCTCCGAGCCTGCACCGAGCCACAGTGGGATCCTGTGCCCAGGAATGACGTGGATGCAGCAGCTCAGGCTGAGCATGAACAGAGCCTGCAGGGGGGAGGCCTTGGAAAGGCAACGGCCATTCCCTATTGTCTTGCTGTGTGTGGTGGATTAACATCCTCCTCTTGTGGTGTTATCTTCATCCTGAATAGCCCGCGCTGTGGTACTGCAGCTACCTCTCTGCTCCAGAACCCCTCCTATAGCCTGAAAGGAGGAGGAGGAGGAGGATGTCCTCTCCCCTTTAGCATTGGGGCTGAATGAGAGCAAGGGGCTTGGCCAACTGATGTTTTTCCGGGAGGAAAAGCCTCAATTCAAGCTCAGCTACAAGGTATTCCTTAAAAACATGCTCCATAGACCTGCCATCAGCCTGTTGTCCATCAGTGCTCACAGCAAGCCCCTTTCCAACCCTTCTCCTCCCTAATTGCGCCCATCCGGGTGTTGCTCCTCCACTGGAATGCACGTATCCTGAAGGTGCTTTTCTCTGCTTCAAGGAATAGGTTTTCCCATCCCTCCATGGGCTTCCCTTGAACATCCTTCATGCTGGGGGGGGACCAAGTGAAAGGACAACCCCGGATAAATCACTTCAGCCCCTTTCCCAGTGATGCTGGAAGTGTCCAAGGCCAGGTTGGACACAGGGGCTTGGAGCTCTTGTGGAAGGTGTCCCTGCCCGTGGCATGGGGTTGGAACTGGATGAGCTTTAAGGTCCCTTCCAACCCAAACCATTCCATGATTCCATGGTTTGAGAGAAGATGCCCAGGAACTGGTCGATACCGGGAGCTATGGGGATGGAGCCCGGTGCCTCCCCTCCTCCCACAGAGCATCGGCTCAACCCATTCCTCACACGCGAGCGCTGTCAAGACAGCGCCGAGCATCAGATGTTGCTGCTGTGGGCAGACAATGGATCCCGGGGGCTGGGAAAAGGGGAGGAAACAAAGGCAGAGGGAAAAATCCCCCAGGGAGAGCCGGAGTTTGGCTGCATGCAGGGTCCTCTGATCCCGCTCAGCACTGCCAAGGGCTGGGGAGCTGCCAGTTAACACCAGCTGAGGCCCAGGGCTCGCGCTTGGGCTTTCTTTTCCTATTAATCTTTTCTCTTGTTTTGCTTTATTTTCCCCCTTTTTTTCCTCGTTTTGCTTTATTTCCCCCCCCTTTTTTTCTCTAGAAATAACTCAATTGAATTTCACTGGAGAACGGCTTTGGCCCAAGGAAGTGAAGCTGGGGCTTGGTGCTGATGCCCTTGAGCAAAGGGAGAAACACAATGAGCTTTGATGTGCAGGGAGGATCAGCTGGGCACCCAAAAGGCTTTTTTTTCACCCCAATTTGGCTGGTTTATGGCAAAAAATATTTTTTCTTTCAAACATTTCCGTTTCTTTCAGTGGATTTTGGGTTTTCTTTGAGGGAAGAATATGAAATAGGAAGATTTCATGGAAAGGTCACGAGTTCCCAAACTGCCTTCAATAACATGGCTTTTGCAGCTGGTTGGGGGTTGATAGCCCTCGTCTTGACAGAGTGAAGGATTCAGACCTTAAACATGCACATTGAAAGCAAAAAGCAACCTTGATTCCCTAAGGAGCAACAGGACGGAAGATCTGAATTCCCACCATGTCCCAGCCCTTCTTCCTGCCTCCCATCCCCACCTTCCGGCACCCTTGCATCCATCTCTCCTGAGCAGTGATTTTGGGTTGAGGTAGGATACGTCCCCATGGCTCCGGTCTGATCTGAGCCTGCAGATGGTTCGCAGGGCTCCTGTGGGGCCGATGGGAAGAAGGGAATGGTGGAAAGAAGGCAAGGACACCACCAAGCATGGGGATGCAGCAAGGAGAACTGGAAGAGCCGGGCTGAGGCTCACCATAACATCAGAGAGGCTCCTCAGATGGAAGCTGTTCCATGGGGTTGAGGTGGGAGACAAGGTTTCTAAAGGAAAGGGGCTGAGGCATCCCCTTAAAACCACATCCTTTGGTGGGCTGAAAGCACATCTTGGTCAGCACGAGCCTAGCTCTGTCTCTGAGCCTGAAGATGCTCTTCAGGTCTGAGGGGCTCGATGGGGTCTTTGGGTTGATGTCCATGGGAGAAGAGCTCAGAATGGAGCTGATGCTCCTCCACCACAGGTTTGGGAAGGGGGCAGAAGGCTCCATCCTTGGGGTTTGGGAAGGGGTTGAACCCTGCGACAACAGAGCTGCAAACCTGCAGAGCTGGTGCTGCGCACGGATAACGCTCCATGTGCGAGCCCGGGGCTGTCCATCCCATCACTGCCATGCCCGGAGCAGCCTTGGGCACCAAATCCGATTCGGAGGGGCTTTAATTTGGGCTTTTTCTTTTGCAACCCTCCCTCCTTTGTTCGAAAGAACCGAACGAAGCTGTTGGCTCCCGCCTGACAACAGCAAAGGAGGAGAGCGCACATGAAAGGAGCCGGGAATAGCGGCTGGAGGCTGGGGAAGCAGCTTCGGCTTCCCAGGTTTTTCCAGTTACCGCAGCCCCGGAGTGGAAACATGTGTGGTGCGAAGAGGAATGCGGAGCATCCGCTGCAGCGTGTGGTTGCTGCGGCAACCGCAGGGAATGCGGGCTCGGGCCGGGGCGAGGGGGGAGCGCGCAGGGCCGCGGCTGGCAAAGGGAGCCGGAGCGCTGCGGGGGCCTTTGATCGCTGCGCCCGCAGCGGTGATGGATGGGCTCGGGAGTCATTTCCTTGTCAAAGTGACCTCATGGGCCTGGAACTCGCTGAGCTCTTTAAGGACTAAAAGATGTTCCCCAGCAGAACGGGCCCCCTCGAGCACACACACACACACACGCGTGCCCCCCCCGCCGGCAGTGGGGGGCTGCAGGGGGCTGGCGCTGGTGTTACCGGTGAGAATGGGAGGTGTGGGGCTGCTCCGGTGGGATTCGGGCCTTGCTTAGAGGAGGAGGTGTGGGATGGGGCGGTGGGATGAGGTGGGGCAGTGGGATGGAGGGAGGGAGGGAGGGAAATAGGGAGGGAGGGAAAGAGGGGGGGAAGGATGGAGAGATAGAGTGATGGAGGCAGGGAGGGAGTGATGGAAGGAGGGATGAAGGGAGGGATGGAGGGAGGGAGGGAAAGAGGGGGGGAAGGATGGAGGGAAAGATGGAGGGAAGGATGAAGAGAGAGTGATGGAGGAAGGGAGGGAGGCAGGGATGGAAGCAGTGGAGGGAGGGATGAAGGGATGGATGGAGGCAGGGAGGGAGGGAGGGATGAAGAGGTGGAGGGATGGAGAGATGGAGGGAGGGAGGAAAAGAGGGAGGGAAGGATGGAGAGATAGATGGATGGAGGCAGGGAGGGAGGAAGGGAGGCAGGAAGGGAAAAAAGGAGGGATGGAGGGAGGAGGGGGGAATGAAGAGATGAAGGACAAAGAGATGGAATGACAGAGACGGAGGGACTGGGGGATGGAGGGATGGGCGGAGAGAGGGATGAAGGGACACCCCACTTGCTGCCTGCAGATGCCAACCACCACCCCGCGCTGACGACCATCCTGTTCCAGTTAATTTCTCCATGTGAAAGTTGCGTTGGGCTCCCCCCCGCCCTTTCTTCCCCATCTGTTTCCATCTGGCCATCAAAAGAGCAAAACTCCATCCTGTGGGTCCCGCTGCCAAGAGCCTCCCCACAACCCGCCTGATTCCCGGCCTCCAGCCCTGGCGCGGCGGGAGCCGGGGCTCGGGATGGGCTCATCCCTGGGGAACAGCAGCCGGGATGAGCCCTGCTCCAGCCACCGGAGCCGTGGCTGCAGAACCAAGTGCCGGCTGTGCCCTTGCTCTGCCCTTGGATGTGCATCAGTTCCCCCTTCCTCCTGGATCTGCTTTGCTGCTGGAGATGAAGAGCAGCGCAAGCGGTTCCCTTCCCATTTACTTCAGCTTCATCCTCCAAAGGAAACAGCACTTTGCAAGGCCCACGTAGGGCACGAAGCCACCCTGCGAGGGCTCCCTGGTGATGGCAGAATCCAGGTTGGAAAAGGCCTTTAAGTCCAACCATTCCCAGCACTGCCAAGGCCATCGCTAACCCATGGCACGGAGGGCTCCACGGCGTGTGAGCACTTCAGGGTCGGTGCCTCCAGCACTGCCCTGGGCAGTTCCAATGCTGAGCACCCTATGGGGAAGGAATTGCTCCTCAGCTCCATCTAAACCTGCCCTGGTGCAGCTCGAGGCCGTTTCCTCGTGTCCCATCCCTTGGGAGCAGAGCGCAGCCCCATCCTGGCTCCATCCTCCCCTCAGGCAGTTGCAGGGAGCGATGAGGTCCCCCCTGAGCCTTCTCTCGTGCTCCAGGCTCTGCACCAGCAACCCAAGGCCGAGGGGTCAGTGACTCACTGTCAGCTGGAGCAAGGATCCCGATGGCTGTGGCTGGATGAGCAGGAAGCGTCTCCCCATCAGCGGATGAGTCACTTCCAGCCAGGAGATGCTGCAGCTCCCATCCACGCTGTGGGAAGGGAAAGCAAACCTCTGCTCCAAGGGGTTTCCATGGCTCAATCCCCTCTGAAGGTGTCAATGCTGCCCATGCCCCTGCAAAGGCATCAGAGCCTCCCCCTGCACCCATGGACCCCACGGAAGCCGTTTCCAGAGCTCACCAGAGGAAATCCAGTCACTCTCATTTTGCAATCTGCTCCATACAAACCCATCCCTGCCTTTTCCTGACCCTCGGAATGTCTCATCTGTGCGTCACCCTCTGCCCATCCCTCCGGTTCAGGCTCAGCTCTTCCAGCATCCAACTTGTGGATCCACATCCACAAGAGCATCCAACCTCTTGCGTCTCTAACTCCATTTCCACACATCCATAGCTGCCTCATCCATCCTTTCCGCTCTATCTACCATGCATTTTGCCACCCACCACCACTCTGTCCCTTCCCTTTCCCTTCCATGATCCTGAAATCCCAAGGAAGCCAAAAGTCGGCTCTTTTTCCCCCTGGTGCTCTAAACCTGGTCTCTTGCTGGGAGGTGGATCCCTGCATGGAGGTGTTGGAGGGCAGAGGCTGGGTTTGCCCCAGGAGGACCGCATCTGAGAGCATCTTTCCGTGATGGGAGGCGGCACTCACTTGGTGCCAAAGTGTCCCGGTCCCTTGTGCTCCTGCTCACAGCAAACCCAGCAGAGATTCAGCTTCAGGAACAGGGATGGGAGCGAAAACAGTGGGGGGGGGGAATGTGGGGCTTTATCCTGGGGGCACCCAGAGCCAGGCTGGTCCCATCCAGGGAAGCACAAAAGGATGTGATGGAGCACACGCATTTCATAGCAGACGATGATGCTATCGGCGATGCACGGCCCAAAGCAAACCGAGCTCTTTGTGTGGGACTCAGTTCCTTGCATCGCCTCCCTTCGAGCCATGGGCCAAGGGATGGAGGAAGAAGGGGTCTCGGATAAGCCAATGGGATGGGTCTCCATCTGCGTGGGCACCCACGCTCATTTGAGGGGACCACTCCAATCGCTGGCACCTCGGAGTAAATCCCAGTCACACCAGGTCACTTCCCACAGGCCCATGCCGAGCAGAGCACGGTTATGAGCAACCAGCATCTTAGCACACGCTGGGGTGGGATGGGGGAGGACAGGATGGGGCCCTCAGTAACCCCCAGACCCATCAGCATCACCCTCCAGCACCATCCCCCTGGGCTGTTATCAACAAAGGGGGACAAAGAGGAGGGAGGACTTTGGAGAAGGGGGATTGAGTGAGTGGAGCGTGGTCGAGAGCTTGGACCCTTCCCCACATCTCACTTTGAGGCCAGTGAGAACTGGACTCCGTCTCCCCAACCTTTGCTCCCCCCATAGCTCACCCTGGGGCAGGAAGCAGACCCAAGCCCCAAGCCTGGTAAAGAGGGACCAGCAGCTCTGCCTCCATCCCAAAGAGCTCCAAAACCCTTCAAGCTGCCTATGGAAGACACTTTGCAGCTCCAAGCCACCAGGAGCCCTATGGGATGGATGCTCCATGGATGTCCCCTGCTCCTCATGACCACCCAATGCGAAGAGGGTTTGCAGGAGCCCCTCTGCATCTCCTAAAGGGAAGAACACATCCCTCCCATTGCCGTTTTCCACCCTCTGCTCCCTCCCGGAGCTGACACCATTCCCAGCCCCAGCAGCACATGTGGGAGGACCCTGGAAGCCTTCAAAGCCCTGTCTGGGGAGAGACGAAAGGGCCGGTTCAACTCCTGGCTGGAGATGAAAGGAAACTCTCCCCTCGGCGCCTGGAATGAGTTCCCGGTGCTTTGGAGCTGGGGTTGAGGCCCATTTCCTGAGCTCCATGGCAGGAGCTTTCATTTCCAGAGGGACTTTGCTCCCTATCCACCAGAGCAGATGGCCCAAGCCTCCCCGAGCATCCTTGAGCATCCTCCCCACCCTTGGGAGGATGCAGGAGGAGCAGCCTGGATGCTCCAGCACCTGATGCTGGTGCTCGCATCCTCTCTATCCCTAAAGGGAACGGGTCCTGGCACGGCTCAGGGGGGTGACAAAGCCATGGGTGGGATGGGGGTGAGGAGAAAGGGGGGGTTCAGCTCCAAGCAGAGCCCAGGGCCGGGCGGATGCGACAGATTTAACTCATTTGGCCAAAGGAAATTCTCTTTGGATGAAATCCCGTTTGATCTCCTGGAAAAGGGGGGGGGGTGGGGGCAGGATTGGGTTTCTCTCCAATTGTTGGGCTTTATTGGGCTAAGGCATCAGCTACGAGCTGCCAAAGTGAGCCTGAAAGGAGGGAAAGGCAAGGGCAGGAGCTGCGGGATCTGGCCACCACTTGGAGGGGGCTGTTATAAAGCGGATGCGCTGCAGAGCATAAGGGAAGGGCTCAAACCTCTCATCCAGGGCTATGGGGCCACAGAGCCGAGGGGCCTGGGAGCCACCAACACCCCGGGATGTGCCCATGTGTTGGGATGGGGTCACTGAGCTGAGCCAGTGGGTACCCAATGGGAGCAACTTGGAGAGGTGCAGATGCAACCACGGATGGGGTGAGCCTCTGCCACATCCCCATCACGTTTGTGCTGCCCTCACAAGGTCTCGCAGTGCGGACATCCCGGTTTTCCCAGCCTGCATCCTGGGTGAAGCTGCTTCCCAACCACTGATCCCATCTTCCCCAGGGTGGGAAAACAAGGAGGAGGAGGAGGGTGCATGAGCACCGTGCGCTTTGGGGTGCCCATCCCAAACTGTGCGCATCCCAAAGCAACTCCACCTTCCAGCACTGCGGAAATGGGGAGGAAACTTCAGTTTCTGGAGGCCTTTGGAGCTCACGCTTCAGGACTTTTAATCTAATGATTCCCAGAGCAATTCCTCCTCCAAAGGGCTTTAAATCCACTGAACTGTGCCAAGAAGCCATGGCCCAAGAGACCAGGTCCTGGCACGGCGCTTCCCAACCACATCAGGCTTGGAGTGGATGGGATCTGGTGGAGGATCTCACATTCCAAGGCCTTGCAGCGGTGGAAGGACATCAGTTCCAGTGCCTGCCTTTGGGCTGCGGCCGCGTTCGACCCTGCAGTGGTTACTTCAGTCCCCTCTTGGCTTCTTGTCTTTGCTCTTCCATCCCTGCTTTAGGGATGGAGAAATGACCCTTCCATGAGAAGCTGCTCCCAGGGGAGGACCAGAGGCCTCCAACGAGCTCCAAAGGACCTCCACGGGGGTACCAGGACCACCACTCACCCCTTTGCTTTGGCTCCTTTTGGCTCCCCATCATCCCTCTCCATAGCTATTGTCTCAAAGGCTCTTCCCGGCTCCTTCGCTTCCAACTTTCAGGCTCCTTGTTCCATATTGGAACCAGATTGAAGCGTTTCACAAGCTTGGTTGCACTCCAAGCTGAAACAGGGCCTAAAAATAACCATTCCCAGTTTGTGTGCGTGAGGCTCAACCCCCTCCTCGCACCGCGGCTGCATCCCAGCTCCGGCTCCGTATCCCAACCTTCCAACAGCTCCATTGAGGGCTTTAATCCCACTTCTTTACCAAACCCACCTCTCCTGCTGGCCTGTGAGAAGCACATGGCAGGACCAGGAATTCCCTTGGGATGAGCATCACCATGGCAGCACTTAGTGCTGAAGGTGATGACCTTCATGTCCATGAGGCCAGCACCCATCCAGCTTGAGATATGGCATTGGGGAGCAAAGGAGACACCTTTGGGCTCCAGCAAAGAGGCCTTGGGCAGGGATATGCGCCTCATAGGGAGGTTTTCCTGCCCTCTCCACCCCAGTGCTTGGACCATCCATGGTCCCACCAAGGATGCCTGAACACCTCTTTGCCCCATATCTTAGAGCTGTTGGACACCCCAAGCACAGCCCGGATCCCACTTAGAGACCAATGGACCCAATGGGCCCCAGCAGCGGGCACCGAGCCCCAAACCCCAGCACTGAAGGTCCACCCTGAGCAGCCCCAGCTCACGGCAGAGCCTCCAGGGCTGCAGCCCTGAAGCCTTTGAACGGCCGCTTCCGCCCTCCCCACATCTTGAGAGCACATTTGCTCCAATGCAAAACCCGATGCTCCGCTGAATGGGGCTTTGAATCCCTCCAAGTGCTCCTCAGGCAGGAAGGGGGGAGCAGGGCCAGCAACAGACCCACTGGGAGAGGGCCAGGAGCAGAGCCAAGCTGTCGGAGACCTGCGCTTGGAATGGTTTGGGTTGGAAAGGACCTCCAAGCTCATCCAGTCCCAACGCTCTGCCATGGGCAGGGACACCTCACCTTAGACCCCGCCACCCAAAGCCATGCCCAAGCCTTGTGGTGTGATGGAGATGGAGCCGCGCGTTCCTCCATTCCGACACCAAAGCTCTTCTGCAAGCCCCACATGTGCCAAATCCAGCAGACGCTGCCTGATCCCTGAGGACTTCCTTATGCTGCCAAGTGCCAGCGATAGGAACGTTGCTGCTCCCCCGTCATGGTGAAAAGTGAGCATCTGCATGAAGAAGGTGCTGCTGGATGGGGATGGGAATGCCTGGTCTGCGCTGGGAATGGGGCTGGGATCAACGCGGCTTTGGGGAGCAGCAGGTGAAGGACGGACCCGACTCCATCGTCTTAACACGGAGAGGGGCTCCAGCCCTCGCAGCGACTCCGTGGCCTCCTCTGGACCCACATCCCAGTGATGAGGATGCGGGGACGAAGATGATGCTCTTTGGAGAAGCCCTCCTCCCCCCCCCAAATCCCAGCCATGGCTGAGCCACTGCTGCCCTCTGCTGGCTACTTCCCGCCCTGCACCCATGGGTGCTCCCAGCAGAGTTTGGGGGGGGCTCAGCTCCATCTCCCACATCCCTCCCTCTCATCCTGCTGCCAAAAGGGGCTGGTTTGGGGTGGGGGGGCCTTCATTTCCCCCTTATCCCTGCCATGGAGGAGACCTCTCACAGTGAAGCTGCTCTGAGCCCCTTCCTTGTCAGTGGCCACGCGCGTGGCTGAGCCCAGCGAACTCGCGTCAGTTGTAGCTGGATTCGGAGCTGGCGCGTGCTCCCCAGCACAGCACGGGGCCTTGGAAGCATCCCTCCTGCACGAGAAGCATCAAAGGGAGACGCCATCCCAACACTTCCCAAATTCATTCCAAATGTTCCCATTACTGCGCTACAGGAAGCAGATGATGGGGATGAGGAGGGGGCCTCAGCATGGGGCAGAGCGCAGGGTCCTGGGTCCCAGCATCTGTGGCACCGGGACTGGGATGGGGAGAGCAGCCCAAGGGCTCACCCAGCGCAGCCAGGGTTGGGATGAGGGATCCGCACCAGCAGCAGCCCCCAGTGGAGCTCGCAGCACATCCAGGTCGGAGCAGAGCCTCCCACCATGCTCCCAGCGACCTCCAATTGGCAGCTTAAGGCATTGCTTTGCCTTTCCCCTCCCTGCTCAGCTTCCAAAAGCTGCCTTCTCCTTCCCAAAGTCCTGTGAGGAAGAGGAGGCGCTGGCTTCCAGCGGAGGCAGGGACTGACTCCTGTGTGAAGCTGGGAGAGGCTGAAGAATGCGGCATCTCCATGCGGGATGGGGCATCTCCATGCGGGATGGGGCATCTCCATGCGGGATGGGGCATCTCCATGCGGGATGGGGCTCTCCATGAGGGATGGGGCATCTCCATGCGGGATGGGGCATCTCCATGCGGGATGGGGCATCTCCATGCGGGATGCGGCTCTCCATGCGGGATGGGGCATCTCCATGGGGGATGGGGCTCTCCATGCAGGATGGGGCATCTCCATGCGGGATGCGGCTCTCCATGCGGGATGGGGCATCTCCATGGGGGATGGGGCATCTCCATGCGGGATGGGGCATCTCCATGAGGGATGGGGCATCTCCATGCGGGATGGGGCATCTCCATGCGGGATGCGGCTCTCCATGTGGGATGGGGCATCTCCATGCCGGACGGGGCATCTCCATGCGGGGCCTCCTCCAAACCCGCTGCTCCGTGGTGGATTTCTCCACCACGGAGATGCTCCGGTGCAGCAGGAGCCTGGGCGATGCTTACTCACACCTGGAGATGGCAAGAGCCAACGCAGCAGCTCCATGGGTTTAAGGCTGCTGAGGTACCACCAAAGCACCAACCCTCATCCCATCACCTTGCAGAGGAATGACTCTGCCCCTTCCTAGGTGGGCACCAAGCTCCCACTGCACCCAATGGCCCCCAAATCCCCACAGGAAGGGTGTTCAGAGCCCACAGCATCACTTTTTCCCCCATCCTTTGGGAAACTGATGGCTTCATCCAAACTCATGGAATGGTTTGGGTTGGGACAGAGCTTAAAGCTCATCCAGCTCCAACCCCTGCCACCTTCCACTAGAGCAGCCCCATCCTGGCCTTGAACACTGCGAGGGATGGACAATCCCTCCACATTCCAATGGATGCAGCCCGGATGAAGTGTTCCACCCAACAGAGATGGAATATCACATCCTGACAGGGAAAAATCACTCCAGAGCCAGGTTTGGTGAGAAAGAGACTGTATTCCTGCTCTTACTGGGGTGGCACATACAAGTTCTAGTGTGGTTTAGTACAAGGAGACACTGGGATACACACTCAGATGCCCCCCCCGGGACAGAGCATCCCACCGCAGCAGCAAGCGTGCAAAGGAAGCAGAAACCATGGAAAAATAGATTATGTATTTACAGCCGAGCTGGAATTCCAGAGCTAAATCATAGGAGAAAGGGGAGAATTCCAGGAGCTGTTGGTAGGCAAAGGAACAGCCACAGAAATACACTTTAAAAACCTCCGGGAGAAGGGGATTTGGGGGAATTCCACCCAGGAAAGGAGCTGCTGAGGTGCTACATGATGCCAGCTGTGAGGTTTAGGGATGCGGCGGCAGAGCTCCGTCAGCCTCCCCAGCGCTGGGGATGCTGCATCCCAAGGCCACCGGAACCACAGTGGTGCTGGGGCAGCAAGAGCTGGGCCATTGACACAACCAATGCTACACCCACTTGCCAGCTGCACAGCTGTGGGCAGAGGAGCGGGAGGAGCAACTCCATCCCTGCATCCATCCCTCTGCATCCGGGCTGCAGCAGAGGGAGACTTCAGCATTGAAAAGCCGGAGCGTTGACCTCCTCAGTCATCATTTCCCATCCCAGCCTTCGCCTGGCCCCCCTGCTAGAACCTTGGCTTACCCAGCGACCCGATCCATCTCCTTGAGGATCTCCCTACCCAAGGCACAGGAGAACACGATCGAGATGCGCTGCTGGCACCTGCAGCATCCCAACAGCGCAACGGAGGGGGCCTGAACCACTCCTCTTCCCAAGGCAAACGGAGACCGATGAAGGTGAGGATGGAGCCTGTGAGCGTGGAGAGGGATTCAAACACACCTCAGCTGCAGCACACCACGAGGCCAAGGTGACAGACAGGACAATCCAACACCCCGCACGTGA
Organism: Amazona ochrocephala; assembly: GCA_039720435.1. Taxonomy (NCBI): domain Eukaryota; kingdom Metazoa; phylum Chordata; class Aves; order Psittaciformes; family Psittacidae; genus Amazona; species Amazona ochrocephala. Next base: position 1,795,637 of record CM077900.1, read on the forward strand.
AAGCTGGGCCCAGAGCACAGGGCATGGGACCCTGAGCAGGTCCCATCACCCCCTCCCTGCCATGGAGGCATTTCCAGCCCCCCCCTCTTCACCTCCCATTGCCCTCAAGGGAAGGGGCTTCTCCTGCCTCTTTCCTCACCCTCCTATTCTCCATGAAAACCGCCATTCCCAGGTCCAGCACCGTCACCTCAACACCAACCCAGCCTGGATGGGCCGGAGGAGCAGCCCACAGCCTTCAGCACGCACTGAGGATGTAAAGGCTTGAAGGCTTCAGGGGAGCAAACCACAGGGATACACTGCTCACCAACCCCCCATGGCTGAGCTGCAGGGATGGGCCACTCACGGCCTGGCGCTTCCAACCTGTCACCTCAGTGCACAGGAGCAATCCATCCATGGCTGCACGATGCCTGCGGTGCTGAGCCGGCTCTGGAGACCTTTCTTGGTGCTGAGCACCGTGATCCTCCCCTCTCCCATCCTGCTACAGGGCAACGAAGGAAAGCGAAGCAAAGGAAACAGAGGCTCCAGAATCTGGTATCTGAGAGGTTGGGGTGAGCCTTTGCCCAGCACATCCTGCACCCAAACACCTCATTCTGAATGCTACACGTCTGAGTGCTCAATATGCCCTTATATTCCCTTTTAAAACCATCCTGGAGAGCAGCCAGAAACAGCACTGCCCATCTCTGACAGAGCCTTGGTGCTTCTCTGCTGCTGGCCCGGCCCTTTGGCCTCATCCAGACCACAGGAAGGAGCTGACCTTGCCCACAACGTGTGAGAAGAAACTGCTGGGAGATGCACAGGACGGAAGGTACGAAAGGGACCTCCTCATCCCTCCCATTCTCTTGGAAGGGCAGAGCAGTGCAAAAGGAGCTCAGATCCACGCAGCAGGGTGCTGGGGCACCCACCTGACGCACGCTGGCGATGCACCCATGAGGACAAGGTGTTGGGTGCTGCAGCCACGAGGTATGAACCCACAGCCCTTTGGAGGGCCCCAGATGTCCTGACCTTCAGGGCAGTGCAAAGAGTGGATGGAGACCTGCTGTGTTGGAGCACACGGAGTCTCTCCCTTCCCCACCAGAGCCAGGGACTGCAGGGAAGTTACGGATGGATGGACGCCATCAGCCACACTTGCAATGGTGGAGTAAAAGCAACTAGGACAACGCCTTACTGCAGACAGACAAACCAAGCAGCGCTGGGGGGGCTCCTTCTCTGCCTCTCGTCCATCTCCTGCCTTCGGGGGGGGGGGGCACCTCCACCATCCAGCACCTTCCGACAGCTTTGGAAGTCCAAGTGTTAGAAGTCACTGAGGATACTGATGTCTGCAAACTCATTCCGGTAGCGGTGAGCGTACAAACTGAGCAGGAAGGCCCATTTCAAGGCCATGAAACTCCAGACAGAGGACAGGTAGTAGCTTTTGGGATCAGTCAGGGCTAGGAGAGCAAAGGAGAGAGATCCAGGTTATAATCCCATGTATCCCCCCAGCAGGAAGAACCCAGCTCACGCCCCTGCTCCTGGGAGCAAAACGCATCCATGTGCCAAAGACACCCCAACCTCAGTAAATCCCACTCATTCAAAGCACCAGTCCTAAGCATCCCATACACGAACAACCTAATGCAGATGGGGTTTTCCCCCCAGATTAAGGTTTTCCCTAAAATACCTCTATTTCCCTAAAGAAACCCCAAAATTTCCCTAAAAAAACCCACAAATCTCCCCCCAAACAGTTTCTCCTCATGTCTCCAAGGAAGCTGATGGAAAACATTTGCTTTCCCTCTCCCATGTGCACGTCTAAGGGCTGCATACGAGTGTTTTCATGCCCCTGCACAAGGCTGAAGCACTCCCGTCTCCACAGGGAGTGGATTCAGGCTAAGCCAAGGGCTCTTGGTGGGTTATGACCTGACACAGCTTGCCCACCACCCCGAGTACAGCACCACCAGGGCTCTTGGTGGCTCGCAGCCCAAATGCAGCACGCAACAAAGAGCCCGGCTCTAAAAGCAACACCCCCTGAGCTTGTTCGCTTTGCTCTATGGCCAAGCACATCCTGGGAGGGATGAACTTGAACCCTCCTTGGATAATGGCAAGTGGTTTATAGCAACACAGCTTTAGAGGCTGACTGAGTGGAGAAGGCATCGTCCCCCCCCATGCTGCTTCCTGTTTGGAGTTTACCATCCTCACCCACCTGCTTTATGTGTTGAAAGCACTCCTTTTGCCATAGGAGTAAGTAAATGCCAGTTCCTATAGGAAATAAAGCTGGAAAACGAGGACTGCCTTTCAGACCAGGCCTATCAAGGCAGCTCCTGTATGTGAGAAGACGCCCTAAGGCAGTGGCACGCGGTGGGCACCAGATTCAGTCTGAATTTCCAGGTGAAGGAAATGCAGGGGCATTCCTGCAGCCCCCCCCTCCAACAGCCTCTTGACACCTCTCAAAGGGAAGGCAGCAGCACTCCCAGCTCTGCTTTGCAGCCTCTTCTGTTCCTTCCAACCCCATCCCAGCACCCCTGGATCCAGCATCCTCTCTCCCCCTCACCTGCTCTAACAGAGTACTTACACTGGTGCTTGGTGATGGCCAGGACAAGGAAGGTGCAGAATCCCACCAAGGAGAGAGCTGAGAAGAGGATCCCGATGACGAGGAAGAACCTCAGCCCTTTTAACCAGGTCCTCCAGTAATCCTGCACATACATCACATGCGTGATCAGGGCCCAGAGCGCCAGAACACCTGATCGAGCAGACAGCAAGAGCAGTCAGTACAGGCAGCGCACACACCGGTGCCTCAGCAACACACAGCCCACAAATCCCACTGGGAATAGCAAGGAATGCTACGGATTCGTGGTCATGGCCCCCCAAAAGAGAGGCCGAGCAGCAGGATAAACCCCTGCCTGCACAAGCATCCCTCTTTGAGATCCAGGTCTTGATTGCAGCTTGCCACAGGGAGGGCTTCACCCAAATCCTTATGGAATCCCAGCCTGGTGGAAGCTGAAAGCTCCTCCAGCTCCAACCCTTGCCATTGCAGGGACACCTTCCATAGGTGCTCCAAGCCCCTGTGTCCAGCCTGGCCTTGAACACTGCAGGGATGGGGCACCCACAGCTCCTCTGGGCACCCTGCGCCAGCACCTCAGCACCCTCCCAGGGAAGAGCTTCTGCCCAAGAGCTCATCTCCATCTCCCCTCTGGCAGGTTAAAGCCATTCCCCTGTCCTGTCCCTCCATCCCTTGTCCAAAGCCCCTCTCCAGGTTTCCTGCAGCCCCTTCAGGCCCTGGAGCTGCTCTCAGGTCTCTGCAGGAGCCTCCTCCTCTCCAGGCTGCCCCAGCCCAGCTCCGGCCCTGCAGCATCCCCATGGCCTCCTCTGTATTCGCTCCAAGAGCTCCGCATCCCTCTTGAAAACCAATTCCCCCCAGGAGAACGATGCCTCCTTCCAAAACCCGCTCCCTCTTCCCCACACTTCAGAAAGACAATTACCAGAGCCTCTCAGTGCAAGAACTGCCTGTTCACACGCTCAGAGCCTGTCAAAGCCTTCAGAACCCACCAGCACAAGCCTGCCTGTCATTCCCCATTACGCAATCCCAAGTACAAGCAGCACCAAGTCCAATTATAGCAAGCTAAGTCGCAGGGTGATTAAACCTCCTTGAAGCCCTTACCTCAACCTATAGTTAGAGCCAAAGGAAGCAAAACCAGCTCTGCCCACTAGAGTTTAATACCAAGGCCGGCCACAAGCTCCTTTGTTCCTGGAGATGGTCGCTGGACACAAAGCTTCCCGTGGGATGTATTAGAGCGCTGATGGAGCAGTCACCCAACAGAGCCATTGGACTTGGGTTTGAGCTCCCCAGCAGCTTCCAGCTCCTTTCCAGCTGGAATCCAGCTCCGGATGGAGTTGAATACACACAGAGAGTCAATTCCAGGTTTGATGGGAGACCCTGGTTTGCCTCTTCAGTGCCTTGGGATGGAGCAAAGCAAGCTGAAATACCCTCAAGGTTGGCTTGAATGGAAAACCTTCCCCCAAACCCCACCATAAAAGCAAAAGCACCCAGGGTGAACTAAAAGCCCAAGGGCACAGTGCCGATACCCAGGTCCTCCAGGCTCTGGATCACAGCAAACAGGGCAGAATGAGTCCATTGCTTCATCGAAGCAGCGTCTCAGTGTGGTTTCCGGCTCCAGGCACTCGGTATTACCCCCTGAGCCCCAGCTACAGACACCGCTCCCCAGCCCAGCGCTGGTGGCTCATAGGAGCTCTGCAGATGCACAACTGCCTTGGCAACGCTTTGCACCGCGCCTGCCACGGGGTTAACAGAGGAGCTGCTGCCTCAGCATCTTAGGAGAGCCCTTTCCTCGCCTGTGCCTTCCCCTGCAGCCCCTGCTCGAGCAGTTCAAACCCCATCTTGGAAAGAAATGGGGAACTCGAGTGCTTTCAGTCAGCAAAAGCTGCTTCTCCTCCGGGATGCTGTGGCCCAATCCATGTCAAGGGCTGAGCCAAACTGCTGCTGTTCCCACCCCAAACACCACTGGGAGAGCAGAGGCAGCACACGAAGGGGTCATTGATCCTCCTGGCCCTGACCCTGCGCCTTGCCCTGCTCCTAAAGGCTGACGCAGCGCTCGAAGGGAAGTGACTTGGCAAAGTGGATGCAGGGAAGTGACTTGGCAAAGTGGATGCGCTGCCTTCGCTCTGCCTCATCCATGACAAAGCACAAAGAGCCTCGGCCAACCCCAGCGCGTGCTGGGAGCCTGGGGCACAGAGGTTGTTCAAGGCAGCCTTTTGCAGGCAGCTCAGCCCCATCCTGCTCCTTACCCCAGGACAGAGGGGAAAGGAGCCTCCTCCAGCCCTCAGACACGAGGAGGAGACGCAAGGGCAGGGCTTGGTTTCCTCCTTGCTTAACCTCAGCTTGGCACATACTCAAGTGGGCACCTGAAGCCCTCCGAGCGCTGCTCAGAAGTAGGGAAGAGCCTCAAAAGGGACTAAAAGCATCACCCAGATGTTGGCAAAGGCATGGGAACAGCCGGGGCATCCCAAGCTATCGGAATGTCAGAAAGCTATTGGAAATCGGATGGAATCCATGTGCTAAAGAGAGTTCTCACTGACAAACACAGCAGTAGATGAAACACCTTTGTTAAAAAGCCTCTTGAAGCCACTGCTTCTTCACACAGCATTCCGGAGGAGGAAAACCCACACTGTTTCTAAGAGACCCCAATGGAAAAGGGCGGAATGGAGCACTGGATTCCCGAGGAAAGGAAAACTCACCTCTCTTCACCAACAGAACGCATTCATTGCCCTGTTTGACAGCAAAGCCTTTCCTTACCACAGCGAGACACTAAAACCACTCCGGGAGTTTCAATTCATGGAACCATGGAATGATTTGGGTTGGAAAGGACCTTGAGATCCTCCACCTCCAACCCCCTGCCATGGGCAGGGACACCTCCCACTAAACCATGGCACCCAAGGCTCTGTCCAAGCCGGCCTTGAACACCGCCAGCAATGGAGCATTCCCAGCTTCCCTGGGCACCCATTCCAGTGCCTCAGCACCCTCACAATGAAGAACTCCTTCCTCATATCCAATCCAAACTTCCCATTTCAGTTTGAACCCGTTACCCCTTGTCCTCTCACTGCAGTCCCTAAGGAAGAGTCTGTAAAGAGCTGTAGACCCCGAGAGCCAAAGGTCTACCACAAACCCATCCACAGCAGCACACAGGTCGCTCCCTCAGCTCCATGGGGTTTCGAGCAGGTTGGACTGGAAGAGGAAACGCAAGTTATGCCCCATGAAAAGCCGACAATGATTAAGAGCAGGAGCTTCAGGTTTCCTTGCCCCCCCTCAGGCTGTTCCCCTTACACCTCCTCCTCCTGCCTTGCATTCACACACAAAGGCAACCCCTGAACCTGCTCCTCAGCTCCAGCGACATTCCTGCTCCCAATAACATCCCGAGGCTGACACCCCCCACGTCAGGGCTGGAACGGGCCTCAAAGAGCTGCTCCCGAAGACACAATCAAGGGATTTCCGACAGCGAGCAACCGGAAAGTCGCCTTTAAATCAAACCCTGCTTATCCCAAGCGCACAGAGCTCCAGGAAAAGGAAACGGCCCCACGGCCATCTGAAACAACAGCGACAGAGCAGGGGGTTGTTGACTCCAAGTGAACAGGTACTTGGCCGAGACGCATTCCTATTGAAAAGCCCTAAAAGCAAGCTTACAGCATCCTTGGAACCGCTTGAAATCAACTGGGGGAGGAAAAACCCCTCCTATCCAAACACTTCCCTAAGCCCCCTTTGAAAGCTGGGCAGAGCGGAGCCAAATCCCCTTCCCCAAACACCAACCCCATGGCGAACACAACGGAGCCGCTCGGCCCCCTGCTCCTCACACCCCAACTGCATTGCAGAGCTCAGGACACCGTGTCCAGCCCTCGGAGCCTGGGAACAGAGGCCAAAAAGCAGCTCGTAAACAAGGCTGGAGCTGAGCACGCTCATTGCGGCCTCCTGAGGCTCCAAATGTGTGTGGATGGAGGCAGAGGAGCACGGAAACAACGGGAGGTTAAAAAGGAGAGGGAATAGGCAAAGCTGCTCGGAAAGTTTGAAGTCCATAGGGACCTCTTCCATCTAAAGAGTGTTTCCCACCCTCCGTTGCTGCAGCTGGAGCATCAGAAATACCCACTCCAAAGCAGCCAACCCCAAGTTGCTGTTTCTTCGCCTTGTCTGGTTGCTGCTCCCAAAGGGTGAAATGCTTCCATCCGGGAGCTCAAGCCAAGCGCACCGAGCCCCAACTGCTTGGGAAGAGCTTAGAAACGGCTGTTCTTCAACAGCTCTGCTGCCAAAAGAGCTGCGGAGCAACACGGGAGTACTTTAGGAAAACAGCCCTTGGAAGGAGAGGAATCTTCGGAGCGTTCCGGTGCAAATTGGCTTTCACTGGGCAGAATTCCCCCCTGGACACTGGAGTGTGTGGCTATTCCAGGCAGTTGGGGCTTGGAGGGACACTGACTGGGATGCGCATGTGTGAGGAGAAGGGTGTTGTTGGGATACCTGGGAGGCAGGACACGAGGGGACAGGGTTGAGCTGCTCCAGTTCCCATGGACCCAGCATCACATTTTCCAGCACTCCAGCAGGATTCATCCTCCCCTCCCATTACATCACCAGTAAGCACAAGCCAAGGGCAGCTTTTGAGCTTTCCCTCCCTCCTTAACCATGGACTACAGCAGGCAGGGGCCGAACCTTCAGCAAACACCACCACGTAGTATTCCCTATGCAAATCCAACCCCTTTGAACTGCTTTCATCCCTAACTGCAATGCTTTTGGCCATGGTATTCCCGCCTGGATGGAGAGCAAACCCATCAGCAGCAATAGATCCACTATATGTAGTTATCAGGCTTCAGAGCATCTCTGCCTGCAGCGGAAAGATGCTTTTGCCTTCACTTACTGAGTATCTTTACAGTGTCATGGGTCTGAAAAGCACATTTTGTGTCTCACCTCCTCTGCAGCTGCTTTAATGCCTGCTCCACATCACATTCACTGAGCACAGGCTCTGTGTCTTGCCAGAAATAGATGGGAAACAGCCAGTAAAGTGTCTGCCGAGAGGAAAACCAACCCCTCTCTTGCTACTCCATTGAAAAGGAGGAGATGGCTCCACCAGGACATTGAAAAGCACTCAGGAAAAGGGCTGGATACATCCTGAAAACCTCCAATTGCTTTCTTCTCCTTGAAACGGCCTCCGGCAGAAGGCAAACATGGGAATTGCCTTAGGAAAACCAGCTCATTCCAGGCACTGAGGGGAGAAGGGCAAAGGTACAAACAAGCAGTAATGAGCAGCCCCAAAGGAAAGGGGAAGTCACCAAAGCAGCTGCTGCTGGCTCAGGGTTGGCATTAGTCCACGGAGTCCCTTAGGTCATCAGAAGCACTGCGTGGGGTGGTTCTGCTCCAAAGGGAGCAGACACAAGGTGTGTACGTGATCCCCAAATTCCCAAGTATGCATGCCCAGAGGCATGCACTGAGGATTAACAAGTGGCTGTTCCGAGGCATTGTGGGGAGCGTTCAGGATGAGCCAACCTGAACGACTGCAAAGGGAGTTTGCTCAGCACCTTCAATTAGGGCTCCTAACTGAGGGTTCCAGTTCCAGACTCCTTTGTGGCAGTGTCCCCTTTAATACTCGGAGGAAACAAACAGCAAAGTCCTTCCTTTAAAGGCCAGGAAATGCATCGGAGCAAAGGAAAGTCAATGCAAGCAGCAGAGGAGGGCAGATCTCAACGCAACCCATGGCAGGAAGGGTTCTCTAGAAGATAAGCAAGAGCTGAACTGATTACAGAGAAAGAGCCTCCGTTAGGAAGGAGTCAGAAGGACTTCTAACAGAGGGGAACCACGCTGGATAACCAACCTGAAACACACATCAAGGCAACCTAAAGGCACAGCAACCAAAGCTGCGACCCATCCCAGCACCCAGGAGGTGATGGGTAAAGCAGAAAGAGCCTTCCAATGAGGTGAACACCCGCAAACACTCACAGAGGAGGCTGGCATCATCACGGATGTGTTAACACGGAACAAAGGTGCCTAATTCACCAACCTAAGCACTCGTCTGCCCTCAACCACGAACCCACAAGGCTCTCAGGTCACTTTTGGAAGGTTCTGCATGCAAAAGGCACATCTGAGCCAAAATCACCCCCTTTTTGTGCTGAAGACATTGAATCCGCCCTGCACAGGGGGGTGGTTTCCCACCAGGAGCTGCACACTTGGGCCACATCACACGCATTGGGGTGGCAGAAGGTCTCTGTGCATTATGTGATCCTGTACAAGACAAAGGGAGTTGCAAAGAGGTTTAGGGGCAGACTAAAAGGCACAAAGCAATGAACTCTGCAGTGAGTGCACAGTGGAAGCTTTCAGGTCACCAATGGCCTTTCCTGCCCTTCTCTGCCTGTAGAATAAGCCCTGCTGAGCACGGCACCATGAAGAAGCTGTTGATTCAATGAACTATGCCAGACACAAAGCAAATGAGCACCCTCTATACCTGAAACTGAAGTATCCAGTGAAGTATCCCAGTATAACAGTGAAGTATCCCAGTATAACAGTGAAGTATCCCAGTATAACAGTGAAGTATCCCAGTATAACAGTGAAGTATCCCAGTATAACAGTGAAGTACCCCAGTATAACAGTGAAGTATCCCAGTATAACAGTGAAGTACCCCAGTATAACAGTGAAGTACCCCAGTATAACAGTGTAGTACCCGAGCATAACAGTGTAGTAACCCAGTACAACACTGAAGTACCCCAGTATAACACTGAAGTACCCCAGTATAACAGTGTAGTGCCCCAGTATAACACTGAAGTACCCCAGTATAACAGTGTAGTGCCCCAGTATAACACTGAAGTACCCCAGCACACAAACCTCCTCCCCACTGCGGTTCTCCCCCTTAGATCTTACTCCAGAAGCAACCTCCCTGGGAGCAAGGAGAAGACCTGAACAATTCCAGCTCCGCAGCAGCGAGCGTACCCAATCCAGGAACTCATTCCCCTTTTCCCAAAGGGATGAGCACCAGAAGGTGCACTTCGTGTGTCCCATAACCGTGGGTTCAAGATGCAAACAGAGCCCGATACCTGCGCTAACGTCTCCCAAAGCTTTCCAATACAAGCTGTTCCCCATAGGCACAAGAAGCCCCTCAGGAGCACAAAAGCATCCCCTACAGACCCTAAAGCATCCCCTACAGACCCCAAACCATCCCCTACAGACCCCAAACCATCCCCTACAGACCCCAAACCACCCCCTACAGACCCCAAACCATCCCCTACAGACCCCAAACCATCCCCTACAGACCCCAAACCATCCCCTACAGACCCCAAACCATCCCCTACAGGCCCCAAACCATCCCCTACAGACCCCAAACCATCCCCTACAGACCCTAAACCATCCCCTACAGACCCCAAACCATCCCCTACAGACCCCAAACCATCCCCTACAGGCCCCAAACCATCACCTACAGACCCCAAACCATCCCCTACAGACCCTAAACCATCCCCTACAGACCCTAAACCATCCCCTACAGGCCCCAAACCATCACCTACAGACCCCAAACCATCCCCTACAGGCCCCAAACCATCCCCTACAGACCCCAAACCATCCCCTACAGACCCCAAACCACCCCCTACAGACCCCAAACCACCCCCTACAGACCCCAAACCATCCCCTACAGACCCCAAACCATCCCCTACAGACCCCAAACCATCACCTACAGACCCCAAACCATCACCTACAGACCCCAAACCACCCCCTACAGACCCCAAACCACCCCCTACAGACCCCAAACCACCCCCTACAGACCCCAAACCATCCCCTACAGATCCTAAACCATCACCTACAGGCCCCAAACCATCCCCTACAGACCCTAAACCATCCCCTACAGACCCCAAACCATCCCCTACAGACCCCAAACCATCCCCTACAGACCCCAAACCATCACCCACTTCCCCCCTGTGCCAACCCCACCGTTTCCCCCTTCTCCCTCCACACTCCGAACACCCCAAGGGGCGGCCTCGCCTCCCCACTGCCCCCCCTGCACCCCCGCCCAGGCCCGGAGGCCCTCTCGGTGCTCCCCACCGAGGCCCCGGCGCCGCTCCGGGCGCTCCCCTGCCCCGTCCCTTTCACCCCACAGCACGGCCCCGCCACCACCGCACCCCCCGGGCCGTGCCCGCCGCTCGTACCCGAGAGCCCCCCGGCCGCGGCCGTGCTCGGCTGCCGCAGGGCCGGCGCCAGGCTCCAGCTGAGGAAGACCGAGAGCCCCGCGAGGGCTCCGGCGGCCGCGTAGGCCAAGCGGAGGCCGAGCGCCCGGCTCACCGCCATCGGAGCGCCGCGGAGCAGGCCCCGCCCCCGAGACACAGCACCCCCTGGCGGGCGGGAGGACACAGGGGAGGAGCGGGGCGGGGATGCGGAGAGGGAGGGGGGACGCGGGGACAAGAGGGGGTTATGGGGGGATATGGGGATATGGGGGATAATGGGGATAATGGGATGTGGGGGGATATGGGGAGATATGGGGGATAATGGGACAATGGGACATGGGGGACATGGGGGACATGGGAATATGGGGGATAATGGGACATGGGGGGATATGAGGATATAGAGGATAATGGGATGTGGGGGGATATGGGGATATAGGGGATAATGGGATGTGGGGGGATATGGGGATATAGGGGATAATGGGACATGAGGGGATATGGGGATATAGAGGATAATGGGACATGGGGGGATATGAGGATATAGGGTCTAATGGGACATGGGGGACACGGGGACACTGGGGGGACATGGGGGACATGGGGATATAGGTGACAACGGGACATGGAGACATGGGGATATGAGGAGGACATGAGGGGACATGGGGGCAATGGGACATGGGACATGGGGACACAGCGAGGACATGGGGGGACTTGGGAGGACATGGGGAACAATGGGACTTGGGGGGACATGAGAACATGGGGGACATAGGACATGGGGACACAGCGAGGACATGGGGGGACATAGGGAAACATGGTGGGATCAGAAGGACATGGGGACATCAGGACAACTCCCTGCTCAGCTGCAGCGTTGTGGTTTGGGGCCACCTCATTAAAGTTCATCGACAGTTTGGGGGCTTTCCCGTTCCCTTTTTCCCTATTTTTCCCTATTTCTTCCGTGTATGAACTCTCGGCCAGGTTTGGCTGCACCAAACCCAGGGAGCTGGAATGTGCTGCTGGATGGAGGCAGGAATGGGCTTTTCCCACCTCTTTTGAATCAATTCACCGCACTCGTGAGCGGTGCCGCAGGAACCGATGCTCTGCCCGGAGCCTGGAATCCGGTACTCGCTCCGGCCCCGCTCCTAATGGCTTTTCCTTAACTTCCCAGGTTTAGGCTCTTTAGATGATCTTTCCAGCACTGGGGAAGCGCATCCTGGTTGCTGGGAGCGCACACAGAGGAATCTCTGCTCTAGATGGCAGCAGCCTCCTTCCCCTTCAGCCTCAGACATCCCTAAAGCACCATCTCCCCTTCCCTCCTTCACTTGGAAGTCAGCAGGGATGGAGCTGCTCCCTGTATCCCATGTGAATCTCTCTGATTTCAGGGAACCTCCATGGAGAACCCGGCTCCATCTTCCCAATAACCTATCGGTGCTCAAGATGCTGTTAGGGGACACCAAGACTTTTTGTAGGTTGAACAAACCCCATTTCCTCAGTTTCTCCTTATGGAGAAGCTCCCGCTTCCACCCATGCTCCAGCTTCCAACCATCTTGGTGGCTCTCCATTGAATTCACTCCTGTTCATGGAATCATGGAATGGTTTGGGTTGGGAGGGACCTTCAAGCTTCCGCCCACCTTCCAGTAGAGCTGGTTGCTCCAAGCTCATCCAAGTTCCTTGATGTCTATCTCCTATGGGCGTCCCAAAACCAGACACAGCATCCAGATGTGGTGCAACGAGCGCTGAGTGGAAGGGAATGAGTAAGAAACTATTGGAGTACATGGGGATGATGTGGAGCATCCTCATTTTGTACTGGACACAATGACGAGGACACTCATACATGACTGATGGTCATTGGGGTTGAGCGATGTGGTTGAGGATTCAGCTCCTCCAGCTCCAGAGCAGCTCATGGGATGTTACCCGTGAAGCCTCATCTTGTTCTTGGCTGAATTCCCAGGAGGAGAAGCGGCATTCCTCGGATCTTGCCGTGTTATTCCATGCGCACCTCACTCCTGAGATGCTGAACACACAATGGTCATGGTCACTGGGGAAAACATGGATCATCTTGGAGCTTGCCCAGGTTCAGCAACGCTGAGCCTCAGCCTGACTCATCCCAAGGCTGAGCACAGCCCTCAAAGGCTCCGTGACAGCAATAAAACACTCAAAGGCCCTTGGGATGGATGCTGCAAAGATCCATGATCATGGAATGGTTTGGGGTGGAAGTGACTTGAAATCGCATCTACTTCCAACCCCTCTGTACATTACATCCATGAGGCCACTTTATTCCACTTCCCAAAGCAACGTTTCCTCTTTCCCAGTGTTTACCCACATTGATGTCCCGTTGTCAGCCCAAGGTCTCCATCACCCAGCCTGGCGACATCTCTCCCCCACCTCCGGGTCCTTCTCGCATCCTTTGAACAGACCCATTGCCCATCTCCGACGTCGGTCTCAGGGTCCAACCTCCTCCCCAAAACCTCATTCTATGTCCCCAAATCCCTCTGGATGTCTTCCTGCTCCATTTGGACCTTGCTCCTCTACCAAAGACCAGACTTGCTTGTTCCAACCAGCTCAGGGAGGTTTCTCCCTCCAAGTCTATCCCTTTTTGTCTTAGCCCTACGCGTTCGGGCCGACTCAGCAGAGCGGGGATGACTCCATAGAAGTCGCCTCCAAATTCCTGCTGGGCAATTGGCAGGAGGTCGGTGTGAGCAGAGCCTGGGTGGAGGGAATGGAGCCGGATGTGCCGGAGCTGCTTCTATTCTACCTGCTCTGGCACAGAATCGCTGACTGGCGCTTGCTGACGCCGCTTGTTGCTGCCGGGTACGTGCAGCCAGCCTGGAATTCCTGCAGGAGATGCTGGGAATGAAGCGAGGGGGGGTGCAGACAAACGGATCTGTGTGGTGGGAGCTGGAGGAAAAAGATGGGATGCAGAGGGATGAGCGGGAGAGGCGCCAATGCCAACCTCATGGAGCTCAACAAAGGCAAGTGCGAGGTCCTGCGCATGGATGGGATGATCCATGGGGTGGAGAATGGATGGAGCAGCCTTGAGGAGAAGGACATGGGGGTGTTGGGTGAGGAGAAGCTCCCCACGAGTTCTAAACATCCCCCGTTGTGTCCCTTTGCTGGCTGGAAGGACACAGCTCCCCTGCATTAGAAACCATCCATCAGAGGAGACTTGAGAGCCACTGGGTCCCCCATGTGTGGGTCTGCTGAGGAGCTCAGCTCCAGGGCACTTGGCCTGGTTATGTGATAGGACACGAGAGCATAATCGATGCCGAAGTTGGGCTGAGGCTGAGGCTGATGCCAACCAAGATGCTGAAGCCAGCAGCGTGCGCATCCCTTCGGCAGCACCAGGGTGAGAGCGGCGCTGAGGTTGCGGAAGGCATCCAAAGGGGTTGGCATCACCCTCGGAGCCTGCTGCAGCGCAGACGTGCCCGGGCAGCCGGCGGTGAGAGCAACGGGCGCTGCAGGGCATGAGTCACCTCATCCCAGGTGAGGATCTCCACCAGCTCTGGAGAATGGCACCCAAGAAGCAACTGCACCTTAAACCCCTGCAGGGCCCCATTGGGGCAGCAATGGGCTTTTACATGGAGCCATGGGATGGTTCGGGTTGGGAAGGAGCTTGAAGCTCATCCAATTCCAGCCCCCTGCCCCCTTCCACTGGAGGAGGGTGCTCCAAGCCCCTGTGTCCATCCTGGCCTTGAACACTGCCAGGGATGGGGCAGCCATGTCCCAAAGCCCCTCTCCAGGTTTCCTGCGCCCCTTTAGGCACTGGAGCTGCTCAAAGGTCTCCCTTTAAGGAGCCTTCTCTTCTCCAGGCTGAACTGGCCCAGCTCTCTCAGCCTGGATCCATAGGATCAGTTTGGTGTCACAGTGCAAAAGCGTGTTGATTCCCAGGTGGAAAGGCAGTGCCACCTGGACCAGCATCCCTCCTTCAGCAAATGGGGATTCTCTCCATCCATGCAGGAAGCAATAAGAGGTGATCAGTCTGTACGTCCTTCTTTGCCCAGGAGACATACAATCGCTGGGCAAGAATCCTTCACTGTGGAAGGAGGGAAAAAGGAATCCAATGGGAATGGATAAAGCACCCCAAAAGGAGCAGCTTTTTGGGGATGCTCAGCTAAAGAAGATGTGGTTTCCACAATTCCCTGAGCCTCTGCATTGCCCTTATCCAGGAGCGCCATGGATAAATGGTTAAGGATACAGTGAGCAGACACAGTGAGATGGAGCTCCCCATGGGCTGCTCTGGTCACATCTCAGGGTCAGATTCACATCGGACCATGAGGAAATCCCTGCTCCCATGGGACCGGGTGGGAGCTGCGTCCTCCAGGCACATGGGGACACGATGACAGCCCTGGGGAAGGGAGTTTTGATGCCCCTTTGCCTGCAGAGCTGCTCATTGGCATTGCCAGCAGCCTGAGGCTGGGTTAAACCCAGCTCCGTGTCCTGGCTGACCACAGGGAGAGCTGGAGCCAGGGGCAGGGCTGGATGCCAGCCCCATGGCAGCCAGCAGAGACCTTCTCCAAGCAGTTTATGGATGTTCCGCATTAGCAGGAGCCCACAGCAGCGGGAACATCCCCATTGCAAAGCATCCCCACCCTGGGACATCCCCATCCCAGAGCATCCCCACCCTGAATCATCCCCATCCCAGAACATCCACACCCTGGGACATCCCCATCCCTGGGACATCCCCATCCCAGAGCATCCCTACCCTGGGACATCCCCATCCCAGAACATTTGCACCCTGCGACATCCTCATCCCAGAGCATCCGCACCCTGGGACATCCTCATCCCAGAGCATCCGCACCCTGGGACATCCTCATCCCAGAGCATCCCCACCCTGGGACATCCTCATCCCAGAGCATCCCCACCCTGGGACATCCCCATCCCAGAACATCTGCACCCTGGCACATCCCCATCCCAGAGAATGTCCCACCCTGGGACATCCCTATCCCAGAGCATCCCCACCCTGGGACATCCCCATCCCAGAACATCTGCACCCTGGCACATCCCCATCCCAGAGCATCCCCACCCCGGGACATCCCCATCCCGGAACATCCCCATCCCAAGCAGCCACGTGTGGTCCTGCTCCAAGGGGTGGAAACCTCTGGCAGGCGAAGGCAATGAGATGGAAATGAGCAGTAGGGAAAGAAGGAGGAACCACTTCAGCTGGGAACAGACGCTCCTGCTCCACAGCTCGGATGTTTCCCATCCCAATATTTTCCACTTCCCAACCCAAACCAGGCTTCCCACTCCCTGGCACTGCCACAACAGTGGGAAACCCTGGATGGCATCTTCGCTTTGCTCCACCACCAGCACCCAGTGAGCGGGTTGCCCAGAGCAGAGTCTTCCTCCTGCTCCTTGCTCCTGCTCCAAGCACAGCAAGAGCTGGGAAACAGCCGGATCAACCGGACGCGGGATCGCCTTCCTCCTCCTGCTCCCTCCGCCCTGCATGATGTAGGTGGGAAAGCTGGATCCTGCCTGGATCTGGGAACAAAAGGAGGAAAACTGCTCGAGATGGGGGGAGCCTGGGTTGTTTTCAGCAAGCTGGGAACAGGCTGGTGATTCCTTCTGGAAATATCCCATTCCCTCCTAAAGAGGGGGGGATTTGCCCTCGAGGCTTTGTCTCCTTTAAGGAAACATTTTGTATATGGGAATAACAGGAAAATAGAAGGATTTAGACCCCATGAATGTTAAAGCCTCAGAGGCAAAAGGAAGAAGGAAAAGTTAAGGAAATGGGGAGGTTCCGGCACCTTCCTGGTTCGAGGGAGGGTTTCATGGTCCCTTGGGGAAAAGCTATTGTTTTCCCTTCTTCTCCCATTAATCCTTCCTTAACTCAAGCCTGCCAGTTCCTCATGGGCTCCATGGGCTCCCAATGGACTCTGGTGCGATTCCCTTTGCTGGTGCTGGCTCTCAGGGATGTGGTCCATGAGATGCTGCTGTGTCTCAGCATCTCCCTGTCTCCCAGTGACTTGGTGTCTGTCCTGGAGGTGATTTGGTGTCTCAGCGTCTCTGTCTTGGTGTCTCCTCCATGGATCTAAAGCACTTTGTCAAGGAAAGCCTCTTCAGTTCATCATTCCCAAGGGATTACAGTCATGGCTGGGCTGAGGGGTGATGGAATGGTGTTTGCAGCAAGGAAAACCAGCCTTGAAGGCTGGCTTTCCTCCTTAGGTTGGTTCACATCCATGCCTGGGACCATCCCGGTGCAGTGCTGCTGGCATCCACAGGCGATGGACTGGGTTAGGGTTAGGCTTGGGCTCAGGTTTAGGGGCAGGGTTGGGTAGATTGAGAGATATTCTGTCTGCGGAGGGAGGTGAAAGCATCGTTTCCTGGAGGGCTGCTGATAAACCATCGCTGGCTTCAGATCTGAGGAGCTCCCACCTCTGGAATCTGGGAATCACATTCCAGGAAGAACTGGAAGGAGCAAACCGGGTATGGAAATACCAGGAGAACAAGACGCATCACGCTCCCCTAATGATAATTAAAGGGGTATAAATGCAACTGCTTGAGACTGAAACCTTCGCTCCTCATAAGGCAGCACCACTTCCACGGCACCAGCTTCCTGCTCCTATCCAATCCATGATCCTAAATGGCTCCCGTTATGGCTAAAATGGTACCTGGAGCTGTTTCCTTCCCCTCAACAAGCATAGGGGTGTTAATTGGAGAAGAGATGCTAATTCTGTGCACTCCGGAGCAGAACTGCTTATCCAATCCCAGCTCCCGCAGCCTGAATCCGAAGGTTATTTAACACCAAGCGAGACACTTGCAAAGCTGTGTCGGAATAATAATGTCAGGGGGAAAGTAGCATTAATCAAAGTAATGCCAATATAAATTAGGAAAGGCTTAGCCAATAAAGTGGGAATATATATAGTTGGAGGAAAAGAAACACATAAAGTAGCTGCATTAAGGAATAAACCACCAGGATTGGAGTGCCGTGATTTAACGCCATTTCCCCCAGCATCGTATTTGCAAGCCTGATTTGTTATCTTGTCCTGGGAAGCCAAAGAGATGATGAATAGAACGGATTTCTCCCACCATCTGCCAGCGAACGCATCCATCAGCACCATAAAGAGTTGCTCCGGTGCAAAGACACGAGACCCCACCACTGAATTCCAGCCAATGGAGCCGAAAGGGGCGGTTTAATGGGAATACCAGGATTTGGCTTGGATTGGCCTTGAGCACCGCCAGGGATGGCGCAGCCACAGCCTCTCTGGCACGCTGCTTTAAGGAGCCTTCTCCAAGGGGTTGGATGATCCCTACCCCAAACCCACCTGCACATGCAAAGCCATCACCCTGCTCCCAGGACCACACATGGCACATGGGGGTTATCCCTTGGGAACCATCGCTCCCCGCTGGGAAAGGCCAACCCTGGAGCTACGAAGGGGTTTATCCTGCATCTCAGGAGCTTTATTGGTGCTGACATTCAGCCTTGGCTCCTTTTCCCACAGAAAGCCAGGGCTGGGCCCTGCCTCCCTGGAATGTTGCTGTGGCCCCGCTTTGATTTACGGAAGGGCCCAAGAGGAGCCTGAGGATGGAGGGGGCTTTAAATTGACCTCGTAGCTCTTATAGGCATGAGGGAAACAGTGGGAAAACACCTTAGGAAATGGCTGGTGAGGTTTTTGGGGTCCCCATGGCAGCACCCGGCCCCATGGTGGCACCCCCTGATTTCCCCCCCTTATCCATTGCTTTCTCCCAGGCCTCAGCATCACCCCAGGGTAGAAACTATTTCTGCTGCCACCTTTATTTGTGCTCAGCTATTTAAAGCTCCAAGCTGGAGGCGACGTCTGGGCACTCGCTCCGGGAATGCCGAGTCCCACAGCCAGGGAAATGACCCCAAAATGATTGGAGACGGAGCTGCTGGAGCAAGTCCAGAGGAGGCCACGAGGATGCTCAGGGGCTGGAGCAGCTCCCGTATGGAGCCAGGCTGGGAACAGTGGAGCAGCTTCAAGTGTCTGAAGGGGGCTCCAAGGATGCTGCGGAGGGAGCTGCATCAGGGACTGGAGCGATGGGATGAGGGGTGATGGGTTCAGACTGGAACAGGGGAAGTTCAGCTTGGAGATAAGGGAGAAGATGGTGCTGGGGCACTGGAATGGGCTGAACAGAGGTTTGGATGCTCCATCCCATCAAGGCCAGGTTGGACACAGGGGCTTGGCTCAACCTGCTCTAGTGGAAGGTGTCCCTGCCCCATAGAACTGGATGAGCTTTAAGGTCCCTTCCAACCCAACCCATTCCATGATTCCATGATTCTATGAAGACACGGACACTGCCCCCAGCCCCACTACAGTATCCTCCTGCTCCTTTAATGGAGTGAGTTCTGTGTTTGCAGCAGCCAAGGATGCTGCTGCAGGGAGGGACCGTTGGAAAGTTCTCTGCATGCACCACCCCATCCCATCCTATCCCATCCCACCCCATCCCATCCCATCCAGGGATGTGGAGCTGCTGGAGCAAGGCCAGAGGAGGCCATGGGGATGCTGCAAGGGCTGGAGCAGCTCTGCTCTGGAGCCAGGCTGAGAGCTGGGCTGGGGCAGCCTGGAGAAGGCTCCTTAAAGGGAGACCTGAGAGCAGCTCCAGTGTCTGAAAGGGCTGCAGGAAACCTGGAGAGGGGCTTTGGACACGGGATGGAGGGACAGGACAAGGGAATGGCTTCAACCTGCCAGAGGGGAGACTGAGATGAGCCCTTAGGCGGTGAGGGTGCTGGGACACTGGCACAGAGAAGCTGCGCATCCCTGCAGCAGGAATTACAGAGCCATGGAATGGTTTGGTTGGAAAGGACCTTAAGATCACTCAGTTCCATGGAATGCCGGAGCATTGCTCCCGGGCAGCATCGTGCCGGGTCACCGGCTCTGGCCACAGGGCCACGTTTCCAGCCGGCTGCACCAGCTGGTTTAGCTGGGAGCAGCGAGCTCCTGCAATGCAAACAGAGCAGCTCTGCTCTATCTGGCTCCTTATCTCGGTGTTTAACTGACTCCTTTCCTCGGCACTTGGATAATGATTAATCTCCCGGAGCAGGCTCCGGCTCCCTGGAATCGCGGCTTCCGATGGGACCTGCTCGGCAAAGGGTGGGATTTCAGCTGCTGCTCCCGGATGTCCCACAGTGAAACTGGTGCCGAGGGCTCTTTGATCCCTCAAATCCCTCTGGTGCTCAGACCTTCAGCGGATGGGCTGGGAACCATGGATGTCCCTTCCCAAATCCTCCAGGTCTGGTGTTTCTGGATGGGATCATGCGCAGGAACGGCTGTTATCACCCATGTCTGGGGAGAAACGGGGTAAAACTCCCATTTCCATGGGTAGTTCAGGGCACAAATGGTGTATTTATCACCTCCAGCGGTACCTCAGCCCATGAGACCCCATTGCCTCCCTGATGCTCGTTACACACATCACTAATTACAGGCCTGCTCTACCATGCCCCACCTCCTCCATCACCAAGTGACCATGGTGGCAACTACCCGGAGCTGAGTCTCCAGCAGGATGGGCCTATTCCCTGGGAGATGGGAAGCTCCCATTGGTCTGGGATGCTCCCACTCCGTATCCATCCATCAAACGCTTCCTGACCCCTTCCCAGGGCTGTAAATCAGAGCAGGGCTTGCAGGGTGATGGGCAGAGCTGGTGTTTGCTCCTCAGGGGTCACCACAGCCCTGGGTCCCCTTCCACAGCAAAGCTGTGTCCTGCAGTGGTGGGGCAGCAATGGGGCTGTGGGCAGTGCCCCTGTCTTCATAGAATCATGGAATCATGGAATGGGTTGGGTTGGAAGGGACCTTAAAGCTCATCCAGTTCTATGGGGAAGGGACGCCTTCCACTAGAGCAGGTTGAGCCAAGCCCCTGTGTCCAACCTGGCCTTGATGGGATGGAGCATCCCAACCTCCTCTGTTCAGCCCATTCCAGGGTACCAGCTCCCTCTTCTCCCTTATCTCCAAGCTGAACTTCCCCTGTTCCAGTCTGAACCCATCACCCCTCGTCCCATCGCTCCAGTCCCTGATGCAGGTCCCCCCCCAGCATCCTTGGAGCCCCACCAGACACCCGGGCATGGTCTGTGCCCGCTCCCCACTGTGCCAGTTACATCTTCTGCAGCAAAATGATCAAATGGGAGCTTTGGTGCCCATTTCTAATGGCCCAAGCGCCCGCTTCCATCAACCCACCCCCATCTGCCTTGGCCATGGGGATGGGGAACTGCTCCAGGGTGTTTAAAACACTGCTCATTGAAGTGCTCGGCCTCATCCATCCCCTGCCCGGCTGCGAATCCCGCTGGGAATCCCGCTGGGAATCCTTTAGGGAGATCCTGGAAGGGATTTGCCCCCAGGGTGGTTATGCAGCAGCTCCCTGCTTTGGCTTGGAGACCCAGGAGCAACGAGCCCCACACACGAACGGGTTCCAGGCACGCTGTCAGCAGGGGCAGACCTCAGCGCCAGACTCCTCAGCGCTGGAATTCCATGTGGGAGGTTGTTGTGATCCCGGCTCGCAGCAAGCACAGCCTCGAGGTCTCGGAGCGGGCAATGGGAGGAAGGATCTCCTCATCCTCCTTTTCCTGCCCAAGGATTCACCCAAGGCCACGCTGGGACATCCCCCCCCACAAGCAGGGACAGTCCTGGGGAGCCCGGTGTCACCCCCGAGGGTGCCTGAGCAAGGCAGGAAGCAGGAGAGCATGGAGGATGCTCCAACAGAGCTGCCCGTGTGCAGCCCCAGTGCTGGTTGGGGTGGGGGCTGCTTTAAAGAAAGCGGGTTAAATCTGCCTTTTTTAGTGACAAACAGGGTTTATTGCAGCACAAAGGGCTCCTTTTGGCAGGAACCCCCCTCTCTGCAGCCAGAAGCCCCGGCATAAGCACTCCCCGCTCTGCTCCTCCATCCTCCCCGGCCAGAGGCTTGGGGCCACCTCCCCGGTACAAATCACGTCCCACTTCCCAGCACCCCGGGGCCCTGCTCTCCCCACTCCATCAGGCTGGGCCCTGCGGCACTGGGAAGGGCAGGGGGGGCCCTGTGGCTCCCTGGGGTCTCGGTGGGGTCTTACAGGGGCTCCTGGAGGTCCCCCAATCCCAGGACCTGGGGTCCAAGGGGGATGCATGGGACTCAGGCTGGATGGGGGCCTCCGCAGGTGGGAATCCAGGCTGGGTTCCCTCCCTCCATCCCTAGCACTGGGAGGTCCCCAAAAGGCCCCGGAGGGGGGGGGGGATGTCCCGGTATGGAGGGCGGGGGTCGGCCCGTGGGGCCGCGGGGAAGGGCTGCGGGCGGGGAGCGCCGTGTCCCGGTCCCGCTCCCGGTTCCGTTCCCTTTCCCGTTCCCAGCCCCGCTCCGTTCCGGTCCGTTCCGTTCCCAGCCCCGTTCCCGCTCCGCTCCCGTTCCCGGTCCCAGCCCTCCCGGGGGCGGGGCGCGCCCATCCCGGCGCGGCGGCGGCGGCGGCGGTGGCGGAGCCGATCCCGGCCCGTCCCGAGCCCGCCCCGAGCGGAGCCGCGGCCACGATGGCTCCGTCCCCCCGCGCCGCCGCCGCCGCCGCTTGAAGGTTGGCGGGGCCGGGAGGCGGCGCGGAGGGGCCCCGGGTCGGGGCCGGGCAGGGGGGGGCCGGAGCCGGCAGCGCGCACGGTACCGGGGCTGGAGCCGCGGGCGGGCGGTTCCCGGTCGAAGATGCACTTGTTCCGGAGCTCCAGCTACGAGATCCGGGTGGAGGGCGAGGGGGGCAGCCTGCCCCGCATCCAGGGCATCCGCTGGGTGAGTGCGGGGCGCATCGGGACCCCCTTCGCTGCCCGGTCCGGCTCTGAGCATCGCTCCCAGCGCCGGGGCTTGGGGTCCAGCCCCGCTCGTTGAGCTCTGGCTTGGGATGGGATCGGTGTCCCGAGCGCTGCTCCCCCCTTCGTGTGCGCTGGCTGCGAGGTCAAGGAGCCGGCAGCCAAGCGCGACACGGGGCCGGGGCCGTTGTGCTCCGGTGTACGGTGACCGGCAGCAACCCCCAGCCCCGGTGTGGGACCAGGAAGGACCCTCGGGTTCAACGCGTCCCGACCTGGGCCAGCTCAGGCTGTTCCTACAGGAGGGACTCATCCTGTGGCAGCAGGAGGATGCTCAGCATCGTGTACTCCTGCCCGGCCTGGGGGTGCTGCGGGTCCCTGGGGTGCAGAAGGCACCAGGTCTTAGAACCCCCGCCTGGTTTGGGTTGGAGGGATCTTAAAGCTCATCCAGCTCCAGCCCCCTGCCATGGGCAGGGACACCTTCCCCTTGGAGCAGGTTGCTCCAAGCCCCATCCAACCTGGCCTTGAAGGTCTCTGCCCTTGGGCTTTTGTCCCCTTTGGGCTGGGATGTGACCCCATCGCAGCCTTCCCCTTCCCTCACGCTTGACCCGAGACAGAGGGCTTGAAGGGAGAAAGTGGAATTCCTTTAGGGAAGCAGCCCCCCTTCAGCATTCCTGTGCAGCGCCAAAGCTCCTCGGCGAATGAGACATTTTCCCTCTGGTTTCCCTGATTTCCCTCTGGTTTTCCCTGATTCCTTTTCCTCCTTGGAACTTTGAGGAACTTCATTCTGGGAGCGGTTTGGAGTGGCACAAACCAGGGATGGGGGAGCAGGAGCAGGCTGGAGCGCTGCTGTGTGGTGGCACCAGTGGGGCAGGGATGGCCCCTCCGGAACGGCTCCTGGCTCTGGGATTGATCTGTGCAGGGAAAGGGGATTTCTCCCCACTTACTACAGGCATGGGAGAGGGGAAGGGCAGGGAATGATCCGGCTGTGCCTTGGAGCAGCACCGTTGTCCTTTGTCCCCATCCCTGCGAGCCTGTGGCTCCCGGAAACTCCTGCTGGCATCCTGGCTCCGTCTCGTCCCTCCTGGGAACCTGTTTCCCTGAGCCCAGTGCAAAATCCCTCCCAGCTCTTTCCTGCTGCGAGGCTCCCATTGGCATCTGCGGGACTTTGCAGCCCGGAATCCCCAAGCAGCTCCATCCTTCATTCCCAGCATCCAAGTGCCATCGCGCTGCATCCCTGGAGGGACGGGGGGGGGGGACGAGTCCCCAGGCCCCCTTCCCAAGGAGCATCCCAAGGGATCATCAAGGCCCTGGCTGGCTGCCGTGCCCTTTGAGCCTGCGGATGGGCGAGGACTTTCTCCGGAGCCGTAAAGCCTGAAATAACTCCTGTTGTTTTCCTTGGGATCCCAAACAAAAGCAGCACAGGAGCCTTGGCCGGCTGCCCGCCGCTGCCGGATTTCTGGAGACAGGCAGGATCCCAGCGCCCGGAGCAGGAAGATGGAAAGAGGCAACTCCTTAGGAAGCTCTTTGGAGCCAGTGGCCTCGATGCTGCCGCAATGAGGCAGGGGGTGAGGGTGGGGAGAGCATCCTCTGGCTCCGCACATGGGATCTGGGATGCTTTGGGAAGGCGGATTTGGGGACCAGCCGTGAGAGTCGGTATGGGAGCAATAGGAAAGGGAGGAATCTCAGAGCCCTCATCCCTGGGTTGTGCAAGTCTCCTCCGGTGTCCTTGTGAGCAGGATCATGGCCCATAGTGCGGGTTGGAACCGGATGATTTAAGGCCCTTTCCAACCCAAACCATTCCATGACCCTGGCTCCGTGCCCCAAGGACAGGCCTCGCTTAGGGGGTGACGTATGGGGCCCGGGGAGGCAGCTCCATGCTCCTCAATAGGAGCAAACATTTGCTCTGCAATCTCCAGCACGTTTCCTGCTCCACGGGGCGGGGGGGGGGGGGTCACGAGGCTCCGGAACGTTTGCACAGGGAATAATGGCTCAGGGACAGCATCGGAGCGTCCCCAAGGACCTGCTGCTCCATCCGCTTTTGGTTGCAATGTGGTTGGGGGCTGCTCCAGAGGAGGATGGAGGAGCCCTGGGGGTACGGAAAGGGCTGGAGGAAATGAGGGAGCAGCTGGAGCTGGGCAGGGTGTGAGCTGGAAGGGGTTGGGATGGGCAGGGAGGCAGCGCATCCATCCAAACATCCATCACAGCGTCCATCGGAGGTGGCCAGGAGGACCCTGCGGTTTCCCCTTAGCTCCTGGTGGATGGGTTTGTCCTTGGATTCAATTGCAAAGAGGCTTCTGCACCCGATTACTGCTGACTTCCTCAACTGAGGCTTCCACCCGACCCTCTTTGAGCTTGCGCATTCCTTCCCACCCAGCAGATCCAAGGGGATCTGGCCCTGAAGATGCTGCTTTCCAAGCACCTCAAGAGCCTTTAGAGCCTGAATACAACGGGGGGGGGAACCACAACCCCTTCCCCTTAAGGTGCCCCCATGAAGATGAAGCCACCCGAGGAGGAATGGTCCTGTCCTCGCCCTGGGGTTAATGCTCCGGGTGCAGGAGCTGCCTTGGCCGGGGCAGCACAGGGAGAACAGGTCTGACGAGCCCCACAGCAGAGGTGTTTATTCAAGGCTGTGGCCATGTGGGAAGCCCGGAGCCCTCATCCCGCTGGGCAGCACCGGGAATAGGGATGAGCTTCAAGGTCTTTTCCAACCCAAACCGTTCCGGGATTCCAGGAGCCGCTCTCAGAAGGGAAAAGCTGGGAGAGGAATGACCGCGAGGATTCAAACCCCCCCAGTGATGGGGATAGAAGATGAGGACTCAAGCGTGATCCAGCCCCATTCCTGGTGGAGCTGAGCCTGGCTCCGGTTGGGCTGTGGCACTCAGCATCCCAGACAGCAGGGATACAAATCCAGCCTCATTGTGTGCTGGGATGGGGACCGTTGTGGGATGCAGGACCCCCTGTGGGTGCTATAGGGTGGAGGGGGGAACATGGCAGAGCCCACACAGCCACCAACCCCCTTCCCTTTGGTTTTCCAGACCCCGCTTTTGGACACTGAATCCAGCCTGGACTATGGACACAGCCTCACCCAGGTGGGAAAACCCACAGGGACATGAGTTGTGGAGTCCTCAGCCTGGCTTTGGGCTGGTCAATCCCTTGGGATCAGCCATTCCTGGGGGTGGGAGATGGAGATCACAGGGTGCTGGGGTGGGGGGGAGGGCTGGAGGATTCATCACCCATATCCTGTTTCCCATGTATGATCCCTTCCCACCCTCAGGCATCCTCTGATAGGATCTGGCGAGCCGGGAAGCTCCTTTACATCCACCTCACCAGCACCCGGCCTGGCCTCATCCGGGACCACAAGCATCACCTGCGGCACCACAGGTAGGAGCATCGGTACCCATTGTACCGGAGGCATCAGGGCAGGATGGGGACCCCAACATAGAATCATGGAATGGTTTGGGTTGGAAAGGGCCTTAAAGCTCATCCGGGTCCAACCCAGCCTTCCACTAGAGCAGTGTGCTCCAACCTGGCTTTGAGCACTGCCAGGGATGGGGCATCCAAACCTTCTCCATTGAACCCATCCCAGTGTCCCAGCACTTCCTTATCTCCAACCTGGACTTCCCCTGTTCCAGTCTGAGCCCATCACACCTTATCCCATCACTCCAGGCCCTGATGCAGGTCCCTCCCCAGCATCCTTGGAGCCCCCTTCGGACACTGGAAGCTGCTCTGCTCCAGCCCCAGTGTTCTCAGCCTGGCTCCTATGGGAGCTGCTCCATCTCGGGAGCATCCTCATGGCCTCCCCTGGCCTTGCTCCAGCAGCTCCATGTCCTTGAGGACACCACAACCGGAGGCAGCATCCAAGTGGGGTCTCCCCAGAGCACAGCAGAGGGTCAGGACCCCCTCCCTGAGCTGCTCCTTGCTCCAGGGATGCACCCGGGGAGGGGGGGGTTCTGAGCTTCCCATTGTCCAACCCCCCCAGGTCCTCCTCGGGCTGCTCTGCTCCTCCTGCCCATCCCATGCAGGGCTCCCCATGCTGCTGGGTGCTGCAGCCCCATTCCAGGCTGGATCTCCCCCTTGTGCCCCTGCAGGCAGTGCTGCTCCGGCAGGGAGCTGGTGGATTGGCTGCTGAGCACCGGGCTGGCCCTGCAGACCCGCAGCCAGGCCATTGGCATCTGCCAGGTCCTGGTGGATGGAGGCGTCCTGACGCACGGTGAGGCTCCTGCAAGTCTCCCATAGGTGCCCATGGCACCCACTGGGTGCCCCATGGGTGCCAGGCCGAGCTGATGGGTGCTCTCCCCCTGCAGTGAAGCAGGAGTGGCATTTCCAGGACAAGGACACTCAGTTCTATCGCTTTGCCGAGCTGGAGCTGAGCCCCGATCCCGGCGCTGGGCTCCGGGATGCGGAGGAGCTGCTGGAGGCTTTGGCATTCCTGGCTCAGCTGGGTCCTGATGCGCTGCTCACCATGGCCCTGCGCAAGCCGTGAGTGGAAAGGGGGATGTAGAGGGATGCGGAGGGTGATGGGGCTCATCCCATGGGGATCTTGGGTACCAAAGGGGCTCCTGTGGATGGGGGGACCGGAGCATCCCTTCCACGGCTTGGGATTCCTTCCTTGCATGGTCGGGGATTGTGGCTGGAGATGGGGCAGGGAGAGGGGCCATGGATGCTGCCCACCCCCTGCTCCCCTCCCAGGCCTTCCCAGCGCACGGAGGATGAGCTGGAGCTCATATTTGAGGAGCTGCTCCACATCAAAGCCGTGGCTCATCTCTCCCGCTCGGTGAGTGCCCTGTGTGTGCATCCCAACCGGGCCTGGTCCCCACATCCCTCTGCATCCCAACGCTTCCCATCTGAGCATCCTCTCCTGGCCCTCTCTGAGCATCCCTTCCCTGTGCCCATATGTGTCCCATCCTCACTGAGCTCCAGACTGGGATGATCCCAATGGAAGTGCCTCTTGCTGCAGGTGAAGCGGGAGCTGGCGTCCGTGCTGATGTTCGAGTCGCACCAGAGAGCAGGCACTGTGTGTAAGTATCGTGTGTCCCATGGGACACCCAGGGCTGGATGGGTCCCAAGGAAGGGTCCCCAGGCTGGGGGGGGACATCTGGAGCTTTAAGCATCAGCAGTGATGCTCCTGATGTCTCTTCGTGGACCAGGGATGGAGGGGACCAGAGAAATCACTGCATGAGCTCCGGATGGGGACGATGATGAGGGATGCTTAGGATGGGGGGGATGATGAGGGATGCTTGGGGGCTTGAGACGAAGAGGATATTGAGGGATGCTTGGAATGAGGGGGATGATGAGCGATGCTTGAGGGCTTGGGATGAAGAGGATGATGAGGGATGCTTGGGGGCTCAGGATAGGAGGGTGATGGGGGATGATTAAGATGGGGGGGATGATGAGGGATGCTTAAGATGATGGGGATGATGAGGGATGCTCGGGGGCTTGAGAAGAAGAGGATGTTGAGGGATGCTTGGAATGAGGGGAATGATGAGCGATGCTTGGGGGCTTGGGATGGGAGGATGCTGAGGGATGCTTGGGGGCTCAGGATGAGGAAGATGCTGAGGGATGCTTGGGGGCTCGGAATGAGGAAGATGCTGAGGGATGCTTGGGGGCTCGGGATGGGGAGGATGAGGAAGGACACTTTGGATCTCCCCTTCTTCAACCTCTGGATGCTGTCATTGACCTGCAGTGTTCAGCCAAGGAGATAAAGGCACCTCGTGGTACATCATCTGGAAGGGCTCAGTGAACGTGGTCACCCACGGCAAGGTGGGCCCTGCCCAATCCAGCCCCCCCCATGTCACTGCCTCCCAGTGCTGCCCTTCACCCTGGGTGTCCCCCCCCAGGGCTTGGTGGCCACCCTGCACGAGGGCGACGACTTCGGGCAGTTGGCTCTGGTGAACGATGCTCCTCGCGCGGCCACCATCATCCTGCGGGAGGACAACTGCCACTTCCTGCGGGTGGACAAGCAGGACTTCAACCACATCCTCAAGGTGGGAAGGGCTCCATGGGGCGTGCGGGGAGGACCCTTCCCTGCCTGTCTCGATGGGGTTGTGGGGTGCAGCCGGGCAGCCTGATGGGGCAGAGCGGGTGCCTCCTCTCCGCAGGACGTGGAGGCCAACACCGTGCGCCTGAAGGAGCACGGGAAGGTGGTGCTGGTGCTGCAGAAGAACCTGCAGGGTGGCAGCAGCCAGCCAGCCACGGCGCAGAGCAGCAGGTGACAGCTTGTCCCAGCCCTCCTTGTGGCCACCACGATGCCACTTGTCCCTCTGCATCCCCTGCTTCTCCCTCTGCATCCCGTTTGTCCCTCTGCCTCCCCTGCTTGCCACTGTGCATCCCCTGCTTGTGTCTGTGCATCCCCTGCTTGTCCCTATGCATCCCCTGCCTGTCCCTCTGCATCCCCAGCCTGTCCCTCTGCATCCCATGCTTGTGTCTGTGCATCCCCTGTGTCTGTGCATCCTCTTCTTGTCCCTCTGCATCCCCTGCCTGTCCCTCTGCATCCCCTGCCTGTCCCTGTGCATCCCCTGCCTGTCCCTCTGCATCCCCTGCTTGTGTCTGTGCATCCCCTGCTTGTGTCTGTGCATCCCCTGCTTGTGTCTGTGCATCCCCTGCTTGTGTCTGTGCATCCCATGCTTGTATCTATGCATCCTCTTCTTGTCCCCGTGCATCCCCTGCCTGTCCCTCTGCATCCCCTGCTTGTCCCTCTGCATCCCGTTTGTCCCTCTGCATCCCCTACTTGTCCCTCTGCATCCTGTTTGTCCCTCTGCATCCTCTGCTTGCCCCTCTGCATCCTCTGCTTGTCCTTCTGCATCGCATGCTTGTCCCTCTGCATCCCCTGCTTGTCCCTCTGCATTCCCTGCCTGTCCCTGTGCATCCCCTTCTTGTCCCTCTGCATCCTCTCCTTGTCCCTCTGCATCCCCTTCTTGTCCCTCTGCATCCTCTCCTTGTCCATCTGCATCCCCTTCTTGTCCCTCTGCATCCTCTCCTTGTCCCTCTGCATCCCCTGCTTGTTCCTCTGCATCCCCTGCTTGTCCCTCTGCATCCCATGCTTGCCCCTGTGCATCCTCTCCTTGTCCCTCTGCCTGGGATCAGGTGGCCCTGATGGTGCCGTGTCCTTCCCTGATGTACCCTGGCTCTTCCCATCAGGTACTTGGTGATGGCCGGGACACCGGAGAAGATCCTGGAGCATCTCCTGGAGTTCATGAGACTCGATGCGACGCTCTATGACCCCGTAGGTAGGTTGGGGGGGCTCCGTGTCCCATGTCCCAGAGCCACCTTGATGGGGCTGGGGCTGGAGGGGGACCAGACCGAGCAGGAGCGCCTTATTCCCAATGTTCCACCCCAAAACCTGCTCCTCCTGCCCTAACCCCCACATTGAGCTGGGAAAAGGAGGCAGCACCAGGCCCAGCATCCCTACATCTCCCCCTGCCTTTGGAGAGGAGCAAAACCGGTCCAGGAGGGAACCAGGAGGTGTCCCCAGTGGGTAAAAGATGGAGCTGGAGCTGTGGATGCTGCTCTTTGGCTCCAGCCTCTTTCCCCCCCACATCCTGCAGCCCCAACCCATTCCATGGCCTTTAGGAGCTGAACTTGAGCATGGTCACCGTGGTGCGATCCCTTCCCATGTCCCCTTCCCATTGGGCACAGTGAAGGATGAGCAATGATGGCCTGGTCTCTTCCAGACACGCTGCTGGGGGATTTCCTGCTCACCTACACCGTGTTCATGCCGACCTCGCAGCTCTGCAGGGCTCTGCTGCACCAGTATCCTTCTGTGCCGGAGCTGGGCTCCATCCTGCCTCACCCATTGGGGACCCCCAGTCATGGGATCATGGAATGGGTTGGGTTGAAGGGGCCTTACAGCTCATCCAATCCCCACAGGCAGGGACCCCTTCCACTGCAGCAGCTCCCTCCAAGCCCCATCCAACCTGGCCTTGATGGGATGGAGCATCCAAACCTTCTCCGTTCAACCCATCCCAGTGTCCCAGCGCCCACGCAGGGAAGAACTTCCTTACATCCAACCTGAGCTTCCCCTGTTCCACTCTGAACACATCACCCCCTGTTCCATCGCTCCAATCCCTGATGCAGGTCCTTCCCCAGCATCCTCGGAGCCCCCATCAGGAAGCTGCTCTGAGCTCTCCATTCACCTTCCCTTCTCAGCTCCAGAATCCCCCAGGCCCTCGGGCACGAGGCACATCCCCATCTCCCTTCCCACACCAAAGGGAATTCCCTGCCTGCTCCCCACCACCCTTGACTGCTCCCAGTTTCCGTGCGGAGCCGATGGAGGGCTCGGAGCAGGATAAGGCCACCTATTCCCTGCGCAAGCGCCGCAAGATCCTGCGGCTGGTGAGCCAGTGGGTGCTGCTCTATGGGCGGCTGCTGCAGGGCGACCGCAGCACCACGGCCCTGCTGCAGGTACCAGCACCACGGGGGGGGACATGGGGGTGTCCCCAGAGGGGTCTGCCTGGAGCATCCCCCATATGGACCATGGGCATCTTCCTGCTGCAGAACCTGGCGGACCTGGCGAGCAGGGACCCCCGCCTGGGTGGGATGGTCCAGGAGCCAGCGCAGGAACGGCGGCGGCCCCGAGCGTGAGTCCCATGGGAATGGCTGCATTGAGTCCTTAGGGATGGAAGGGGCCTCTGGAGAGCAGCTACTCCAAGGCAGGGCCACTTAGAGCTCTGTCCCTCAGTGCTGGTGCCCATGGCTCGGGTGCTGCACCCCTTGTGTCCCTGGAGCATTGGATTTCCCATGGGAGTGGCCGGCAAAGCTATGACTGTGCAGAAGGGGGGGATGCCAGCAGCTCTCAGGTCATCATGTCCATAGGTTTGGGGTGTCCCAGTTACAGGGAGGGTGTTCCACAGGGATGCTTATGGGGCTTGGTGGTGACCTGGGGCTGCAGGACCCGGTTATCCTTATGGGGATGCTCATGGGGTTTGGTTGTGACCTGGATCCTGGGGCTGCAGGACCTGGTTATCCTTATGGAGATGCTCATGGAGCTTGATTGTGACCCGGGGCTGCAGAACCCAGTTATCCTTATGGGGATGCCCATGGGGTTTGGTGGTGACCTGGGGCTGCAGGACCTGGTTATCCCTATGGGGATGCTCATGGGGCTTGGTTGTGACCTGGATCCTGGGGCTGCAGGACCTGGTTATCCCTAGTGCAGGCTTTAGGGCTCTAACAGCCCCTTTATCCCCTCTCTACAGGCTGGAGAATGGAGATGGGAGTGTTTCACCACAGTCCAAGGTAGGAGAAGCCCTGGGGATGCTTTGGGGCCCTTTGGGTGCCCTGTGGGGTGATGATGGGCTGAAGCATCCTCCCCACCTCAGCCACAGGCTCAGAGCTCAGTGACCTGGTTGGGGAGCCAGGAGGAGGCGGTTCTGAGCAGCACTTGTGCCTTGAGAGCCCAGGACAAAGGTAGTGCCCTGCTGCAGGGTCTGTCCCCCCCCCGGGGATGGGACACTGAAGCCTTTCCCCCCCTCATAGTGCCCTATGAGATCTACAGAGCCGACCACTCCTGCCTGGTCACGGTGCTGCCCATCAACGCCTCGGTGCGGGATGTGCTGCGGGCCCTCGCCCCGCGCCTGAGCCGTGATGGGGAGCACATCCTGGTCAAGGTGAACTCGGCTGGAGGTGAGCGGGATGCTCCCGGCATTCCCCCATGGAAAGGGTTTCCCGGTGCCCAGCCAGGATCGGGCCCCTTCTCCTTCCTGTCTCCCATAGACAAAGTGGGGCTGCAGCTGGATGCTGTTGGGGTCTTCACCGCGTTGGGGCTCAACGAGAGGCTCTTTGCTGTGAGCATGGAGGAGCTCAGCAGCTTGGTGAGCACAAAGTGGGGGGCCTGGGGTGGGCAGCACCAACCGAGTGGGCTCCGGGGCTGTGGTGGCCCCATAGCAGCTCCAGGTTGGGGTGTCCATCCCTTCCTGCTCCTCCCGTGCCGTGGTGCCGATGGCAGGAGGGGTTGAGCATCATCTCCTGTGCACAGACCCCTCATCCCGAGCAGTTGGGCCCCCAGGTTGGCTCCTCAGAGACCCTGACCCTCATCAGCTCCAAGGACCTCGCCAGCCACCTCACCGACTACGACTGGAACCTCTTCAAGAGCATCCACCAGGTAGGGCCAACATTAGGTCTATGGAGAGGACACCTCGGGGTGCATTTAGTGCCCCCCCTCAGCCTCCCCATTGCGCTTTGCAGGTGGAGATGCTCCACTACATCACCCGCCCGCCGAAGTTCCACGATGTGACCACGGCCAACCTGGAGCGGGTGATGCGGCGCTTCAATGAGCTGCAGTATTGGGTGGCCACGGAGCTGTGCCTCTGCAATGAGGTGGGCAGGAGAGCCCAGCTCCTCCGCAAGTTCATCAAGCTGGCTGCGCAGTGAGTCCCCATCCCCATCCCGTCCCCATCCCATCCCCGTGGAGCCCTTGGTGGCCTCCAAACCTCATCCTCATCCTCGCCCGCAGCCTCAAGGAGCAGAAGAACCTCAACTCCTTCTTCGCGGTGATGTTCGGCGTGAGCAACACGGCCGTCAGCCGCCTGGCCAGGACGTGGGAGGTGAATGCCACCAGGAGCAGAAGAGCTGCACCCATAAGCTCTGAGCAGAGGGAGGTGCTAAGGGCCAGGACGATGGAATCATGGAAGGGTTGGGGGTGAAGGGACCTTAGAGCTCATCCCGCTCCATTCGCCCTCGTCCCATCCCTCCATCCCTTGTCCAAAGCCGCTCTCCAGGTTTCCTGGAGCCCCTTTAGGCACTGAGGCTGCTCTGAGGTGGGGCCTTCTCCATCTCTCTCAGGCTCCATAGACCCATGTGGGTACCAAACCCCCTGTACCAGGGTGGCAGTGGGGTCCAAGCCTATTGCTCATGGGCAGGGGGGTGCACATGGGGTGCAGGAGGTGCTGGGGGGTCTCCAGGGCTGGGAATTCCAGGGGCTGGTGCCCATGAACCTCTCCCTGCACAGAAGCTGCCCCATAAGATCCGGAAGCTGCACTCGGTGCTGGAGCGGATGCTGGTGGGCGCAACCCCTTCCCCGTATCCCACTTCCCATCCCGTATCCCCCTTCCCATCCCATATCCCCCTTCCTATCCTATATCCCCCTTCTCACTTTGTATCCCCCTTTCCACCCTGTATCCTCCTTCCCACCCCATATCCCACTTCGCACCCTGTATCCCCCTTCCTTTTCTATATCCCCCTTTCCATCCCATAAACTCCTTGCTACTCCATATCCCCCTTCCAAGCCCGTATCCCCCTTCCCTGTATCCCCCTTTCTCATCCCATAACCCCCTTTCCACCTTGTATTCCCCCTTCCCTGTATCCTCCTTCTCATCCCATGTCCCCCTTCCCACCCATATCCCCCCTTCCCTGTATCCCCTTTCTCATCCCATATCCCCCCTTCCCTGTATCCCCTTTCTCATCCCATATCCCCCCTTCCCACCTCG
Organism: Amazona ochrocephala; assembly: GCA_039720435.1. Taxonomy (NCBI): domain Eukaryota; kingdom Metazoa; phylum Chordata; class Aves; order Psittaciformes; family Psittacidae; genus Amazona; species Amazona ochrocephala. The sequence continues at coordinate 1,829,415 of CM077900.1, forward strand.
TATTTCTCCTTCCCTGTATCCCTCTTCTCATCCCATATCCTCCTTCCCACCCTGTATCCTCCTTCCCTCCCCATATCCCCCCTTCCCACCCCATATTCCCCTTCCCAGCAGGGTTTATCCCTGCTTCCCTATAGGCACAAGGTCCCAAGGGTGCCATGAAGGCGCTGCCCTCCTCTTCCTCCCCTGCTCCCTGTGCCCTGCACTGAGGCCCTGCTCCATCCCCAGGACCCATCATGGAACCACAGGGTCTATCGCCTGGCCGTCGCCAAGCTGAGCCCCCCCATCATCCCCTTTGTGCCCCTTCTCCTCAAAGGTGGGTACCTCGGCTTGGGATGGGTGCTGGCCATCCCTTTGGATGCATCCATGGGCCAGGACCTGATTCCTAAATCCCTCCTTGCAGACATGACGTTCATCCACGAAGGCAATCACACGCTGGCCGAGAACCTCATCAACTTTGAGAAGATGGTGAGTGGGGCGGATGCCCCCCCATCCCTTGGGATGCGCATCCAGGGTCTCCCCGGCCATCCCTATGGATGGGACATGGGGCAGGCCCTGCTGGAGCCGGGGTGGCACCAAGTGATGCCTGTGCGTTGCCCACAGCACATGATGGCAAAGACCTTGCGTGTCCTGCAGCGCTGCCGTGGCCACGCGCACGGTGAGAGGGGTGCGGTGGGATGGGATGGGATGAGCTCCCGTGGGAATGCGGCTGAGATCCTGTGGGAATGGGGCTGGGATCCTGCAGGATGGGGCTGGGATCCTATGGGAATGGGGCTGGGAATGGGGCTGAGATCCTGCAGGATGGGGCTGGGATCCTATGGGAATGGGGCTGGGATCCTGTAGGATGGGGCTGGGATCCTGTGGGAATGGAGCTGGGATCCTGTGGGAATGGGGCTGTGATCCTGCAGGATGGGGCTGGGATCCTATGGGAATGGGGATGAGCTCCTGCAGGATGGGGCTGAGCTCCTATGGGAATGGGGCTGGGATCCTATGGTAATGGGGTTGGAAATGGGGCTGAGCTCCTGCAGGATGGGGCTGAGCTTCTGTGGGAATGGGGCTGGGAATGGGGCTGAGCTGCCATGGGAATGGGGTTGAGCTTATGCGGGAATGGGGCTGAGCTCCAGTGGGAATGGGGCTGGGAATGGGGCTGAGCTCCTGCTGTCTGTCCACATGCAGCTCCACTCTCTCCGCTTCGACCCCGCTCCCAGCACCGGCCCGAGGACCCCAAGGCGGTCAGGATGTCCACGTGTATGTCTGGGTTCATCCATCCCCCCTGTGCTGGGAGACCCAGCATCCCTATGGGATGAGCAAGGGCGAGGTGATGGAGGGGTCCATGAGCTGCGGATCCATAGGGAGGGTTGATCCAGAGGCGATGGATGGGGCTTGGGGACCCCATTCCCGACCCCATCCTCTCCTGCAGGCTCGGAGCAGTCCCTCAGCGTGCGCAGCCCCGTCTCTACCTGGGCCTATCTGCAGCACCTGAGAGCCATCGACAGCCAGAAGGAGCTGCTGCGGCTTTCCAGAGACCTGGAACCCTGACACAGCCCGGAGCAGGGATGTGGCAGTGGGGCTGCCCCATAGCTGTGCTCCCAGGAGCACCGGGCATGGGGCTGTGCTGGAGCCAGCCGTGAGCTGCTCCTGCTTGGCCAAGGGGCAGGATTGGGCCATGGGCAGTGGGGTGAGCACTGGAGGTGCTGCATTCCCCTTTTCTCTCCATGCAGCAGCCTTGGATTCACTCCCTGCTCCGGCCAGGAGGGAGGAAGGAGCCTGGATGCCCCCATTGCTGCCCATCCTGCGGGTACCAGGCTGGGAGATGCCGCTTCCCCATGCAGGGACTCAAGCCAGAGCATCCCTATGAGCAGGGACCACATCTGTCTCCGTCAGGGTCTGCCTCCTGCTGCCCCATGGATCACAGGGGGTCTGCCCTTCCCTCTGGTGTGTCCCATGGGAGATGCTGGCTCCCATCCCAGCCTATGGGAGCTGCGTGATCCCAGAACCATGGGGGAAGTATCTTGATTCCCCCCCCCCCCCCAAACTGTTGGGGGTTAAAGCAGCCTCCTCTGTGCCTCAGTTTCCCTACATGGATGGGGGCTGAAATAGCCATGTCCAGCCATGGGACAGCATCAGGCATGGAGGGAAGGAAGCTGTGGTGGCCTCATGATGGAGATGGGGACCTGCTCCAGCCATTCCCAACCCACAGCCACCAGCAGGGCTTAGGGGGAGATGCCTTTGGAGGAAGCAGTTGATGGACCCCAGGGGCCAGGACCCCCAGAGCATCTCGATGCACATGGAGCACTTTGACAATGACCTTGAGCAGGCCTGGGTGAAGCTGTGGGGCTCAGGGGACATCACAGCCCATGGAGGGAACCACCACAATGGAAGCTCTGTGCCGTGGCCAGGACACCACAAGCCAAACCCCACCAGCCTTGCCCCAAGGGCTACAAGGACCAGAGCTGCTGCATTGGTTGCTCTTCAAGCCATGCACGTCAATGGGTTGAGGACAATAAAGGTCCCTTCACACCTAAAGAAGGTTTCAAGCAGCCACCTATGGGGTGGGATGTGGGTTCCTTGCAGCTCCCAGCCCAGTGCAAAGCTTTGGTTTGGGTGGTGGTGCTCAATGGGGCTGGAGGTTTCCAACCCCATCCCCATGCATGATCCCAGCAGTGGTCCTGTCCCGGCAAATGGGTCCAGAGGAGGCCAATGGAGGCCAAATGGGTCCAATATAGGCGCCTTTGGGTGGCACACAGGATGTGCTCCAGGGCTGGGAACCATGCTAGCGAGGCTGGGGCAGCACGGGAAGCTGTATTTCCTTCTGGATATACCAAAACACCCATCATCGGGGACCATCTCCCATTGGGATGCGCTGCATTGAGCCTGCTGAGGGCAGGGGAGAGGCTGGTGACCACGGCAAGCATGTGCTGAGCCTCCCATTGGTGGTCCCCAGGGATGCTCCATGGGGAACAGCCGCCCCTTGCAGGGTAAGGACCATCTCTGTGCTTTCCCATGGATGAGACCACCCTGGGATGACCACAAAGCCCACTCCTTGATGCTGAGACCCCCTTTGTGGCTGTGTCCTGGGGTCTCCTGGTGCTGCTGGAGGACCTGGAGGCTTCGACCAAGGCTGCTCTGTGCCATAAGGGATCCCAGCCTCCATAAACAGCATCTGAGGAAGGAGATCCCATTACTGGGGCTCCTGCAGCCCAGGATGGAGCAATACTGGGATACCGGATTATCCAGCCCTGCTCCCACTGTGGGAAGGCTGTGATTGAGCCATGCGCATAATGGGGTTTGGGTGAAGGCCTCGGTGGCACCAAGCTCCTCCTTCCCCTCCGTGCCCCCAGGGGACCCACATATAGCAGGGAGCGCCAGGGAGCACCGTCATTCCCAACCTGCTCTCCAGGACGCTCCCAAAGAGCCAGCCTGGTGTCGACGGGATAATGAAGACCTGGATCCTCCTTGTCGGGGCAGGAATAGCCCTGGGCTGCGTGGCTGGCAGTGAGTAATGGAGCTGTGCTTTGGCAGAGGGGCTAAAGCAGCCGGAGCATCCCACGGGAAGGAGGGGATGGGCTGGAAGCAGAGGGTGCTGCCATAAACCAGGAGCTCCTGGTGCGGTTGGATCCATGGGAGCTTCACAGGGGACAGGGTGAGGGATGGTTTCATGCTCCAGCTCCGTGGTGATGAGGGTTTATCCTCCTCTTTGATGGGTTGAGGCTTCCCCAAGGGATTATCCTTGGCCGTCCCTTGCTTCCTGATGCATCCTGGTGTGGTGTTGCCCTGCAATCCCACCTTCCTCTGCCTCCTGCATCCTCCAGCAGTGCGGGAGGAGGGAGGGAACTGTATCCTGGTACCTTATCCATGGGGTGGTGAGTGCAGGATGTCATTAAGCATCTGGGGAACTCAGAGCATCGATAGCTCTTTGGTTGCAAGTTTATTTGTCCTTCAAATGGGCCCTTTGATAGGGTTGGTCCTTGGGCTGTGTTTGAGCGATGCAGCGAGGTCCTGATCGGGCACGAGCCATAACCCATCCCCATCCACTGAAGCCAAACTGGGAGGCACTGGGAGAGCTCTGACACTTCCCCAATAGCCTCCGTTCTCCTGTTAAATCCTGGCTGGAGGAAAGGAAAAGGAGTTTGGTTTGGTCCCAAAAGCTGCTCTGGGGAGGGCCGGACCTGTAAATGGGACGGGAATGGTGGCCTGGCTTCCTGGAGCCGGAAAAACAGGCTGGACCAGGCAAGGGCTGAGCGCGGGTGTGCTGAGCTGAGCCACGTCTGCGCTGCTCTGCTGAGACCCTGCTTGGAAACTGCATCTGGCTCTGGTGTCCTCAGGGTAAGGAGGACATGGAGCTGCAGGAGCAAGGCCAGAGGAGGCCATGGGGATGCCCAGGGGCTGGAGCAGCTCCCATGGGAGCCAGGCTGAGAACATTGGGGCTGGAGAAGGGAAGGTGCATGGAGAGCTCAGAGCAGCTTTCAGGGTCTGAAGGGGGCTCCAAGGATGCTGGGGAGGGACCTGCATCAGGGCCTGGAGCGATGGGACAGGGGGTGATGGGTTCAGACTGGAACAGGGGAAGTTCAGCTTGGAGATAAGGAAGTTCTGCCCTGTGAGGGTGTTGGGACACTGGGATGGGTTGAATGGAGAAGGTTTGGATGCCCCATCCCATCAAGGCCAGGCTGGATGGGGCTTGGAGCAAGCTGCTCCAGTGGAAGGTGTCCCTGCCCATAGAACTGGATGAGCTTTAAGGTCCCTTCCAACCCAAAGCATTCCATGATTCTATGTCCTGCTCCAGCCCAATCCCTTGGCTGCAGCTCCCAGGAAGCTCCCATCAACTCCATTAAACTTGACCATCATGGGTGGCCGGATGCTCTATGGGTCCGTGAGTGAGGAGAAGGGAACGTGCCCCTGCAGCACCCATTGCCCTGTGAAGCCTCAGCACCCACAAGTGACCCGTGGGGTGATGCTGAGCTCGGTCCTCCAAGGGCTCCATGGGGCTCCTGTCCCACTGTGTCACTGCTGTTCTGGCAGCACGTGCCCCAGGACCAGGAATGTCTCAGCAGTGACTTACGTGTGGGCAGTTCCTGCCTTGCACAATCCCTCTGGGATTGCTGCTGGAAAATGAGCCTGGATGGGTGATTCAGGCTGAATTATCCCAAGTGACGCTTTGGGAGCGAGAGGGATGTTGTCCTGGGGATGGGGATCGTAGAATCCTGATGGAATGGGTTGGGAGGGAGCTGCCCATGGCAGGAGGGCTGGAACTGGATGAGCTTTAAGCTCCCTTCCAACCCAAACCATTCCATGATAAAGGATCACCACGTGGAGATGGTCTCCAGGAGCATCTCAAGCAACCCCTTCCCCCAACACTCCCTTTGCTATAGAGCGGATTTGAAGGAGGGGATGTGGTGGTGAGAAGCAGAGGAGTCAACAGTGAGTCCTTGCAGCACAGTCAGCCTGGGCTGGGTTGGCCGATGGGGCAAAGAGGTTCTTCCTCTCCCATCATCACGTGTGGGGCCTTGGGGATGGGACTCTGGAAAGCACAACCGCCTTGGGTGAGATCAGAGCAGGACTGAAGCCAAGGCGCATGACGCGGCCTTGGCCTTGCATCAGGGTTTGCCCTTAGGGCCTCTTTCACCTCCTGCAGTTCAAGGCAGGTGACCCAGAGGTGTGGAAGCTGCTGCCTGATTGCAGGTTTGAGAGGGAAAGCAGCGCCCTTTCCTCCAGGGATCCCTTTGCAGCTTGGTTGGGATCTCTCATGGCATTGGAGACGGTCAAGGCCACGTTGGGCAAGGCATTGGGTGCCACGGGCTAGGGTGGGACATCCCTGCCTACGGCAAGGGGTTGGAACTGGATGAGCTTTAAGGTCATTCCCAACCCAAACCATTCCGTGATTCTATGTTTCTTTGGTCACCTTCCTGGCTGGAGCTTAGGGATGCCACGAAAGCCATGCTTGGGCTGCCTGTTGGTCCATTCCTGCCATCAGGAGCTGATGGGCAGCACAGAGGATAAAGCCCTAAGCACGCTTCTCTGGGCTGTCTCTTAACCCAAACACAACATCTTGGTCTCCTCCAGCCCCTCTTTGCTTGATGCCAAGTGTCCATCGCCCACCCAATGATGGCCACAGGACAGGACATCCCATATCCAAAGCACAGCTTGAGCTGGGGCACCTTTAGCTGCGCCCCCATGTGCAATGCAGCAGATGCTCAGTGACACATTCATCACATCGAGAGCTCAGGAAGGAGTTCCCAGTTTTCCCAAGAGCGATGAAGGTCACACATAAAGGTGCCTGGAATGTGGCATTCTTCCGGCCTGGAAGCGGTGGGACCTGGGGCATTCCTGTTAATCCTGGCATTAAGAGGGTGAATCAGAAGGAGGAATGAATGGTGGGGAGTCAAGAATGTCTTTCCTGGTGTGAAGTGGCTTTGGTGTGGTGGAAATCCACATCCAAAGAGGAGTGTCCATGGGGATGTGCATCCTGAGGACTCACATCACAACACTACCCCTCAGTGCTGGCAGAGCATCCCAAATAGTCCCAGATAGGAGCCTGGTGCTTCAGGCTCTCCTAGGAGGGGGATATGAGCGGAAGGAAGGATGCTCCAGGTCATGGGCAGGCTGGCGCAGGGTGGTTGGTCCATGCTGAGAACCACACTGGTGTTTCTGTCCCCCAAAGCCCTGTACACGGCCCCTGACTCCTGCTATGGACGCTGTGAGGAGCCCTACAACGAGGAGGACGAGTGCCACTGCAGCCCCCAGTGCGAGAGGGACCACAGCTGCTGTGAGGATTACTATAGACACTGCCAACCTGGTGAGCATCCCTGGACATGGGATGGACATGGGGGTCTGGGGCCTATGGGGTGCACCATGTGTCCTCCTGTATTGATGTGCGTTTGGGTCCTGCATCTCCATCACCCTGAGCATCCTTTCCTTTGGCTCCCTGCAGGTGGAGAATGGGCCGAGGAGGCAGCTCACACCCGTGGTGAGTAGCAAGGGACCAATCACCTCCATGGGGTCACCCCTGTGCCCCGGCATCTCCTCCCTGCACACCAGCACCACGATGTCCCTTCCCCAGCGCTGGGTGAAGCAGAGGCAGGGTCTTCGCATCCTCTGGTCACCATGAACCTAAACCATGGGAGATGGGGTTGATTCCAGCCCCAAGGAGCGGGGAGATGGGGTTGATGCTTCCCAGTTCACCCAGGGCTTAATGAAGGGTTCCTTTTAGCCCCATAGCGTGGGGCTGGGACCCTCCTGCACCCCTCAAGCTGAGCTCTCAGTGTCCTGGGATGGAGCCAACAGTGACCCCGCATCCCAGGAGCTGCCACCTCTCTTCCAGAGGGCTTCTCCAGGAGCCGGGATTCCATCACGGACCAGGACCTCCTGCGCATCTCGGAGCAGCTTTATGGGGCCGACCACAACAAAGCCCAACCGAGCGACATCGTCATCAACCCCCAGCACCAAGCATCCCCCGAGGAGACGGATGACCAGGAGGACCGGTCCCCGCAGCCGTGAGTGGTCCTCAAGGGGTGACCATTGGCTGCCCAGAGACCAAAGGGCTCGGGGCTGGGTTGAACCCTCCTGCTGTCTCCTAGGCTCTATAGGTACGTCAATGAGAAGCTCTTCTCCAAGCCCACCTATTCCAGCTTCATTAAACTGCTGGACAATTACCAGAGGACCACCGGGAAGGAGGAGGAGGTGACGGAAGAGGAGCTGCAGGAGCAGGAAAACTTCCTTCGGGAGGTGATGAAAACGGAGCTCATGAAGAAACTCTTCACCTTCCTCCGTAGCAAAAGTGAGTGGAGAGCAGGGAATGGGGATTCTGGGTGTTGGGTGTCCCAAAGGAAAGGTCCTGATGGTGGGAAGTGGTGGGAGGACTGGAATGGAGGAGCATGGAGTGGGATCTCAGGGATGGAAGGATGGGGGGAATTGAGCAGGGTGAAGGCGAATTGTTCCTAAGGGAAGTGGGACAGGGATGGATCAGGGAGCAGACTGGGACAGGGTGGAGCAGGGAGAGGACTGGGACAGGGACGGATCAGGGAGAGGGCTGGGAAAAGGGTGGATCAGGGAGAGGACTGGGAAAGGGTGGATCAGGGAGAGGATTGGGACAGGGATGGATCAGGGATAGGACTGGGACAGGGATGGATCAGGGAGAGGATTGGGACAGGGATGGACCAGGGATAGGACTGGGACTGGGATGGATCAGGGAGAGGATTGGGACAGGGATGGATCAGGGATAGGAATGGGACAGGGACGGATCAGGGAGAGGTCAGGGATGACGGATCAGGAAGAGCCCTGGGTCAGGACGCTTCTCCCATTGCTCCCATGCGGAATACCATTCCCACCGTTCCGCACAGAGCGCTATGGCTCAGAGCAGGAGTTCATTGCGGACCTGCAGGAGATGTGGTTCGGCCTCTACTCCCGAGGGGATGGGGAGAGGGACTCCAGCGGCTTCGAGCACATCTTCTCAGGTAGCACCAGCCCTGCTGGGACGGGGGGGGTTGGACAGTGCTGGGCTGGGGCTCACCCCATGCTCTGCATCCCAACCGTGTGCCCAGGGGAGGTGAAGAAGGGGAAGGTGTCCGGATTCCACAACTGGATTCGCTTCTACCTCCTGGAAAAGCAGGGAATGGTCAACTACTTCAGCCACAACTTCAACGGGCCTGTGAGTGATCCCGCGGGATGCAGGCAGCATCCCAAACCAGCCGCATCCCGCACAGGGCGAATCAGAGGCATCATTGATGCCACGTCCCCTCTGCTTCCATGGGATGGAGGCAGGAGGGTGGGAAGGGCACGGAATGGCAACGCAACACCTCCCAAAGCATAAGGGAGAGCTTGAGGTTGGGGGCTCTATCTGGGGCCCCTCAGACCAACGGGGTCAGTCCCTGGAGAGGACTTGGGGCTTTGCTGCCCCAGAAGAGGCCCTGAGCCCTGCACCCCCTTTCCGCAGTGGGACACGTATCCCGACGTGCTGGGGCTGCAGTTCAGCTGGGACGGCTTCTATAAGGAGGTGGGTTCTGCCTTCATCGGCTGCAGCCCCGAGTTCGAGCTCGGCCTCTACACATTGTGCTTCATCGCCAGGCCCGGGAGGGAGTAAGTACCATGGGCACCCGTGTGGATCTGCATCCGGCCCCGGGAGCATCCTGGGGATGTGAATGGGGCTCAGGGATGATGAGGGGACACCGAGAGCCTCCTGGAGATGTGAATGGGGCTCAGGGATGGTGTGGGGACACCGAGAGCATCCTGGGGATGTGAATGGGGCTCAGGGATGATGAGGGGACACCGAGAGCATCCTGGGGATGTGAATGGGGCTCAGGGATGGTGTGGGGACACCGAGAGCCTCCTGGAGATGTGAATGGGGCTCAGGGATGGTGTGGGGACACCGAGAGCATCCTGGGGATGTGAATGGGGCTCAGGGATGATGTGGGGACATCAAAAGCATCCTGGGGATGTGAATGGGGCTCAGGGATGGTGTGGGGACACCAAGAGCATCCTGGGGATGTGAATGGGGCTCAGGGATGATGAGGGGACACCGAGAGCATCCTGGGGATGTGAATGGGGCTCAGGGATGGTGTGGGGACACCGAGAGCCTCCTGGGGATGTGAATGGGGCTCAGGGATGGTGTGGGGACACCGAGAGCATCCTGGGGATGTGAATGGGGCTCAGGGATGGTGTGGGGACACCGAGAGCATCCTGGGGATGTGGATGGGGCTCAGGGATGGTGTGGGGACACCGAGAGCATCCTGGGGATGTGGATGGGGCTCAGGGATGATGTGGGGACATCAAAAGCATCCTGGGGATGTGAATGGGGCTCAGGGATGATGAGGGGACACCGAGAGCATCCTGGAGATGTGAATGGGGCTCAGGATGGGATCAGGGCTATAACACAAGCCATATCCCCACAGGTGTCACCTGAGCCTGGGTGGCCACAGCCTCAGCATCCAGACCTACCCCTGGACCAAGTCCACCTATGGCAATGGCAAGAAGTACATCGCCACCGCGTACGTGGTCTCACCCTGAGGCTGTGGGGAGGGGATGGCTGCAGCCCCACTCTGGGGCCAGGGGCTGCCCCACACCGGTGCCCATGGCACTGGGCAGCACTGGGACGGGGGCAGGAGCAGTGCTGGTGCTGCTGGGCAGAGCGGTGGTGGCCGAGCAGGAGGAGGGATACAGCCCCTGTTCCCATTGAGTGCCGCATCCCTTGGTTGCAGCAGAGGAGCAGGAGGGATTTGGGATGCAAAGTTGGACCCGGGAGTGAAATAAACCCTCACTTATCAGCCCTGCTGCCAGGGAGCAGCCCCTCATTGCCATGGGTCTGCGGGGGTGGGATGCGGGGATGAGGACACCGGGAAAAGCAAGGTCCTGCCAGCCAGGAACCCTCTACCCACCCCTGCTCCCACTTTGTCGCGATGCTCCCTGTGCCCTCTGAGCCTTGGGAGCTGCTTATGGGTCCTGCCCCATTGCATTGCCCCACTTGGGGGACCAAACCGGGTCCCCAGGGCTCCATCCCGGAGGTGGCCTCTCCCTGGGGCCCATCACAAGGAGATGAGGGTCTATGGTGGGTGCCTCCTCCATCCTCACCCAGATGTGCCCTCTCTGGGGTCCATGGGTCCCCAGAGACCCCCAGCCCCACAGCCAGAGCTCAGCTGCTGTGCAGCACCGTGCTCCTGGGGACAAACCCAGACCCCCTTGGGGGCAGCGGGAGGGCCACTGCGGTGGGGACACCCCCAGGATGACCCAACCCCATCCCCTGCCCCCAGGCTGGCCCAGGGGAAGGATGCTCCATGCATGGGATAAGATCCCTGTCGTCCCCATTGAATGCATTGGGATCCCTCCCCATCTCCTGCTCACCCCATGGATTTGGGAGGGGGGGGGGCAGAGGGCAGGGTACCCCCCAGCTCTTCCCTTCCCCGCTGTCCTCTCCTGCCTGCGCTGTCAGCAGCCGGATCCCAGGGTGCGGATGCTGCACGGAGGCTCCCAAAGCAGGAGCGGGGAGATTTGAGCTCCCTGACAGATGGTCGGCTCCAAGAGTTCCTTGGGAAGGGGTGGGAGATCCCCCGCCATCTGCCAGGGGTCACCGGTGACCCCCAAACCCGCCTCAGGGGAAGTGTGGGGGGGGATGCCAGAGCTTGATTTATGGAAACTCCATGGGAAAGAGAGGGAAGAGGGGGACTGGGGGGAGCTGGGATGGGTTTGGGGCAGGTCCTGTCCCGCAGTGGGGGCATCGCTCCTCTCCCGTGCCCAGGAGCTGTGGGTGCCATGGGGTGCTTCACATGGGGCTGTGGGATGAGGATGCTCCGGGCGCCTTCATCCTCCCTGCAGCCCAATAGCACCAGAGCCAGCAAGAGGCAGCGGGTGGCTGCTGCTGCCTGTGGGGCTGCCCTGGCACAGGACCCGTGTCCTCATCCTGATCCTGCATCCCTCAGCCCATTCCCATTCCTGCCCACATCGTTCCCAGCATCCTTGGTACCAAACCTCTCTGCATTGGAGGACTCCGGTGTTCCCAAGTGATGCCAGCAGCTTCCCTGCGCCCCCACAGTCGCTGCCTGCTGGGAAGATGCTTTTCCAGCTCCCATTCCTGGGATGAATGGAGATAAAACCTCACAGAGGGCCTGGGATGCTGCTGTGGTGGTGGGTTTAGTGCTGGGAGCACTTGGAAATGCTCTGGTGATGCTGGGGAGCGGCCCTGCACTTTGCATCCCAAAGGAACCCCTTGGGAGCAAGGGGGACCAAGGTGGACCCATTGCAGCTGCTCCAATGGGCCCTCTCCCTGCATCAGTTTGGACATGAGGGAGCATCCTCCTGATTCCAGGATGCTCCCGATCATCCAGCAGGAGCGGAGAAGAGGAATCACCATCAGTGGGGCTCCCTGTACCCCAAATCCCCCAAACCCCCTGGCAGAGACACTGCAGCATCCTCCACAGCATCCCCCTCATCCCAACCGCCTTCTGCTCCTCTCTGGGGCCAGCACATCCCTCCGGATCCTGGCATCCCACTCAGGCACAGGCTCCCTATGGCCAAAGGGAGCAGCACTTTGGGACCCTCCGCTTCCACCCGGAGCATTGGGAATGGGAACAAAACAAGCGGAGAAGAAAGGGAAGGGCAAGGAGAGGGGTGGAGAGGAGGGGCAGGTGTCAGCAAGCTGCCTCCAGCCATCTGCTGCCAGCTCGGGGCCCCCGGGGCCCCCCAGCTCTGTGTCTGATGGGGACAAGGCTGCCTCTCGAGGGGGGGGACACAGGGACACGTTGTGCCGGCGCGTCCCCCACCTGAGCGCAGCCCCATTGGGGAGCTCTGGAGAGGGATGCTCAGCCCTGGTCCTCCCTCCATGGGGCTGCCTGGGCGCTGTTGTCACAGCTGAGCTATGTGGGGGGCTCATGGACATGTTGCCCCACACTCATTGGGTGGAGGGGAGGTTGGGGCATGCCCTGAGCTTGCCCCAGAATGGGTGTGATGGGTCCCCTCGTGTCCCCCCTGGTGTGTGCCAGTGTCCCAGCACCCCCACAGGGAAGAGCTTCTGCCTAAGGGCTCATCTCAATCTCCCCTCTGGCAGGTTAAAGCCATTCCCCTGTCCCGTCCCTCCATCCCTTGTCCAAAGCCCCTCTCCAGGTTTCCTGCAGCCCCTTTAGGCCCTGGAGCTGCTCTAAGGTCTCCCCTTCAGGAGCCTTCTCTTCTCCAGGCTGACCCAGCCCAGCTCTCAGCCTGGCTCCAGAGCAGAGCTGCTCCAGCCCTTGCAGCAGCTCCGTGGCCTGTGGATGCTGGAGGGATGAAGGAAGGATGCAAGAGGGATGCTGAAGGGATGCAGGAGGGATGCAGGAGGGATGCTGGAGGGATGTTGAAGGGATGCTGAAGGGATGAGGGAGGGATGCTAGAGGGATGCAGGAGTGATGTTGAAGAGATGCTGAAAGAATGTGTGAGGGATGCTGAAGGGATGCAGGAGGGGTGCAGGAGGGATGCTTAATGGATGCTGAAAGGATGTTGAAGGGATGCTGGAGGGATGCGGGAGGGATGCTGAAGGGATGCTGGAGGGATGCTGAAGGGATGCAGGAGGGATGTGGGAGGGATGCTGAAGGGATGCAGGAGGGATGCTGGAGGGATGCTGAAAGGATGTGTGAGGGATGCTGAAGGGAAGCAGGAGGAATGCTGGAGGGATGCTGGAGGGATGCAGGAGGGATGCTGAAGGGATGCAAGAGGGATGCAGGAGGGATGCTGGAGGGATGCTGAAGGGATGCTGAAGGGATGCAGCTCCTTACCCCAGCTCATCTGCTGGGTCTCACCCTTGCAAACAGCTGAGCTGTCTGAAGGGATCCCTCCACGATTCCCCCTGGCACAGCCCAGGCCCTGGCTACCACCGTTATTGGAGCCTCTGCAGAGGGAGGATGAGGAGCTCACAGCCCCATTGGAGCCCCCGGAAGGCAGAGCCTGCTGCATTAGGCCCTAATCCGAGAGGCCTTGGGGAGCGTGGCTCTGGGTGGAGGCTCTAATCCCCTCCGTAAGCGATATGGCCCTAACTACCCCGATGGGACTCGGCCACATCTGGCCGGAGAAACCCGGCTATGCCTTTGCTAAGAGGATGAGGATGCAGAGGGGAAGATGCCACAAACCCTCCTTTATCCACCATGATCCCACGTCCAAGCTGGCGGGATGGGACGGTTTAACGGCTGCACTGGATGACCTTTGAGGTCTTTCCCACCCTCACTGATTCCACGATCTCCATTGGGATTACACCTACAACCGAGCTCTGCAGCCACCCTGCCGTGGGTGCTGTAACCATCCCTCTGTGCCTCAGTTCCCCTCCCCACGGGCATCACGCAGCGGGGCGCAGCCTCTTTTGTGCTGCTCCGGCTCTTTGAGGGAGCACAAAGAGGGCGCCGGCGGCACAGATGGACCCTTTCAGAGGGAAGCGGCTCCTTTCTCCGTCTGCCTCTGCCTCCGTCGCAATCCCCCTTAATTGAATCCACACTTTCATAGCTCATTACCCCCCTGATGGATTGGATCAGCCTGCGCCAGCCTCGCCGGGAGCAGTTGGCTGCTCCGCGTCCCCATGGGCAGCACGGAGAGGTGGGGAAGGGGCCCAGCGGCTTCCTGGCCGCGACCTCGGCTCAACGGCCGCAGCCAGCTGTGGTCCAGCCCCGGCCCCACACCGTGGGCGCAGCGCAGGCAGTGCCTGTGGGGCACTGAGGGGTGCTGGACCCCTCTAAGTGATACGATGGGGTCGTGGGTTGACTCAGTGGTGTTTATCTGGGGATATAAGAGCATCTCCGGGATGCAGGAGGGATGTGGGAGGGATGCTGGAGGGATGTGGGGAGGATGCAGGATGGATGCAGGAGGGATAAGGGGAGGATGCAAAAGGGGTGCAAGAGGGATGTGGGGAGGGATGCTGAAGGGATGGAAGAAGGATGCAGGAGGGATGTGGGGAGGATGCGGGATGGATGCAGGAGGGATAAGGGGAGGATGCAAAAGGGGTGCAAGAGGGATGTGGGGAGGGATGCTGAAGGGATGGAAGGAGGATGCAGGGAGGGACCAGCTCCAGCTTGGGGCATCAATGACCTCACCCTGCATCCTGCGTCACTTGTGGCAACACAAGAGCAGAGGGGGCTCAGGACCCCCAGACGCGAGGCAGGACGCCGGCACGTGCCGATCCCCCCCCCGCCACCGTGTCCATATGGAATAACGGCCGCTGCCGCTGCGGCTCCCGGCCCCGCTGCCTCATTAACCCCTGCTCCAGGCTGGATCCCAGCCCAGCTGCCAGCGATGCTCCCGGGGGCCCGGGGGTCAGGCCTGGAGTGGTTCGTGTCTGGGGTTCATGTGGGGCTGCGGCAGGGCTCCATCCTGCCCACAGCCCAGCACTACTGCTGAGCTCCATCCTGCCCATAGCCCAGCGCTGCTGCTGGGATCCATCCTATCCATAGCCCAGCACTGCTGCTGGGATCCATCCTGCCCACAGCCCAGTGCTGCTGCTGGGATCCATCCTGCCCACAGCCCAGTGCTGCTGCTGGGATCCATCCTGCCCACAGCCCAGTGCTGCTGCTGAGCTCCATCCTGCCCATAGCCCAGTGCTGCTGCTGAGCTCCATCCTGCCCATTGCCCAGCACTGCTGCTGAGCTCCATCCTGCCCATAGCCCAGCGCTGCTGCTGTGGTCCCATGGCACTGAAGGCCTTGGCTACACAGTTTGGGACCACTTCCAGGGATGGTGGCTCCATCCCTTCCCTTGGGAAGCCTGTTCCAAGCTGGATCTCCCTTCTGGGCAGGGAATTGCTCCCATCTGGGACCAATCCTCAGGGCTGGGCTGCTCCTGTCCCACTTTGCCTTCCAGTGCCCATCCCCTGCCTCAGGGTGACCCCTCAGTGTCCCCCAGCATCCAGGTACCCCCAACGCTGCTGCTGCCTTGAGCATCCCATGGGCGCACGGCCCAATCCAGCCCTTGGCTCACACCCCGGGGACCATTTGGGTTGGAAACAACCCCCAGGGGGCTCCTCATCCGATGGGCTCCCTCCTGCTTACGGCTGGGGAGGGATTGGCCATGGGATGAGTTTAAAGATGGGATTATTCCTGTTCAAACTCTGATTAAAGCCCCCTCGAGCCCTCCGGCCGCGCTGTTAAACCCAGCTCTAATCTCGCCCCGGCAGCAAGGCTCCGTCAATAGCTCCAAATCTCCCCGCTGTTGGTTTATCTGCTGGGGATTAAGCTTGGGGGGGTCCCTGAACTTGTATTAGGAGAGATAAACACACACAACCCCCCCCCCCATGAGCTCTGTGTGTGTGGGGTTGTGGTGGTCAATCACTGCCGCCCCCTCCTATGTCTCACAGGGAAGGGGATGATGACATTCCCGATGCCAGTCCCTGCCCATAGCTCCGGGATGAGTGGCTCCATCCCCACAAGCTCTGCTGTTGGCCCTGGATTTGCCATCCCTTCCTGCTGGGGCACCAGGAGCCATCCAAGGGACATCTCAGGACCATCCCACATGAGCCAAACGTGAGCTCTGAGGCTTCCAGACCAGGACAAACAGTGGGATCAGGGGGGGAAAGGATGAAGTGCTGTGTGTGGCATCCTCTAAATGAAGCCCATGGTCCACCCTGACTCCTGCACCCCCAGCTATGGTGGCACCATGTAACCCCTTTAGGATCCACCTCCTGTGCTGCAGCATGGATGCTGGTTGGATGCACTGGAAGATGCTGGATGCTGCAGGGATGGGGATGCCTCATCCATAGGAGTTACCTACTCTCACATCCATATCCAGGCATTTGGAATCATGGAAAGGAGAGCCTGGTCCTGAAGGTGCAGATGTGCAGATGATGGCTTGGTTGCCCCAAGGGCTTTGGTCAAGCCCACTTTAACTCCTGATGCAGACAAACTGCATCCCAGCACATCCCAGGGGCTCAAGCACGGTGCCACCACATTGATCCCATGGGGACCACACTCAGCTCCTCTCCTATGGGACCACAGGAACAGCCAGGAAGTTCATTGCCCAAATCTGATGTTCCCAAGGGGACAAAGACGATGAAGTCGGGAATGAAGAGCCGGACACTGCGGCTTAGTGGGAAAAGGCTGGAGGGATCCCGAGCTGCGCACGTTGCGGAGCTCAGCGGCTCTCGGGGTTATGAGATTACCACCAATATCAGGCTTACAGCTCTAAATCCAGGGTTTAACCAGGCTCAGCAATTCCGGAGCTCCGGACACCCCCTCCCTGCTCTGGAAACCAGGACAGCTCGGAGGCAAGAGCTGCTCCCAGCGCGGCTTTCCCAATGCATGGTCCTCCATGGACACCATCACCATTGACCAAGCCTCAACCTCTACCATGGGAATGCTTTGTGTGGCATGAAGCATCTCTCTTTTGGGGTCTTCCATGCTTGCACAGAGAGGACCATGTAGGAGGTTGCTCTCACTTGGCTCTTTCAGCTCTGATGGTCGCCTTCTCCTTGCATGTTCCCCAATGGCTTCCTCCTTCTATCCTTAAAACAGGGATCCTGGGCTTTGGTCAGCTCCCCAGGGATGGGCTCTGTTGTCCAATCTGACCTCCACATGGACCCACATGGAGACCCTGGTGGACTTAAAGCAAAGCTTTGATAGCCCAGGATGCATCTGGAGCTGTCTCTGCATCCCAAATCAGTGCTCATCCAGCAGCTGGAGATGATGGAGGAGATGATTGACCATAAAGGTTCCCAACAGCAGCTCCATCCTCCCTGGTCCCTTCTGATAGAAAAAGCATCCTCCAATCTCAGCGATGCCATCATGCAGGAAGGGGCAGGTTTTAACAAGGGAATGTCAATTGGTTGTTAGGGCTACATAATGGACCCTACTCGAAGGCCATTTACCCATCCATCCATAACTCAATGTGGGTCCTCACTGGGGCTGGTGAGAAGCAGCGTTGCCCTTCCCAGCATCCAGACGTTCCCAATCCCATTCCTTCCTGGTGATGGGACCTATCCCAGCCTCTCCCTATCCGATGTGGGGTGGAAGATGGACCTGCCGCATCCCAGGCTGTGCCAGTCCTGGGCAGCGCATGTATAGGCCCTATGTATATAGGTGAGGAAGGACCACGGGCTCTATTTGGAGGATACCACCCATAGGGCTTCATCCTTCTCCCCCAATCCCACTGTCTGCCCTGGTCTGGAAGCCTCAGTGCCGTGGGTTAGTGGTGGCCTTGGCATTGCTGGGAAACGATTGGATTTGATGAGCTGAAAGCTCTTTTCCAAGCGGATCCCACGGTGCACGGAGCGCTCCGGTCCTCAGCCCATTTCTGCAGCTCCAAGCTCCGTGTCCTGCAGAGCCACGTGGGATTTCCTCCACATGGAGCCCCTGCCGGCCCCGCTGCATGCACACAGGGGTATTCCCTCGCCAGCTGTGCCTCCCGGCTCTCTTGGCACAGGCTGGAGCTGCTGGAAGAGCCAATTCCCGGCTGTTGGGCACACACAGGCCCTGGGGAGCTGGCACTGAGCGGGGCTTGGCCACCGACCAGGAGGAGAAGGGCCAGGGCACAGCTGGAGCCCCAGCACCAGCGGGCAGCAGCCGCTGTCCTTGTCCCACTGCGCCCGGAGCATCACCATGGGGTCGCACTGAGCTGGGTGCGTGGTCAGGGTGTGGGTACCACACAGCCCCCGTGTGATGTGTGTAAGTCTGGGGTGCATGGAGGTGTTGTGTGGAGGTGGTGGGAAGGGTCTTCCATAGGCTGCTGTAACCCCCAGCCCATGGTGCAGAGCGGGGCAGGATGGGACTCAGCCTCATGTAGGTGCAGTCCCACGTATGTGCAGCCCCAGGAAGGAGATTCCTCATGTAGGTGCATCCCCATATAGGTGCAACCCCATGTAACTGCATCCACATGTAGATACGTTCCCATTTAAGTGCATCCTCATGTAGACGCATCCCCATGTAGGTGCATCCCCATATAGCTGCATCCCCATATAGGTTCATCCCCATGTAGATGCATCCCCATGTAGGTGCATCCCCCTGTAGGTGTATCCCCCTGTAGGTGCATCCCCATGTAGATGCATCCCCATATAGGTGCATCCCCATGTAGACGCATTCCCACATAGGTATCCATATAGCATCCCACGGAGCATCCCCATCCTGCTCCCCAAACCATCCTCTCCCCACTTACTTGTGGGACACTCAAGGTCTCTCCTCACCACCCCCTTGCCCAGGTCCTGCCCCTTGTGCAGCTCAGCCCCATCCCTCAGCCTCTCCCACCCCCTGGCAATGGGTGTGGGTGCCCCCCAACACCCACCAAGAGCCCCCAGGATCTCATGGCACAGGGACACAATGAGTGGGGTCCTCATGTGGGGGGCAATGGGGAGGAGACACCTCAATGGCAACCAGGAGCTGCTTTGGGGTTTGGAGGACTTGGGGGGCTGCAGGGGCCGTGTCATGGCAGGGTGATGGCTTGGATGGGGTGAAGCCAGAGCACACGTGTCCTCTGCATGGGCACGATGGTGCCATTCATGGAGCATGTGGGATGTGGCAGCCCTGGCCAGGACATGCATCATCACGTATGTGCGTGGCGTGTGCATGTGCACACGTGTAAAGGGCTGCCCACAAATGTCTGCGCCACATGTGGGTGATATCCGTGTGCTGCAGCAACACGTATGTGTCTGTACATGTGTGCATGTGCTTTTACATGCGTGTAAGCGTGTGCTCGTGACGTGCATCCCATGAATGCAGGCATCAGACAGGCAGAGACCTTCCCACTATAGCCCATGGCCAGCACCAGCCCCAAGGTCAGGGGTCCCAAATGGACCCCACGATGGGGGGTTTGGATGCTCTGGTCCCCCCAAGCAGCCCCTCACCAGCACCAACATCGCACTGAAGACCCCAGATAAGGAGACACCAACCCAGGGGCGATGCTGCTTGAAACAAGACCACGACTTTATTTGAGCTAAAACCCCCAAATCTGCTTTCTTTACAAAAGGATAAACGTTTGCTCTCAGTACAAAAGGGAAGAAGGGCCCGGAAGGGACCCAGGGGCCGGGCAGGGAATTCCGGAGCTGGCATCATCTCCGAATTCCCAACTCCATCCAAAACCAAGGAGCTTTGGCCACTGAGCCAATGGGACATCAAAAATAGGGGCCTGGGATTTCTTGGAGGCAAAAAGAGTTGCATAGGCTTCGGAAGTTATTGCTCATCTGGGAATACAAGGGATGAGTTGGGAGCTGCTGGGCTTCCCAAATCCAACCAACGGCCATCCTAAAGATGGGATTCCACCTTAAAGTCGGTGAAATTCTTGGTTTCACGCCTGGAAAATGGGCAGGAAGATAATAAATTAAATAAATAATGGCTAATAAATAACCCTGGAGCAAGAGCACTGCAAAGGGGACGTCTCCACAATGCTAAGGACAACTAAGCACCCGGGAGCCAACTGGGAAAGGAGGAGGCTGCTCAGCACGTGCCCTATTCCATGTGGGATGGAAGGAACTAAATGGACCCCCCCACACACACTCAGATAAATCATCAATGATCCAGGACATTCAGACACTTTTCCATTGGCAGGATGTGGTCGGGACACGGATCAGGATGGAGAGCGTTACGAACCATAAGAAGATGTGGAGCAGGAGCAAGGGTTCAGTGAGAGCTCCACTTCCAGGCAGGGTCTTTGTGCTCTGAACGGTCAGGAGTCCCATCAAGAGGTTTCAAGATCCATGTGCTGAGCATCTCATGCTGGTTGTAGGTCATAAGTAGGGCTCAGCACCAGGGCAGAATGGTGAAGGGACCGTCATGGAGAAGCTCTGAGCCTGCTGGACCAAGCTGAGCATGGATGGTGCAGCGGCAGCTAACATAAAGCTTTAAGGAGGAGCAACCGTGATGGTCTTCAGCAAGTGGTCCAGATCATTCCCTAAACAGGGAAAACCATGACCCCATCAGAGGATGTGGAATGGGAACTGGTCATCCCCAGGGGCAGAATGGGCTTTTCTCCACCTATGTGATACCCACACCCCCCAACCCCAAGGAGGGAGGAAAAGGAGCCGTAACGTCTTGGCAATGGATGATCCCAAGTGCTGGAGTGCATCAAGTCCTGCAGGGTGAAGCCACCTTCACGAGCATCTCTGGGGGAGAAGGAGATCATCACGGTGGCACCTGTTGGGATAGGACAGGAGGACCACTGAGCCTTCCCCAGCCACATCCTGCAGAGATGCTCTGAAGTCTCTCACCCCATAGTGGTGATGTCCCAGTTGCGTCCATTCTAGAACCAGCTCCACGACGATGCTGAACTTCTCTCTGCAGCAAGGATTTGGGTCTACCTCTGCTTTGCTACTCATTGAAGATGGCATTGAGCTGAGGAGCAGCTACGTGGTGTGGGTAGGACTCGTAGCCCATGTCTATGGGGATCTCGTAGCGGGGCATCGTGCTTTGGAAGTGGGAGGCATGTCCATGTGCTCCAACCAGGCTGACCGAGGGGTAGTGGGCCATGAAGGTGTAGGATTTATCCAGGTCTGGAGACCCATCTTGCTTCAAGGAGAAGTTCCCACTGATGCTCAGGGGCGGCGTCAGGGGACCCTCATAGGGAGGAGTGGTGCAATCAGAGGGATGGTTTCCAAAGGAAGCATCCACCAAGCTCTTGAAGGTGGGGGGCTTTAAATGCAGCAGATGGGTTTCCATGGTCCCATAGGGTGGGCTTGGGAGCCCCGGGGACTGGTAGCTGAAGGAATGGCTCGATATGGCCGATTCACACACCGGTGCCTTCTCCTCGTGCTTCTCCAGGAACAGGGTCTGGGGGCCCAGCTGCAGGCACCCGGCCACCAGGTTACTGGTGGGCTGGGACAAGCCCTTGCAGAGCATCTCTACGAAGCTCTTCCCTTCGGGATCCTGCCCCGTCTCGAGCACCTCGGACAGTGCCCAGATGTAATTCCTTGCCAGCCTCAGGGTCTCGATCTTGGACAGCTTCTGGGTCTTGGAGTAACAGGGCATCACCCTCCTCAGGTTGTCAAGAGCATCGTTGAGGCCGTGCATCCGCGTGCGCTCCCGGGCATTGGCCTTCACCCGCCGGGCCCTGAACCGCTCCAACCTCGCCTTGGTCATCTTCTTCTTCTTTGGTCCTCTCCTCTTGGGCTTTTCCCCATCGTCCTCTTCCTCTTCTTCCTCCTCGATGCTGTTGTGCTCTTCGTTCAAGGCAGACATCAATGCAAAAGGACCTTGCCTGCTGTCCTCTGCCTTCAGCTCATCCTTGGAGCCCAGAGCTTCGTCCATCCAGGGTTGGGTGCTCAGGAGCTCCGCCATCTCTTTGGGCTTGGCATAAGTCTTGGTCATCTCTGATCTCTGCAACAGAGGGACAAGGAGATGTTAAGGAATTACAACGGAAGAGTCACCCAATGTGATGGGGGCATTAGGGACTGAGCTCAGAATCCTCACCCAGAGACACCAACTCCTTTCTGTCCCCTAATGGTACCCACAGAACCTATTTATCCATCATCTACCTCTTTATCCATCTACAGTAACCTCTGGCGAATGCTTTGGGAAGCCACCACTGGGGCCCAGCAGCTCTTTTCCGGATCTCAGAGCTTCCAACAACTCAGCTGTGGGGTTATTCCCACTGACGAATCCCTCCCCTCGTGGCTTCAACCCTGATCATCACGTTAGGGGTTGCAACAGGGCGATGGGAAGCCTCTGGAGATGCTCCAGCGGTTGAACGTTCGCTCTGCTCCGCCTTGAGGAGCAGTCACACCACACAAACCAGCTTTGGATTCATGGTGCTGAGCCCCCAGATCCTGTCATCATCCCTGACTCATTTAATAAAGCTTAACGTGTAAGCAGCTTTGCTGAAAGTGCTGCCCAAGCCCCGGCTCCGCGGCCCCCGTCCGTTCCATGTGGAAAATCCCACTTCTAATACGCAGGATGCGGCTCAAGGCTGGATTAGGGTGTTAATTGCTGCTCACAGCCAGTGAATCCCTGGAGGACCAGGGAGCCCCAACTGATGGGGCAAGAGGGGTCTGGGAGAAGCTGGTGGGTGAAGGTGCTGAAGAGCCATCGTTGGGATGAATGGAGCTGGTCCAAATTCCTTCCGGGATCCCCAGGGCTTTGCATGGTGAGAGCAGCCCTGAACCGGCTGCGGATCTGCTCCAAGGCAGCCTAAGGAGCGCGTTCATTCCCAGAGGATCCATCCCCAAGCATCCCTGCCTGCAGCTCCCATCCCATCCCATCCGAGAGCATCCCCTGCACCAGAATCCACCCCAGAAGCACATCACTTAGTTCAGCCCCGTGTCCTCCCCATTCCCATCATTTCACAGCGCGGTATTCCCATGGAGTTTTGGAAGGTTTTCTTTTTGGAAATCCACTTTGAATTTTTAGGGATTTTATTCCTTTTCTCCAGAATATTGATGTGTCAAAAAGGTGGGAAAAGGGCACAAAAAGGGAATTGCCCAATGGAGCCACTCAGGGATTTTCCCAAGTAGGACGCTTTGGAAGTGGAAAGGGGAAGCTTTTCCAGCCCCATTAGTTTGGATCTTTCATGGAATCATGGAATGGTTTGGGTTGGAAAGGACCATAAAGATCCAGTTCCTCTTCCCTGCATCCCAACATCACCTGCAAGAACCAGAAGAAACCCAAGGCAGGAAAAAGCCCGTTGTGGCCAAAAACTTCCTTTTCAGGTAGGGAATGCTCAGCCCATCCGGCACCAGGAGCTTTCCCTTTGTGTCCCAGGCTCCCATCCCAAAACAAGTGGGTTCAATTCCTTCACCTTTCCTATAGGATCAGGAATTTGGTTTCAACCCTCCAGGCGTTTCCTTCTTGATTCCCCAAAAGAGGAAAGTTGGAGACCACGGAAATCAGGATTTGAGTCCTCCGCACTGTATCCTGCCTGGGAATACAGCAGGATGTGGCTCAGCTGTGGGGGACCCGGTGGGCTCTGGCTGAGTGCTGGCTGCATCCCAGAGGATGTTTCAATGGGAATGGGGCTGTGCTCCAGGAGCTGCCCCATCAGGATAAGAGGAACAGAAGTCGGGGGCTGGGGCAGGTTCTTCATCCCCTTCATCCCCTTCATCACCTCCATCACCATCATCACCTCCTTCACCTTCATCACCTCCAGCCCCTTCATCACCTCCTTCACCTTCATCCCCTCCATCCCCTTCATCACCTTCTTCACCTTCATCACCTCCATCCCCTTCATCACCTCCTTCACCTTCATCACCTCCAGCCCCGATGTGGCACGGATGGCACCAATGCACAACTCCGATGCTCCCCCAGCTCGGGCCCTCCCGGTCCCTCATCCCGCATCCCATCGGGATGAAGCCGCATCCCCGGGACCCAGGGAGGTCCGGCTCCATCCCACACTTCACCATCACTCCCGATATCCCCCCTCGGAGGTCTCAGAACCCCCCAGGTCTGGGTCCCGCTGCTGTCGAGGCAGAGCCCCCGGTCCATCCCCGGGTACCGGGGGGCGCCGAGCGGCCGCGGAGCCCCTCGGAGGGGTCTGCGCATCCCTTCGTGTCCCCGCACCTTCGTGTCCGCCCTTACCTGGGCACCGGAGCGAGTCCCCGCTCTCACTTGCCCCGGGGCATCGCGGCTCCAGCCCCGGAGCGGCACCGGAGCGGCACCGGCGGCGGCTCCGCTCTCGGGCGGTTTTGAGCCCGGCGCTGCCGGCGGCTCCTGCCCGGCCGCGGGTCCCGAGTGGCTCCTCCTACGGGGGGAGGCGGCCCCGGGCCCGGCTCCTCCCGCAGCCCCACCGGGGCCCCGACGGCAGCGGCCGGGGTGGGGGTCTCCGGGGGGGCACCCTGGAGTGACCCGGGGTGGGTGTCCCTGGATGAGCATCCTCGGGTGGGTGATGCCGGGGTGCCCTCAATGGGCAGCCCTGGACCAGCGCCCTGGGATGAGCACCTTAGGATGGTCGTCCATAGGTGAGCACATCTGAATGGGCACCCCTTGATGGGGACCCCTAAATGGGAACCCCTGGGTGGGCACCCCTGGAGGAGCACCCTGGGATGAGCATCCTGGGAATGGGCATCCATAATGAGCACCTCTGGATGGGCACCCCTTGATGGGGACCCCTAAATGGGAACCCCTGGGTGGGCACCCCTGGAGGAGCACCCTGGGATGAGCATCCTGGGGTGAACACATTAGGATGGGCATCTAAAGGTGAGCACATCTGAATGGGCATCCCTTGATGGGCACCCCCGGACCAGCACCCCTAAATGGGAATCCATGGATAGGCACCCCTGCACCAGCACCATTATATCAGCATCGTGGGATGAAGACCTTGAGATGGGCATCCATAGGTGAGCACTCCTGAATGGGGACACCTAAATGGGCACCCCTGAATGGGCATCCCTGGGCCAGCACCCTTGGATGAGTACTCTGGGATGGGCACCCCTAGATGGGCACCCCTGAATGGGGACCCTCAAATGGGCACCCCTGTATGGACAGCCTGGATGGGCACCCCTAAATGGGAATGCCTGGACTGGTACCCTTGGAAGAGCATCCTGTGATGAGCACCTTAGGATGGAAACCCTTAGATGGGCACCCCTAGATGAACAGCATGGATGGGGACCCCTAAATGTGCACCCCTGGGGGGGTACCCCCGGATGAGCATCCCTTGATGGGGACCTCTAAATGGGGGCTCCTCCATGGGCATCCCTGGACCGGTACCCTTGGAAGAGCACCTGTGATGAGCACCTTAGGATGGGGACCCCTGGCTGAGCACCCTGATGGGTGCTCAGCTCACCCAGCACCATGAC
This sequence comes from Amazona ochrocephala, assembly GCA_039720435.1. Lineage (NCBI taxonomy): Eukaryota > Metazoa > Chordata > Aves > Psittaciformes > Psittacidae > Amazona > Amazona ochrocephala. The sequence continues at coordinate 1,854,546 of CM077900.1, forward strand.
AGCCCCTCCATGGGGGGAGTCCCCCCCATCCCACAGTGCCAAAGGGCTGGGGGGGGGAAGACCCGGGTGTCACCATTCAGCACCCCCCTTGTCCAGGCGCTGCCGCAATGACACCGGTGCTGGGACACAGGTGGGGGGGGGGACACTGATGACACCCCAAAAGTCATCCCCCCCCCATTCCCCTCCATCCCTGCTCAGTCCCTGATCCCGGATCTCAGCATCACAGCATGGGATCAGCGTGGGACCATCCCGCAGGACCCTTCCCCATCATCCCAAACGCTGACAACCGCGGCTCCGGCAGCCCGGGATTAGCGGGAATAGCGATGAGTTGGGTCCTGGATTCATGGCTCCATTCCCGGCTCCAGGCAGGGGAAAGCAGGAACAGATTGCGGCCAATAAATCTGCCTGTTGCCACGTCCGGCCCCGGCCCCAGCCCCTCCCTGGCAGATGGTTCCAACAGGTCCCAGCACCCGCACAAAGGGGCCGGTGGGTGCCCCAGGGATGGGGGGGGGGGCACACAGTGAAAGGTTCCCCCCCCCTCCCCTCCATTGCCATCGGTAACTCCAGGATCTGGGAATGGGAATGACCCCGGAGCGATGGAGGGGGCCTTGTGCGCTGCCGGCCACGTGCCGCTGCCTCAGCCCATTGTGTGGGGCTCGGCATCTGCTGGCGCTGCCCCCCCCCCCCCCCCCCCCCCGGGACTACGCTCACAACGTGTTCCACCTCCCCATTCCCGCCTCCAGCCCTTGGGAACACCGGGATGGGGAGGTCGGGGTGGGCAGAGGGGGGGGGGGGGGCTGCGGCGGGAGTGCAGGGAGAGCCCCCGTCCCCTTCCCGGGTGGCACTGGGGCACTCCAAGGTGGACTTTCCATCCCTTCTGGGTGTCCTCCATCCCTATTGAGCCTTTCCATCCCTTCTGGGTGTCCTCCATCCCTATTGAGCCCTCCCATCCCTTCTGGGTGTCCTCCATCCCTATTGAGCCTTTCCATCCCTTCTGGGTGTCCTCCATCCCTGTTGAGCCCTCCCATCCCTTCTGGGTGTCCTCCATCCCTATTGAGCCCTCCCATCCCTCAGGGCTCCCCACATCCCACCCTGTCCCCCCCATCATCACCTCAGCACCCCACATCCCTCCCCAGCTCTCCATTCCCAGGCACTGGTGGCTCCAGTCAGCAGCTCATCACCCCACACCACCCCACAGCAGCCTCAGCTCAGGGGTCCCCATCGCCCTGCACTGTCCCATCATCCCTGCGCATCCCGAGCCTCAGTTTCCCTCTTTGCTGAGGGGCTTTGAGCAAACCATGAGGAACAGAGCGCATCATCCCCATGACACCTCGAGATGTGCTGGGGATGCAGCCCGGGATATGGTGATGCTCCACCTCAATGATGCTCTACCTAAGGATGCTCCACCTCAATGATGCTCCACCTCAATGATGCTCTACCTCAATGATGCTCTACCTAAGGATGCTCCACCTAAGGATGCTCCACCTCAATGATGCTCTACCTAAGGATGCTCTACCTAAGGATGCTCCACCTCAATGATGCTCTACCTAAGGATGCTCCACCTCAATGATGCTCTACCTAAGGATGCTCCACCTAAGGATGCTCCACCTAAGGATGCTCCACCTAAGGATGCTCCACCTCAATGATGCTCTACCTAAGGATGCTCCACCTAAGGATGCTCTACCTAAGGATGCTCCACCTAAGGATGCTCCACCTAAGGATGCTCCACCTCAATGATGCTCTACCTAAGGATGCTCCACCTAAGGATGCTCCACCTCAATGATGCTCTACCTCAATGATGCTCCACCTCAATGATGCTCTACCTAAGGATGCTCCACCTAAGGATGCTCCACCTAAGGATGCTCCACCTCAATGATGCTCTACCTAAGGATGCTCCACCTCAATGATGCTCTACCTAAGGATGCTCCACCTTGAGGATGCTCTACCTGAGGATGCTCCACCTGAGGATGCTCCACCTCAGTGATACTCCCCCTCCATGACTCCCCACCTCGATGATGCTCCACTTGGGAAGGGGATGAAGCCACCACTCCAATGCTCCGGGCAGGATGCAAAACTTCACAGGCGCAGAGCACCACTTGGGAATGATGGGACATAGGGGACACTCATCCCACCGTGTCCCCTGTGTCCCACCATCACCCCAGGCCACCATCCCTCACCCAGCGTCCCTCCATCCCCTCATCTCAGAGGAGCCACAACAGAAGGGAGCGTAATTCCTAGTGTCAATAGTGGGAATGCCGCTTCCTGCCCATCTGGGCTGGAATTCCCGGCTCCGTGCGGCAATTACCGTGGATTAACGGGATCTAATTTAATCCCGGCAGCTGCTCCCGGGATGCTTCATTAACATCACACTGGGGAATGCGATTACGGAGGAACCAGGGCTCCAATGGGACACGGAGGTGCCCCTGCCCGTGAGCACCCGGAGAGGTGATGGGATGGGGCTGGGACAAAGGGATGTGGGCCCTGGGGACCCCTCGGATCCATTTTGGGTGCTCCCAAGCCCCATCGTGATGGTCCAGCACCATGAAAGGGTGTTTAATGGAGACGGGACACGGCGGGGGGGGGGCACGGTGGCCCCATCACTCCCTGCAGCACCTCCTGCCCCCCAGACCCCCAATGTGGGGCACAAAGAGGGGACTGACGCTGTTGATGGCTCTCATGCTTCCTGCCTCAGTTTTCCCTGTATCCCTGTGCCGTGCCCGTGGCCTGCACCCCAAATCCCTGCTGGGTTCCCATTAATCCCATGGGATCTGCAGCCCCGCGTCCATCACCGCAGTGGCTCAATGGGAGCCCGGGGAGCGCCGGCTGCGGATCCGCATCCCCGGGCGGGAGCTGACATCTGCTGGTGGGAATCCTCGGCATTCCCGGCTCCCGGGGCGGACCGGGGGGGGTCTGGATCCCGGGGTCACCTTAAATATGGAGCAAGCGACAGCTCGTCCAGGCAGGGATGCTCCATGGGGAGCAACGCTGAGGACATGGGCACAGCCCTGGGATGCAGGGGGTTTGGGGTGCAGGACATGGGTACAGCCCTGGGGTGCAGGGGGTTTGGGGTACAGGACGTGGGCACAGCCCTGGGGTGCAGGGGGTTTGGGGTGCAGGACATGGGCACAGCCCTGGGGTGCAGGGGGTTTGGGGTGCAGGACATGGGCACTGCGCACCTTTGGGGGGCCAGGGCTGTGGATGGACGCTGCCCCCGGCATTCCACAGCCCCGCATTCCTGCAAAGAGCCTCTTGGGATGTACCTGGAGCCGGTCCCAAAGCCCGCAGAGCCTGGGGGAGGTTTTGTCTCTGGTCCATGAGCCCTCAGCCAGGCTCTGCGGGAGGATGGGGATGAGAGGGAGGAGGAGAAGCAGAAGGGGAATGCGATGGGGAAGAGGAAGAGAAAAGGGGAAGGGGAAGGGGAAGGGGAAGGAGAAGGAGAAGGAGGAGAAGGAGAAGGAGAAGGAGAAGGAGAAGGAGAAGGAGAAGGAGAAGGAGAAGGAGAAGGAGAAGGAGAAGGAGAAGGAGAAGGAGAAGGAGAAGGAGAAGGAGAAGGAGAAGGAGAAGGAGAAGGAGAAGGAGAAGGAGAAGGAGAAGGAGAAGGAGAAGGAGAAGGAGAAGGAGAAGGAGAAGGAGAAGGAGAAAGGGAAGGCAAAGGGGAAGGGGAAGGTGAAAGGGAAGGGGAAGGGGAAGGAGCCGGAGGATCAGGAATAGGACCAGGATGAGGATCAGGAATAGGATGGGGATGAGGACCGGGATGAGGATCAGGAATAGGATGGGGATGAGGATCAGGAATAGGACCAGGATGAGGATCAGGAATAGGATGGGGATGAGGACCGGGATGAGGATGGGGATGAGGAGCAGGAATAGGATGGGGATGAGGATCAGGAATAGGACCGGGATGAGGATCGGGAATAGGGTGGGGATGAGGGGCAGGATGAGGATGGGGATGAGGAGCAGGAATAGGATGGGGATGAGGACCGGGATGAGGAGCAGGATGAGGATGGGGATGAGGATCGGGATGAGGATGGGGATGAGGAGCAGGATGCGGGTGCGGCCGCAGCTCCCGGGCAGCCTCCGCGGGCCGCAGATGCTGCGCTCGGGGCCGGGCTCTGCCGTTTGGCTCCGGCCTCCCGCAGCTGCCGCCTCCACCGCCCCGAGCAGCCCTGGCCCGGGCCCCGCAGCGGCGGCCGCGGCTCCTGCTCCAGCCCGGCCCTGCCCGGATGCGGCTCCGGAGGGGGGGGTCAGGGGGAGCCCCTTCCCTATGAGGGCGCTGAGGAGCTGGGGCTGCCCCATCCCTGGGCTTGGAGCATCCTGGTCCAGTGGAAGTGTCCCTGCCCCATAGAACCGCTTTAAGGCCCCTTCCATCCCAAACCATTCCATGATTCCATTATCTGCTCCGGGAAAGCATCCCCATGGAAGAGGAGCCCCAGCATCTCTATGGGATCCAGCCAAGGGGTGGCTTTGCTGGAGGAGCTGCGGAAGGGGATGCTGCCAGGCTCAGAGCATCCCTATGGATCCCCAGGCTCCCTGCCGGGAAAGGGCTGCTCTTTGCAGGGAGTGTTGGAGAATTTAAAGGAAATCCATTATGGGATGGGTTAATTGGACCTGGATCCTGCTCCCTGCTGAGTGCCCGGGTCTGGCTGGCAGGAACGGGAGGTGCAGTTAACTGGAGTCATCCCGCTGCATCTCCCAGCCCCAGCTCCCAACGCAGCGCACGCATGGATCCAGCAGCCATGGATGCTCCTGAGGGGAGCAGAGCAGGAGGGGACATCCCCGGACACTGTGATGCCATCAGGAGACACTGGGACCAGGACACAGGAGCTGCGCCCTGGGACCGCATCCAGCCCCATCTCATCCCTAGGGATGCTTTAGACCTGGATATAAAGGCTTCCAAAGGCTCAGAGGTGTTGGATTGCGGCTGAACCCCACCTCCAGAGCCCTCCAGTGCTCCCCAGTCTGGTTACTGGGGACCCCACACCCCTTTGGGGTCACCAGCTCCTCATCCAGCCAGGATCCTGCATCCCGGCGCATCCTCCCTCAGCACCTTCTGCTCAAACAGGGCCCTTTTTAAGGTCAATTCTTGAGGTTTAGGGACAATTCCAGCTCTGATTTCACCGCTGCATCCCAGCGGATCCATCCCTTCTAACGCGCTCCATCACCTCCGGGAGCAGAGATGGGATGAGGAGCTGTCAGGAATAACTTGGCCCCTCTCCCTGGGGCCATCCCACTCCCTCAGCGCCCTCACCAGGAGCCTTTTCCTGCGGGAAAAGGGCCAGGAATTGCTGCTTGCGCTGCTTCGGAGGCTGAGATTGCTCTCACCTGCAGTGGGAAGCAGGAGGTGGCCGCAGCTCTCATTGCTGCATTCATTTGCCCACCCCCTTCACATCCTTTGGCCACCAAAGAGCTCCACGGCGCTTGCTCCACACTTTCCAATGCCCCAAATCCCACTTTCCTGCCTCAAAAAGCAGCTGGGAGCTGCCAGGAGGGAGGTGGGGTGAGATGCGAGCAGCTGGAGGAGGAGGAGGCAGCTCTGCCATGGGGATGAGGCAATTCCCTGCTTTATCCCACCAGGAGTTTAGTTGGGGGGGGGGGATCATTCATTATCCCATCACCAGTGAGGACAATCAGGATTTGCGGATGCTCCAAGCCATGACCCTCTTCCCACTGGGAAGAGCTGGAAACCAGTGAGCCCCAGTACAGCGGTGTACTGGCTGACTGGGATTGGGGTACGTGTGGATTGGGGGGGGGGTACAACCCAAAGCTGCACCCCGGGATGCCCGGACCTCCTCAGGACCTCCTTATCCCAGATGGAGCTGTGTCTCTCGGGAGCATCCCACGACTCCAAAGTGACATTGGAGCTTCTCCCACCCCCATGCCTGGGAACATCACCTGCTTCCCACAGAGCTGCCAGCATCATCCTCATTGCCATGGCAACCAGGCTGCATCCCACCCCCCCCCCAAGGCAGGGTTGGGCCCATGGGGGGTGTCAGAGCTTCAAATCCAACACTCGGCTCCATGCAGGACATCCATGTGTGGAGTAAGAGGGATATGTGGGATTGTGGGGATATTGGGACAGGGTGGTGGCAGGAGGACCCCCCCAGGGCTGCTGATCACCCCTTGGTGATGGCAAAGGGAAGGGGGTGAAAGCCATTAGTCCCAATGAGGATAGGAGATGATGGATGGGGCAGGGACCTGCTTGTCCCCATGTCCCCACCCCAACACCCAGCGTCCCCTCGTGTCCCAGCACTTCCCACACCCAGAGCACCGGGATAGGCCAGAGCATCACCAGGCTGGTGGGATCTAAAGGTGGTTTGGTGGGATGGAAGGTGATTTGGTGGGATATAAAGGAGGTTTGGTGGGATATAAATGCGCTTTAGAGGGATCTAAAGGTGGTTTGGTGGGATGGAAGGAGGTTTGGTAGGATACAAAGGTGGTTCGGTGGGATGGAAGGTGATTTGGTGGGATATAAAGGAGGTTTGGTGGGATCTAAATGTGGTTTTGTGGGATCTAAAGGTGGTTTGGTGGGATGGAAGGAGGTTTGGTGGGATATAAAGGAGGTCTGGTTGGATGGGGAGAGGTTTGGATGCTCAGTGCTGAAGGCAGGAACAGAGAAGGAGCCAGACATGGGGACATCAACAATGGGGACCCACCATGGCAGGTTCCGTTTGGGAAGAGGTCCCCAGGGCTCAACCAGCTCCATGGGCACCTGAATTGAGTTGAGAGCACTTGGGTCATCCAAAGGAGCTGCTCCATTGGGAAGCAGGAACACATCTTGGATGAGACCAGAGCTGGGCTGGTTTCCATCGCTCCTGGCCATGGTTCCAGGCAAACACCAGCCGGGACGGGATGGGATGAGATGGGATGGGATGGGATGGGATGGGATGGGATGGGATGGGATGGGATGGGATGGGATGGGATGGGATGGACAGGACATGCAGCAGTTAAGGGTTTGCTTTATTGGTGCCTATGGAGCGCTGTTGGTGCAGAAGATCCTCGGGATGAGTCAGGAATCAACCGGACCCAGCACCATGGAGCTGGTGCAGGGCCAGGAGGGCTTGGGATGAGGAGGGGACACATCCTGATCCTCACGGAGCACCTGGGAGAGACTCACATGGAGGAGGACCCGGTCCTGGGGCTCCAATGCCACCAAAGATGATCCCCAAGAGCCCAGAGCTGGCTCCAGGTTTGCCAATGAGACACAGGGGGATGTGGAGGTCCTTGGTACAGGATCAGGGGAGGGTTGATGGGATGGGGGGAGGTTTGGTGGGATGGAAGGTGGGTTTATGGGATCTAAAGGTGTTTTGGTGGGACGGAAGGTGGGTTTATGGGATCTAAAGGTGGTTTGGTGGGATGGAAGGTGGGTTTATGGGATCTAAAGGTGGTTTGGTGGGATGGAAGGTGGGTTTATGGGATCTAAAGGTGGTTTGGTGGGATGGAAGGTGGGTTTATGGGATCTAAAGGTGGTTTGGTGGGATGGAAGGTGGGTTTATGGGATCTAAAGGTGTTTTGGTGGGATGGAAGGTGGGTTTATGGGATCTAAAGGTGTTTTGGTGGGATGGAAGGTGGGTTTATGGGATCTAAAGGTGGTTTGGTGGGACGGAAGGTGGGTTTATGGGATCTAAAGGTGTTTTGGTGGGATGGAAGGTGGGTTTATGGGATCTAAAGGTGTTTTGGTGGGACGGAAGGTGGGTTTATGGGATCTAAAGGTGTTTTGGTGGGACGGAAGGTGGGTTTATGGGATCTAAAGGTGGTTTGGTGGGACGGAAGGTGGGTTTATGGGATCTAAAGGTGGGTTTATGGGATCTAAAGGTGTTTTGGTGGGATGGAAGGTGGGTTTATGGGATCTAAAGGTGTTTTGGTGGGATGGAAGGTGGGTTTATGGGATCTAAAGGTGGTTTGGTGGGACGGAAGGTGGGTTTACGGGATCTAAAGGCAGGTTTATGGGATCTAAAGGCAGGTTTATGGGATCTAAAGGTCGTTTGGTGGGATGGAAGGGACTTACCGTGCTTCTCAATGGTCATCTGGAGGAGAGAACACCCCAGAGGTGAGACCTGACCCAGTCCCATCAGCGCCCATTGCAGAGGGGTGGGAAGGAGCGGGGGCCACGGCAGAGCCCCCCATTGCTCCCCATTCCCTGCTCACCCCAAGAGGCTGCTGCTCAGGCCCTTCACCAGCTTGTCCAGCAAGTCCAGGATCAGGTTCAGTGCTCCCTCATCTCTGGCCCTGACTGCCACATCACCTACAGGGAGCATTGGGGTGACCGGAGCCCCCTGGGGTCCTCCTCATCCCATCCATGGTGCATCCCACCCACCCAAAGCAGCGTTCCCAACGCCTGGAACTTTGTGCTACCCCCTTGGCCAAGGCCACCGTCTCCTTCCCTGTCCCCAAAGGGGCTGGGGCTGCTCAACCCCTTGTGAGTCAGAGAGGAGAGGGATGCAGGAGCATCCTCACCCACCAGGAGCATCCCCAGCTCTGGAACCCCAAAGATTCCCTGCAGGGCTCGAAGCCCCGGGGGGCGGTTTCACCCCACGGTGAGAAGGATCCACACTGGAGACCCCAAACTCACTGGTGCTTGTGGGGGACATCCCATCAAGAGGAGCTGTGGGAAGAAGAGACCCCGTCACCCACCTCTATGGGGCATTGGGCCCCCCCCATCCTGTGCCCCATGGGGACCACGCCATCAGCATCCCTATGGGATGGGCCCCACTCACCGCCCGCAGCCAGGCTGCAGCTGAGCCCGGCCAGCAGCAGGATGAGCAGGAGCTTCATGGTGCCAGAGGGATCCGGAGCGCAGGAGCCACTCGGGAATGGGCTGGGATGGGCTCAGGGCCTTATGAAGGCAGCAGGAGCCAATGGGAGGGAGCTTGGGGCATGCCAGGGGTGGGAATGTGCCTGGTCCCGGGCACCCGGCCAGGGGCTGGATTAGCTGGGATTAGACCTGAGCCCCTCTGGGCACAGCAACGGCCCCAGTGCCAACCCCAGAGCACCCAAACCAACCCCAATGTGCCCAAACAAACCCCAATGTACCCAAACCAACCCCAATGCACCCAAACCAACCCCAGAGCACCCAAACCAACCCCAATGCACCCAAACAAACCCCAATGTACCCAAACCAACCCCAGAGCACCCAAATCAGCCCCAATGCACCCAAACCAACCCCAATGTACCCAAACCAACCCCAGAGCACCCAAATCAGCCCCAATGCACCCAAACCAACCCCAATGTACCCAAACCAACCCCAGAGCACCCAAATCAGCCCCAATGCACCCAAACCAGCCCCAATGCACCCAAACCAGCCCCAATGCACCCAAACCAACCCCAATGCACCCAAACCAGCCCCAATGCACCCAAACCAGCCCCAATGCACCCAAACCAGCCCCAATGCACCCAAACCAACCCCAATGCACCCAAACCAACCCCAATGCACCCAAACCAGCCCCAATGCACCCAAACCAGCCCCAATGCACCCAAACCAACCTCAATGCGCCCAAACCAACCCCAGAGCACCCAAACCAGCCCCAATGCACCCAAACCAACCTCAATGCACCCAAACCAACCCCAATGCACCCAAACCAACCCCAATGCACCCAAACCAGCCCCAGTGCACCCAAACCAACCTCAATGCGCCCAAATCAACCCCAATGCACCCAAACCAACCCCAGAGCACCCAAACCAACCCCAATGCACCCAAACCAGCCCCAGAGCACCCAAATCAACCCCAATGCACCCAAACCAACTCCAATGCACCCAAACCAACCCCAATGCACCCAAACCAGCCCCAGGGGTGCTGCTAGGAGTTAATGGGGTGCTACTGGAGTGAATGGGGTGATGCTGGTGTGGATGTGGTGCTACTGAGGTGAATGGGGTGCTATTAGGAGTGAATAGGGCGTTTCTGGATACGGATGGGGTGTTACTGGGGTGAATGGGATGATGCTGGGTTGAATGGGGTGCTGCTGGATGGAGGTGGGGTGCTACTGGGGTGAATGAGGTGATGATGGGGTGAACGTGGTGATGGTGGGGTGAACGGGGTGTTACTGGGGTGAATGGGGTGCTATTGGATGGGGATGGGGTGCTATTAGGAGTGAATGGGGTGCTGCTGGATGGGGATGGGGTGCTATTAGGAGTGAATGGGGTGCTGCTGGATGGGGATGGGGTGCTATTAGGAGTGAATGGGGTGCTGCTGGATGGGGATGGGGTGCTATTAGGAGTGAATGGGGTGCTGCTGGATGGGGATGGGGTGCTATTAGGAGTGAATGGGGTGCTGCTGGATGGGGATGGGGTGCTATTAGGAGTGAATGTGGTGATGCTGGGGTGAACGGGGTGTTACTGGGGTGAATGGGGTGCTATTGGATGGGGATGAGGTGCTATTAGGAGTGAATAGGGTGCTGCTGGGGTGGATGGGGTGCTATTAGGAGTGAATAGGGTGCTGCGGGGGTGGATGGGGTGCTATTGGGAGTGAATGGGGTGCTGCTGGGGTGGATGGGGTGCTATTGGGAGTGAATGGGGTGCTGCTGGGGTGGATGGGGTGCTGCTGGGAGCGGATGGGATTCCACACCAAGCCCATTCCCAGCTGCAGATCCACGTCTGCAGCTCCTGGCCCATTCCCAACCTCGCAGACAGCTCCTGCTCCCCGTGGGCAGCTGCTCCCACACCTCAGCCTCCTCATCCCTCCGGAGGGCCGCATCCAACCCGGCTCTGCTGGCGCCGGATCCGCGCTGCTCATCCCGGCATTCCAATGCTCTGCAGGGGCCTGAGGCCTTGATCCAATGTAAATCCTGTGGGATGGGGGTGTCAGGAACATCACAGCAAGAGCCCAGAGCTCCCCATTGACCGCTGGACCCATGAATCACCACCTGGTCCCTTGGCTGCCTCTTGGCTTGAGGACAGGGAATGAATCCATGGTGTTCCCGTGCCCAGTGCCCGAGGGAGGATTTGTGCCTCGTATCCTGCTTGGAGCCTGCTCCTCAGAGCATCCCATTCATTGCGGGTGGGAATGGGGGTGAGGAGAAGCTCCCAGGGCAGGATTGCAGCACCCGGATGCAGGATGTGGGATGTTCCAAGTGCTCCGGGGAGAGAACACCCAAATCCCAGTGTGGGAACACCTCATCCTGGGGCTGGGCCATTGGGGTTTGCTCCATCCCACCGGATTCAGCCATCGCCACATTAAAAGCAGCCTCAGGAGCACCGAGGGCTTCCAGGTTTCCATGCATTGGGACGGAACTCTTGTTCTTTGGGATCAGCAGGGAAGCTGGATGAAGATGTCCCAATGTATCCCTATGTCACCAGCTCCTTGGTCCTGATTGACCAAGGTTTTGAGCTTCATCCCAATCCATTCCCAATTGGGATGAGGATGGTCCCAAGTGTCCCTGGGAAGGGGTAACCCTGAGCTCCAGCTGTGCTCCAAGGATGGAGCCAAAGGCTTTTGGAATCCCCATCCGGGATGCACCCAATGCATGGGGTTTATTTCTGGGATGAAAGACCAGGATGGCTCCATAGGAGCAGGAGCATCCATGCTCGGGGGTCCCCTATGGACCACCAGGGATGTGGATAAAGCTCCTCCCTGGGCAGCAGGACCCAGCACGGAGCATCCCTGGCACGTTGGGAATGTCCCCCCTTATCCGGAACCCACGGTTGGGCCGTGGGGCTAATCCAGGATAATCCCATCTTTGGCTGCTCTCCATAGGGAAGTGCTGGGGTTTGTTTATCCACCAGGACCTTCCTTTCCCAGAGCTCCAATGCGGATGCCCTGGGGCCATCGGAGCGGAGGCTCCTGGACCAGGGGACCATAAGGAGATGAGGGACCACGGTGGTGCTGGCTCCTTGCTGAGGTTATGGGGCTCTTGTCCCCATCCATGGATGGGTTTAGGGGACCAGGAATGGAGCTGAGCCTCGGTGTGGTCCAATGGGAATGATGTCCATGGGGATGGGGCCCACATCCCTGGGGACAAAAGGCACCAAGAGCAGCAGCAGTAGCGCAGGAGGGGTTAAGGAGAATGGACTCAGCACCATCTCTGTGTGGTTTCCTTCTGCTGCCCACATCTCATGGAGGGGATGAGGAGCACGGAGCCCATGAGATACGGAGCAGGAAGGGGAGGAACCAGGAAGCCACGAGACGCCCCATAAGGACACAAGAGGGAGGTGCAGGAGGGGCCTGAAGATGGAGAAGCCAAAGAAATCCCAACACGCATCCATGAGCCCCCGAGCTGGGATGGGCCATGGGGTCCATAGGGCTGGAACCCCCCATCCAGGGATGAAGGCAACCGCGTTCCTTTGGGAGCTTTATTTTACCCAGCAGATCCCATTCCTAGTGTCACACGGGTGACCAAAGTGCAAGTGATGTCCCCAAGAGCCAGGGCTGGGTTTGGGGACACGTCCATGGGGGTGGGGATGGGGACATGTCCATGGGAACGGGGACACGTCCATGGGGATGGGGACACATCCATGGGGATGGGGACACATCCATGGGAATGGTGACACGTCCATGGGGGTGGGAACACATCAGTAGGGATGGGGATGGGGGCACATCCATGGAGATGGGGTCATGTCAATGGGGATGGGGACATGTCCATGGGGATGGGGACATTCCCTGACCCTATCCCAGCCCTGGCAAAAGTCCTGAGTCAAAAGGATTTCTGTGCCACACACACACACGTGTACACATACACATGTGTACCCACACGTGCACACACATGTACACATGCACACACACACGTGCCCACACACACGTGCACCTACACGTGCATCCACATGTGCACACACACACACGTGCACCCACACGTGCACACACATGTACACACACACACACACATGTGCCCACACACACATGTACACACACGTGCATCCACACACGTGCCCCCCCCTGCCCACACGTGGTTGCAGTGCCAGGGTCCCGCTGGCTCCCAGCCCCCAGGGGTGGCCTCAGGACCTGGGCTGGGAGCTGAGCCCCGGCACCGGATCCTCCACGAAGCCGCTGCTGTCCGAGTGCCCACTGCTGGCGTGGAGCAGGAAACCTGCGCATGGGACACGCGTGGGGACACGTGGGACATGCGTGGGACATGTATGGGACATGTATGGGGACAGGTGGGACACACATGGGACATGTATGGGGACATGTATGGGGACAGGTGGGACATGCATGGGGTGTGTATGGGGACACGTATGAGGACATGCATGGGGACATGTATGAGGACATGCATGGGGACATGTATGGGGACATGTATGGGGACATGTGGGACATGCGTGGGACATGTATGGGACATGTATGGGGACAGGTGGGAACATGTATGGGAACATGTATGGGGACATGTGTGGGGACATGTATGGGGACATGTATGGGGACATGTATGGGGACATGTATGGGGACATGTATGGGGACAGGTGGGACATGCATGGGGTGTGTATGGGGACATGTGTGGGGACATGTATGGGACATGTATGGGGACAGGTGGGACACGCATGCGACACGCATGGGACATGTATGGGACATGTATGGGGACAGGTGGGAACATGTATGGGGACATGTATGGGGACATGTATGAGGACATGTATGGGGACATGTGGGACATGTATGGGATGTGTATGGGGACATGTATGAGGACATGTGTGGGGACATGCATGGGGACATGTATGGGGACATGTATGGGGACATGTATGAGGACATGTGTGGGGACATGCATGGGGACATGTATGGGGACATGTATGGGGACATGTATGAGGACATGTATGGGGACATGTGGGACATGTATCGGGACGTATGGGGACACGTGGGACATGTATGAGGACACGTGGGACATGTATGAGGACATGTGTGGGGACATGTGGGACATGTCTGGGGACATGTGGGACATGTATGACAACATGTGTGGGGACACGTGGGACATGTATCGGGACATGTATGGGGACACGTGGGACATGTATGGGACATGTATGGGGACATGTGTGGGGACATGTGGGACATGTATGGGACATGTATGGGGGCATGTATGGGGACACCTGGGACATGTATGGGGACATGTCTGGGGACATGTGGGACATGTATGGGACATGTATGGGGGCATGTATGGGGACACGTATGGGGACATGTATGGGGACATATATGGGGACACATATGGGGACGCATATGGGGACACGTACGGGGACACATATGGGGACGCATATGGGGACACGTACGGGGACACATATGGGGATGCATATGGGGACATGTATGGGGACACGTGGGATACGTATGGGGACATGTATGGGGACAGGTGGGAACATGTATGGGGACACGTATGGGGACACATGGGACTTGTATAGGGGTATGTGGGACATGCATGGGGACACGTATGGGGACACACTCTGCCTTCCCATTGTGGGAAACCCCCATAACTTACTTCTGCGGATGGCAGCAGAGGGATGGAGGGACCGGATGGGTTCCTTGTGGGCATCACCATCACCATCGCAACCATCATCATCACCATCATCATCATCACCATCACCATCATCATCACCATCATCACCATCACCATCCTCCTCCTCCTCGCTGGCGCTCAGCACCTGCAGCAGGATGGGTGAGGAGTTGCACACGTGTGTAAATCACTGCATCCCTCTGATGTGTGTGCAAGGCATGTGCACACGTGTGAGCCCACAGCCCAGCTCCCCCCAGCCCCAGGCTCCATTGGAAGCTCTCAATCACTCACACCTGAGAAGCCCGGGAATGCTCCAGGGATGTTCCCGCTCCTGCTGCTTCCCAGAACACCCAAAGCCAAAGGGACCCCGCTTTGTGCTGCTGCTCCTTGGTCCCAGCCCCTTCCTGCCCTGCATCCCACTGCACCCATCACCCTGGTATCCATCCATCACCCTGGTACTTCCCCATCACCCTGGTATCCCTCCATCACCTTGGTATCTCCCCATCACCCTGGTACCCATCCATCACCCTGGTATCCATCCATCACCCTGGTACCCATCCATCACCCTGGTATCCATCCATCACCCTGGTACCCATCCATCACACTGGTACTTCCCCATCACCCTGGTATCCCTCCATCACCTTGGTATCTCCCCATCACCCTGGTACCCATCCATCACCCTGGTATCCATCCATCACCCTGGTACCCATCCATCACACTGGTACTTCCCCAGCACCCTGGTATCCCTCCATCACCCTGGTACCTCCCCATCACCCTGGTACTCATATATCACCCTGGTATCCCTCCATCATCCTGGTACCTCCCCATCATCCTGGTATCCCTCCATCACCCTGGTACCTCCCCATCACCCTGGTATCCATCCATCACCCTGGTACCTCCCCATCACCCTGGTACCTCCCCATCACCCTGGTATCCCTCCATCACCCTGGTACTTCCCCAGCACCCTGGTATCCATCCATCACCCTGGTATCCATCCATCACACTGGTACTTCCCCATCACCCTGGTATCCCTCCATCACCCTGGTATCCCTCCATCACCCTGGTACCTCCCCATCACCCTGGTATCCATCCATCACCCTGGTACCTCCCCATCACCCTGGTACCTCCCCATCACCCTGGTATCCCTCCATCACCCTGGTATCCCTCCATCACCCTGGTACTTCCCCAGCACCCTGGTATCCCTCCATCACCCTCGTACCTCTCCATCACTCTGGTATCCCCCCATCACCCTGGTAATACCCCATCACCCTGGTATCCCTCCATCACCCTGGTATCCATCCATCACCCTGGTATCCCTCCATCATCCTGGTACCTCCCCATCACCCCAGTATCCATCCATCACCCTGGTACCACCCCCTCGCCCTGGTACCACCCCATCACCCTGGTATCCCTCCTCACCTCCTCCATCTCAAAGGAGTCCATGGTGGGACGTTGGGGTGCTGGGAGCATCCCTGTGTCCCTCTGCCCCCCCCAGTGCTGGCCCCTGCTCCGAGCCCAGTGGCCACCAGCCCTTGGTGTGTCTGGGTGCAGGGTGGCACCCGTGTGGCACCCATGGGACCCGGCTTTCCACCCCAGGGGTGTCCCGTAGGAGCCAGAGCTGAAGCCGGAGTCCTCCTTGTCCAAAGGGTGCTGGGGGGGGACCCACACTTTGCTGCCGTGGGGGTGCAACGCCGGGGCCGAGGTGCCCCATTCCCACCCGGCAGCGGTGTCCGGTCCATGCTCCTCCCATGCTGGAGGACACGGAGCATCCCTGTCCCCATGCGCCAGCACCACGGGGGTGCCCGCGCTCCCCCCGCCATGGGGACAGGGCGGCTCTGGGTGTCCCCATGCAGCACCAGGATGGGGACACACGGGGACCGTATCCGAATCCCTTCTCCATCCTTCCAGGACATCCTTTGGATTGCACTGGGATTGCTCCAGCGCCTCCTGCGCCGCCCTCCCCATGGCACTGGGTTGGATGGGGGGCACTGTGGTGGACCCCCGTCGGTTGTCCTCATCCCTTGGGGATGCGTAGAGGCACATGGTGGCCACGGCCTTCTTCAGCCGCTCCACGGGCGAGAGGGCTTCATGCTGGGACGTTGGGATGTGGATGTTGGGAATGTCGGGATGAGCCCTGGAGCAGCAGGAGGAGGAGATGCGCTGCACTGGGCTCCGTGACACATAGGAGTAGAGGCAGAAGAAGGCATCGGCCGTGGCAGCCAGAGCCTGGACCTGCTGGAAGCGACCTGGGAAGGACAAACGGAGATGGGAATGACGGGAAAACTGCGCCTCTTTCCCAATGGAGCGAATCCCATGGATCCCAGGTGGGATGGGGAGCGGGGGCCACGCACTGGCCAGCATCAAGCAGGGATCCTCCATCTCCATGCGCTGCACTTGGGCCTTGAGGAAGAGCTGGAAGTCGATGCCTTTGGCATTGGAAGGAGCCACGAGGAACCTCGTGGGGACGCGGGATGCGGTGCCCGGCTCGCTCCGCACGAAGCCCAGGTTGTAGAGGATCTCCTCAGCATCCCCCTCCCACCGCTCCAGGACCTCGGAGATGCTGCGGGGATGTGGGGCAGCCCCATGGCGATGGGCGTCAGGGACGGGTGACCCCAAACCCCCCCCCTGCAGGACCCTACCTGGAGCTGGTCTTGGTGGTGAGGCCGGAGGCCACGCTGTGCCCCAGGCTGAGCCGCTTGGCCCTGTGGTGGGATGAGGATGGGGATGAGCAAAAGAGGGGGTGATGCCCGGGGGGTGCGTGGCGATGGTGGCCCCCAAATCCCCACCAGCCTTAACCCAGGGCCCTGAACCTCACCTCACCATGGCCTTGTTGCTCCCTGGAAGCAGGAGAGCTGGAAAAGGGGGCAGAGAGGAGCGCGATGGGGCGCGCATCCCACCCCATGGATGCGGAGCTTGTGTGATGGAGGAGAAGCTGCCGCGGGTGGCAATGGGGCGGCAATGGCAGCAGGGGGGTGTTGGTACCTTCAGCTCCCAGGGTCAGGTCATCCTCGAAGCTCGTCCCGGTGCTTCCCCACGCTGCAGAGCAAAGCCCTGTGAGATGTGGGGCCACGGAGAGCTGCGGATGGGTCCCCAGGGCCTCAAGGACCAGTGCCCTGCACCCCAGGGCCTTGGGGACACGCAGGGGCCACCGGCACCCAAGGAGAACCATGGGGACAAAGGCAACGCACCCTGGGGACCCGGCTCCTCCGGTGGGACCGCAGTGGATGACCTGGAGCAGAGCAGAGCCTTGGTCCCATCACCCCATGCCATGCATGGAGGTGGGATGGGAGACCTGGGAGCAGCAGGGTGGGCAGTGGGGAATGGGATGCAGGGGATGGGGAGCAAGGAGATGGTGTGTGGGTGCTCAGAGGGGATCCAATAGGAAAAGGGGTTTTGGGTGAGGAATGGAGGGACAGGACAAAGGGAATGGCTTTAACCTTCCAGAGGGGAGATTGGGATGAGCTCTTCCGGGATGAGCTCTTCCGTGTGAGGGTGCTGGGACACTGGAATGGGTTCAGTGGAGAAGCTGCTCTACTAGAACCTGTCCCCGCTCATAGAGCTTTAAGCTCCCTTCCATCCCAAACCATTCCATGATTATGGAATCATCATTATGGATCCATGATTATGGATCTACAACACGCCACCGTCCCCCCAGCACCCCTGTGCCTGCTCGGCTGTGACTTCCATCAAGAACCAAGCACGAGCATCCCCCCCCGCCATGGGGACACCCCAATCCCAATGGGAACATCACTGCTCACCCGCACTCCTGCAGCCACGTCTCTATCTTCCTGGAGGGGCTTCCTGCCGTTGGGAATACACAGAAACACCCATGAGGTGACCCGGCCCTTGGGGCCCCCCATCCCATAGGCACCCCATTGACCTTCAAGGAAGACGTGGTCCATGTGGGGCGGCTGCGGCTCAGGGATGTCCCATGGGGCAGAGGACCCCTCCTCGTGCTCCAGCCCCGAGTTCCTCCAGCTCCGGCTCTGCCGGACCCACGCGCGGCGCCTCTCCCACGACGTGGGGCTGAGCACAGACGTGGCCTCCATGGCCGGAGGTGTCCCTATGGGAGAGGGAATGGGGGGGTCCATGGGGTGTGCCACAAGGGGGGGGCTCTGGGTGCCAATGGGATGGGGGGGCAGGAGGATGGGGATGGAGCTGCTGGGGGGAGCGGAAGAGCTGCTGGGGCTGTGATAACAATGAGCTGCACTGGGGGTGGGGCGGGACCTTCCTCACTGGGGAGGTGGCTCCTATCCCATCTCTTCCCTTCCCATCCCACCCCATCCCATCCCATCCCATCCCATCCCATCCTACCCCATCCTATCACATCTGCATCCCATCCCATCCTACCCCATCCTATCACATCTGCGTCCCACCCCACCCGCATCCCATCCCACCCTACCACATCCTATCACATCCGCATCCCATCCCATCCTATCCCAGACTATCACATCTGCATCCCATCCCACCTCACCCCATCCTATCACATCCGCATCCCATCCCATCCCACCTCATCCTATCCTATCACATCCGCATCCCATCCCACCCCATCCCATCCCATCCCACCCCATCCCATCCCATCCCTGTCCTACATCCCCAAAGCACAGCAGGGCACCACATCCCCAGGGAGCTCCTGAAGCATTCCCGGTTCCCTCCTCTGCTCCATGGATGAGGCCACCCCATCCCTCCTCCTCTGCCCTCCCAGCACAGCTCCTGACTGAGGACAGGGACCCCACAGCCCAGGCAGACCCCACGGACACAGGGATGGGTTTCTGGAGCCATCCACGATGCATCCCTATGGATGAGCATCGCTGGAGCAGGAGCATCCCGATCCAGCCATCACTTGAGTGCTGCTGGAGCGGGGACATCCCAGCCCGATTCATCCCGGGTGGCACCAGCATCCCGGTCCAGCTTCCCCCCCCATCCCAGGACCCGCAGCCCTGGGCGATGCTGAGAGCACCCTGTGGAGCTCCAACAGCTCCCAGATCCTCTGGGATCACCCTGGACCACGGATGGGGGCACCGAGCTGGGGCTCTGTGTCCTGCTGCATCCCGGAGCATCCCAACCCCATCCCCTCAGCTCCCCGCTCCACTCCCCCTCCCTTTGCTCCCACAAAAGCCTTTTCCATCTGCTCCGGATGCAGGAATCACCTCTCCCCATCCATCACCCCATGGCCTTCCCACCGCCCCTCGCCCCATCCCCTCCTTCTCTTCCACCCTCCATCCCTGTCCCTATGGGACCAAACCAACCCAAACCCCTCTGGAGCTCACCTGGGGGGGGGGGGCAGAGGGGCAAAGGGGAGCCCTATGTGGGGCGAGGGGCCCTGAGCTGCCCCACTGCGGCCCTGGTGTCAGTGGGGCCGATGGAGCTCATGTGCTTGGAGGAGGAAATGGGGAGAAGTCAACGGCAAACCTCAAGCGGGGCCCACATCCGCCATGGGTGACGTGGGGGGGGGGGGGGGGACGGTGGCAACCGGAGCCACCCCAGGGTGCCCGTGGCTCCTGCGCCCAATGGGGGCTCTGGGGCTCCAATGGGGGCATCAAGGGCTTGGGGGGGCTTAGAGAGGAGGAGGAGGAGAGAAGGATGGGGAGGAAGAGGAGGAGGAAAAGAAGAAGGGAGGAAGAGGAGGAGGAGGGGAAAGAAACAGAGGAAGAGGAGGAGGACGGGAAAGAAACAGAGGAAGAGGAGGATAAGGAGGACAAGGAAGAAGGAGGAGGAAGAGGACAGGAAGGATGGGGAGGAAGAGGAGGATGAAGGGAAGGGATGAAGAGGTGGAGGAGGAGGAAGAGAAGAAGGGAGGAGGAGGAGGAGAACAAGGACAAGGAGGAAGAGGGGAAAGAGAGGAAGAGGAGGATAAGGAGGACAAGGAAGAAGGAGGATGAAGAAGAGAGGAAGAGAAGGAGGATGAGGAAGAAGGCAAAGAGGAGAAGGAGGAGGAAAAGGAGGACAAGGATGAGGAGGAGGAAGAGGAAAAAGAGAGGAGGAGGAGGAAGATGAGGATGAGGAGGGCGCTTCCCTCAGCACCTGGGCCCCCCCCCCCAGCTCTGCCCCTCCATCCCTGCATCCCAGGCTCTGGAATGATAAAGGACCCAAAGCAGCTCTGCCCGCAGTGGGGGGTGACAGGGGCTGGGTTGGCCCCCGGGGCCATGGGTGAAGCCCGGGGTTGATGGGTGCCATGCGATGGAGGTGGCTTTCCCAATGGAATGACATCCCGAATCCCCCCCATCAGCGGCTCCATGGGGGCCCACAGCACTCACCTCCGGTGGGGCCATCACAGGGCCATCCCTGGTCCCTCCGGATCCCTCCGGAGCTGGGATGAGCCCAACGCGGAGCCGGGAGCCGGCGCGATCCCGTCAAAAAAGGCAAAGGATCTCCGGGAATGGCGCTATTTTTAGGCCGGGAGTGTTTGGATGAGGCCTGGAATTAACTGTTCCTTTGGCACGTCCAGGCGTGGATCACCCGGCACATCCCATGGGAAGCAGGGACACGGTCCCGCTCGGCATCGCCCCTCATCCGCCCCCATTCCAGGGCCTCGCTCCACTCCAGGGTCGCATCCAGTGCCTCAGGGACCCCCAGGGTACCACGTTTAAGGGCCAAGGGATGCCAGCGGGGATCCGCATGGAGCATCCCTATGGAGGGACCCAGGATCAGGCAGGATTAAACCCCCGCATTAGGGATCCCTCAGGACCGGGGAGGGGGTTCCCCAGTGACGGGGTGCATCTCCTCAGTGATGCTTTACACATCCATAAGGAATATTGGCTGCATCCCATGGGATCAGGGGCATGGATACAACCATGGGGGGTTTGGGGGGGGAGCACCCCAGTGCGGCAGCACCTTTACCTGGCCCCCAGCACCCTGCCTGTGTCTGATGGGTGCTGATGGGTGCCGATGGGTGCTGGGGGGTCCCCACTTCCCGCTCCATGCCTGCTGGGGGGGGCACCCTGGACCAACCCCCACCGCTTCCCACATCCCTGCCTGACCTACTTAAGGGCTCCTTCCTCCCGGATCCCGCCATGAATAAGTGATGGGACACGCACTTATGGCTCCTGCAGCCATGGGGGGGCCCCTCCCACACCCCCCCCCCGGCCCCAGGCTCTTCCCCCCCCCCCCAATACTGTAGGATATGGGGGGCATTGTGCCTATGGGGTGCAGCCCATGCAGGACCACCCGGGGGGGGGGACACACCCTGCAGACCCCCCCCATCTGTGTGTGTGATGCCCCCCCCATCCTCTCTTTCTAGGGTGTCCCCATGGCCCCCCCATCCCTGTGTCCATCCACAAGCATGGAGCTGGACCAAATCAGTGTCACCCCACTTGGACCCATCCTTGGGGGTGGGACACAGGGGACCCCCCCCCCTTGTCCTGCAGTTTACAGCCTCATTAGGACAGACAAGGGGGTGCGGGGGGGGGGTCCCCAAAAGCCACCAGCCCCATCCCTGCCAGGGTGACCTGGGTCCATGGGGGGGGTACGTGGGGGGGGTACACACATGTGTGGGTCAGCCCTGCTGCCTGTCCGTCCATCCCAGGGCCTGCCCCTGTGTGCATCCCTGTGCCCGTGTGTCCATCCCTGTATCCCGGGATCTGTCCATGTGTCCATCCCTGTATCCCAGGATCTGTCCATGTGTCCATCCCTGTATCCCGGGATCTGTCCATGTGTCCATCCCTGTATCCCGGGATCTGTCCATGTGTCCATCCCTGTATCCTGGGATCTGTCCATGTGTCCATCCCTGTATCCCAGGATCTGTCCATGTGTCCATCCCTGTATCCCAGGATCTGTCCATCTGTCCATCCCTGTATCCCGGGATCTGTCCATGTGCCCTTCCCTGTATCCCAGGATCTGTCCATCTGTCCATCCCTGTATCCCGGGATCTGTCCATGTGCCCTTCCCTGTATCCCGGGATCTGTCCATGTGTCCTTCCCTGTATCCCGGGATCTGTCCATGTGTCCGTCCTCGTGTCCGTGTGTCTGTTCCTGTGTCCCAGAGCCCATCCTTGTGTCCCTGTGTGTCTCCTTTTGTCCTGGGATCTATTTCCATGTGTCTGTCACTGGGTCTATCCCTGTGCCCATGTGTCTGTCCCCATATCCCTGTGTCCATCCCCATGTCCTTGTATCCATCCCTGTATCCCTGTATCCATCCCTGTGCCCATGTGTCTGTCCCCATATCCCTGTGTCCATCCCCATGTCCTTGTATCCATCCCTGTATCCCTGTATCCATCCCTGTGTCCATGTGTCCGTCCCCATATCCCTGTGTCCATCCCCATGTCCTTGTATCCATCCCTGTGTCCGTCCCTGTGTCCATGTGTCCATCCCTGTGTCCCTGTATCCATCCCTGTATCCGTCCCCGTGTCCGTCCCCGTGTCCATCCCTGTGTCCATGTGTCTGTCCCCGTGTCCATGTGTCCATCCCTGTGTCCCTGTATCCATCCCCCTGTCCCTGTGTCCATCCCTGTGTCCCTGTGTCCATCCCTGCGTCCATCCCTGCATCCATCCCTGTATCCGTCCCCGTGTCCGTCCCTGTGTCCATGTGTCCGTCCCCGTGTCCCTGTATCCATCCCCATGTCCCTGTATCCACCCCTGTGTCCATCCCTGCGTCCATCCCTGTGTCCGTCCCCGTGTCCCTGTATCCATCCCTGTATCCCTGTATCCATCCCTGTGTCCATGTGTCCGTCCCCGTGTCCCTGTATCCATCCCTGTGTCCATCCCTGTGTCCATCCCCATGTCCCTGTATCCACCCCTGTGTCCATCCCTGTGTCCATCCCTGTGTCCATCCCCATGTCCCTGTATCCATCCCTGTGTCCATCCCTGTATCCCTGTGTCCATCCCTGTGTCCATCCCTGCGTCCGTCCCCGTGCCCGTCCCCGTGTCCCCGTGTCCGCCCCGTGCCGCGCCCCCCCCCCCACCTCCCGGTCCCGGCTCCCATCCGCTGCGTCCCCGCCTCTGTCCCCGCCCCGGTCCCACCGCCCGTCCGTGCACCGGGACCAGGGGCCGGGGCGGGGCCGGGGCCGGGGCGGGGCCGGGACCCACCGGAGCCACCGGAGCCACCGGAGCCGCGGCCGCCCGCGATGGAGCCCAACAGCCCCCGCAAGATCCAATTCACGGTGCCGCTGCTGGAGCCGCACCTCGACCCGGAGGCGGCGGAGCAGGTGGGGGGGACCGGGGGCCGCGGGGGGCTGCGGGGGGCTGCGGGCACGGGAAGGGCGCGGCGAAGGCAGCGGCAGCGGCAGCTGCGGTCCCCGCGGGGTCGGGGCGGCGCGGGGGGCACCAGGGCCATGTGCGGCCGCCTTACGGCGCCCAGGGCCGGGTTTGCCCCCCCCCGGGTCCTTCCAGCTCTGGCTCCATTGGAGGGGACCCAAAGGAGTGGCCTGGACCGGGGGGGGGGCACACACAGAGACCCCCTCTCTCTGCCCCCCCAAACCCTGGGGGCTGCAGGGGACAAGGGGGGGGCTTGGCCGGTTCCCCCCATCCCCGGGGTGTGAAGCTCAGCGGGGTCTCAAGGATGCTGATGGGGGGTAAGGGGGGGGGGCCCCCTGTGCCAGCAGTGGGGGTGAGCGTGGTCCCCCCCCAGGATGCAGTCTCGCACCCCCCTGGGTGCCCATTTCCACTGCCCCCCCCCCCCGAAGTGAGGGCAGGAGCCGGGGGTGCTGGGGGGTGATGGGTGCGAGGAGCAGGGACCCACAGGGCAGCGCCATGGGGGGGGCTCGGCAGGACCGTGCCTCAGTTTCCCCTCCGCGGGGGGGTTCAGCCCCATCCTGGTGCGGATGCTGCCCCCCCCCCCGTGTTCAGAGCCCTTGTGGGGGTCCCTGCAGGGATAGGGGGGGCCCGGTCCGTGTCCTGGGGGGCTGCCCCCAACCTCGAACCCACGGAGCTCCTCAAGCCCCCCCCCCGCGTCCCCACAGCTCCTTGAGCCCATCCCTGCTGTGAGCCCCCCCCTGGCGCTGGGGCCACCCATGGGTGCCAGGCCCGGCCCAGGGCTGTGTCCCGTGTCCCTGCCCCGCTCCCGGCTCCTGCTGGGGGGGTTTGGTCCGTTCCCGTCCCTGATCCCGTTCTGCTCCCTCATCCCGTTCCCGTTCCCGGCTCCGGAGGGAGCAGCGGGGCCGGGGCCGGGCTCCTGCTGCCCTTAATCGATGGAGGAGACGGAGCTAAAAATAGCGGCGGAAGGAGGGAGCGGAGATCGGACAGGAGGGGATGGAGGCAGCGAGGGAGGGAAGCAGGGAGGGAGGGAGGCAGGGATGGAGGGGAGGATGGAGAGAGGGAGGGAGACAGGGAGGGAGGGAGGCAGGGAGGGAAGAAGGGAGGGATGGAGGCAGGGATGGAGAGAGGGAGGGAGGGAGGGATGAAGGCAGGGAGAGATGGAGGCAGGGATGGAGGGGAGGATGGAGAGAGGGATGGAGGCAGGGAGGGAAGCAGGGAGGGATGGAGGCAGTGATGGAGCAATGGAGGAAAGGGTGGAGAGAGAGGAATGGGGTCAGGGAGGGATGGAGGCAGGAAGGGAGGGATGGAAGGAAGGAGGGAGAGAGGGATGAAGGCAGGGAGGGAGGGATGGAAGGAAGGGAGAGAGGGATGCAGGGAGGGAGGCAGGGAAGGGTGGAGGCAGGAAGGGATGGAGGGGGGGAGGGAGAGAGGGATGGAGGCAGGGAGATGGGTGGAGGGATGGAGGCATAGAGGGAGGGAAGGATGCAGGGAGGGATGGAGGCAGGGATGGAGGGATGGAGGCAGGGAGGGAGGGATGGAGGGATGGAGGCAGGGGTGGAAGGAGGGAAGCAGGGATGAAGGCAGGGATAGAGGGATAGAGGCAAAGGTGGAGGCAGGGATGGAGGGATGGAGGCAAAGGTGGAGGCAGGGATGGAGGGATGGAGGCAGGGGTGGAAGGAGGGAAGCAGGAGTGAAGGCAGGGATGGAGGGATGGAGGCAAGGGTGGAGGCAGGGATGGAGGGATGAAGGCAGGGATGGAGGGAGGGATGGAGGTAGGGATGGAGGCAAGGGTGGAGGCAGGGATGGAGGGATGGAGGCAGGGATGGAGGGATGAAGGCAGGGATGGAGGGAGGGAAGCAGGGATGGAGGCAGGGATGAAGGCAGGGATGGAGGGAGGGAAGCAGGGATGGAGGCAGGAGGGATGCAATGAGGAAGCACCAGCTCATCCCCCTCAGGCCATTGGGGCACCGAGCCCAGAGGTGGGGGGAGCACAACGGGGGGGGGGCTCGGCCCCGCCCGGGTGACCTTGAGCGGGTGACACCGTTGTCCCCAGCCCCACACCCGGCCCCACACCCGGCCCCACACCCGGCCCCACACCACGCTGGCGGCTCTGCCTTCCTCCAGGCCCAGCCCCGGGGGGGTCCCAGCCCCATCGCTGTGTGCGGGGGGGGGGCGGTTGGAGCCCGCACCCTGCGCAGGTGCTCATGGGTGGGCAGAGGGTGATTCCCGGCGATTCCCGGTATTCCCGATATTCCCGGCTCCCCCTGGTCTCCGTTTGAATCCACATCGCGCGTTTCTATGGCAACGGGGCCGAGGAGAAGATGCGCGGGGCGGGGGGGGGGGGGAGATGGGGAAAGGCGGGAGGATGGGGAGGGGGCTTCCACCCTCCCAGCCTCATTAGCACCTCATTAGCATCTCATTAGCATCTCATTAGCATCTCATTGGGCATCCCGCCTCATCGGGGAGCTCCGGCACTGGGTCAGTGGGGAAAGGGGGCGCGGAGCGGAGCTGCCACCGGGGCCACCACGGGGCCACCACGGGGCCACCAAACCCCACTGGAGGCACCGGGGGGGGGTGCTCCCGGTGACCGTGGGCGAGGGCATCGTGGGCACAGAGGGACACCGGTGGCCCCACATCAATGACCCCACATTGATGCCCCCCCATCAATGTCCCCATATCGATGTCCCCACGTTGATGACCCCACTCCAATGCCCCCCCATCAATGTCCCCACATCAATGTCCCCACATCAATGACCCCACATTGGTGCCCCCCCATCAATGTCCCCCCATCGATGTCCCCACTCCGATGTCCCCACATCAATGTCCCCCCATCAATGTCCCCACTCCGATGTCCCCCCATCAATGTCCCCCCATCAATGTCCCCCCATCAATGTCCCCCCATCAATGTCCCCACTCCGATGTCCCCAGGCACTTCCCGGGATAGCGCTGGCTCCCGCTGGCGCTGCCTGGGGACGGGGAATGATGATTGAAGGGACACAAGTGTCCGGCCATGGAGCCACCGGGCTCCGGGCCCTGGCCCGTGGCCATGGGGCCACCACCGCCCCGGGGACAAGGCCACGGATGGGGCCTTGGGGATGGGGGGGTTTGGGGGTGCGGGGGGGGGGGGGGGGGCGGTTGGGGCCTGATTCTGTCCCGTGTCGCCCCCTCCCCATTCCAGATCCGGAGGCGCCGCCCGACCCCCGCCAACCTGGTGCTGAGCAGTGACCAGTCCTCCCCAGGTGGGCCCCGCGCGGCTCCGGACCACCAGGGACCCCGTCGGGGGGCGCTCAGGACCCCCCCATATGATGCTCAGTGACCCCCCCCATGGTGATCCGGGACCCCCCCATATGATGCTCAGTGACCCCCCCCATGGTGATCCGGGACCCCCCATATGATGCTCAGTGACCCCTCCCATGGTGATCCGGGACCCCCCATATGATGCTCAGTGACCCCCCCATGGTGATCCGGGACCCCCCCATATGATGCTCAGTGACCCCCCCCATGGTGATCCGGGACCCCCCCATATGATGCTCAGTGACCCCCCCATGGTGATCCGGGACCCCCCCATATGATGCTCAGTGACCCCCCCCATGATGAGCTGGGACCCCCCTATATGACACTCAGGACCCCCCATATGGTCACCAGGGCCCCCCCATATGGTCACCAGGACCCCCATGTGACACTCAGGACCCCCTGTATGGCACTCAGGACCCCCCATATGGCACTCAGGACCCCCCATACCATGTTCAGGACCCCCCATATGACACTCAGGACCCCCCATATGACACTCAGGACCCCCCATACCATGCTCAGGACCCCCTCTGTGCTGACCGCAGTGGGTCCCATCCTGCCCCCATTCCCCCCCACCCTGGCACCGTCCCCATGTCCCAGGGCCCGCGCCCGGGCTCCCCCCATCCATCTCCCTGGGCGGCAGCTGCCTGCGGAGGGGTCGGTGCCAGGGACACCGGAGCCCCCGGGGCCATCGGCGGTGACATTTGAGTGCCCCCAGCCCGGAACGTGGCCTTTGGGGACCGGGACCGCCCCCGAGGGTGGCCTCGTGGCCCCCCCCGTGGCCCCCCCCGTGGCACTGTCCCCAAGTGCCACCTGCAGGGAATGAAGCAGCTCCATGGGGCTGAGCATCACTGGGGGGGGGGGGGGGTCAGGATGCAGCCCTATAGCGTTAAGGACATGAGGGGCGGGATGCTGGTTGCTATGGCAACATAGCGGGGGCTGGGGATGCTGGGGGTCCCCTAGCGATGGACACCCCCGGATTCACATTGGGGGTGCAGGATGGACCCCAGCACCCATCACTTGGTCCTTGTGTCCCCCCCCCCCCCCCATAGAGATCGATGAGGACCGGCTGCCCAACCCCCTGCTCAAGGTAGGTGCTGCCGCTACGGGGGGGCCCCCCGATGGGCCCCCCCCCATTCACTCCGCCCCCCCCCCCCCTCAGTCAGCTCTGGCCATGTCCCCCCGGCAGAGGAAGAAGCTCTCCCGCAGCACCCCCACCATGAAAGGTAACTTGGGGGGGGGGGGGGAGCAGTTGGGGGGTGCCCATGGGGCACATAGAGGGGGGGGGCATGGGGACGGTCACCAGTGCCCCCCCCTGCCCGGCAGAGCTGCAGATGATGGTGGAGCATCACCTCTGCAAGCAGGACCCCGGGGAGGAGGAGGAGGAGGAGGAGGAAGGAGCCCCCCATTGCCGCGGGGGGGACGGCAGCGTCAGCCCCAAGCACCAGGGGGACCCCGGCCCCGGTGAGCGCGGGGGGGGGCCATGGGGGGGGGGGGTTAAAGGGGGGGAATGGGGGGGGGGTCGGGGCTCACCCCACAGCACCCACAGGGACCCCCCAGGATGGGCGGCAGAGCCGGGCCAAGGAGGGCACCCACAGAGCACCAAAGGAAGGCACCGGGCAAGGTGCTGCAGGAGGCCAATAGGTGAGGGCTGGGCAATGGGGAATGGGGCAATGGGGGTTAATGGGGGTAATGGGGAATGGGGGTAATGGGGGTTAATGGGGGTAATGGGGTAATGGGGCAATGGGGTAATGGGGGTAATGGGGGGCAATGGGGGTAATGGGATAATGGGGGTATTGGGGTAATGGGGGCAATGGGGTAAGAAGGGGTAATGGGAGTATTGGGGCAATGGGGGCAATGGGGGTAATGGGGGTAATGGGGGTATTGGGGTAATGGGGGCAATGGGGTAAGAAGGGGTAATGGGGGTATTGGGGCAATGGGGACAATGGGGGTAATGGGGGCAATGGGGGCAATGGGGGGTAATGGGGGTAATGGTGTTAATGGGACAATGGGGGTAATGGGGGCAATGGGGGTAATGGGGGCAATGGAGTTAATGGGGGTTAATGGGGGTTAATGGGGTAATGGGGTTAATGGGGCAATGGGGGTAATAGGGGCAATGGAGATTAATGGGGCAATGGGGGTAATGGGGGCAATGGGGGTAATGGGGGTGATGGGGATAATGGGGGTGATGGGGCAATGGGGGTAATGGGGGTTAATGGGGCAATGGGGGTAATGGGGGCAATGGAGATTAATGGGGCAATGGGGGTAATGGGGGCAATGGGGAGAATGGGGGCAATGGGGATTAAGGGGGCAATGGGGTGCACTGGGGGTTAAAGGGGACAATGGGGTTAATGGGGGCAATGGGGAGCTGTACTGGGGCATTGGGGCACTGTACTGGGATACTGGGGGACACTGGGGCACAGTATTGGGGTACTGGGGGGCACTGGGACCCTGCGCTGGGACAATGGGGAATACTGGGACACTGCACCGGGCATCGGCGGGGGGGGGGGGGGGGGCACTGGAGCACCCTACTGGGACAATGGGGGGCGCTGGGGGGCGCTGGGACCCCCCTGCAGGTCCCTGGGTGCCAGCCGGGGGTCAGTGCCTGGGGTGCAGGGCTCATTGCTGGGGCTGGGACTGGGGGGGGGGTCCGGGGGGGTCCATCCCATTGCGGGTCCCGTGCCCCCAGGTCCCCCCGGAGCTGCCTCATCCCCTTTTCTATGAGAGCCTTTTCTAGACGCCAGCGGCCGCTTTGGGGCTCCCCCAGGGCAGGTCCCCCCCCGGGGGGGGGGCTGTGGGGACAAGGGGCAGCCGGGCTGCCCCCCCCCATCCCCTGCCCCCCCCCTCCCCATCCCTCCCTATGGGTGACACCGAGGAGCACCCCCCCACTGCCACCCCAAGGTCAGCCCCTTCCCCCGGGGGGGGGGGGGGGGGGGGCAGAGGGAGCTGCCCCCCCCATCACACACGTGTGATGCGCACATACATGCACCATGGGGGGGGGGGCACACGCGCGTGCACACATGGACACGGGGAAGGGGTAAAAGGGAGGGGGGGGCACTCCTGCACCCTTTGCACGTGAGTCGCATGTGCGCGCACACGGGACACGCGTGTTCACGCGTGACGAGAGGGTCCCCCCCCCTTCAGCCGGTATTAAAGGGATCCCTTCTCCCCATGGCCTCATCTTTGCCTTTGCGGTTGGG
Source organism: Amazona ochrocephala (assembly GCA_039720435.1). Taxonomy (NCBI): domain Eukaryota; kingdom Metazoa; phylum Chordata; class Aves; order Psittaciformes; family Psittacidae; genus Amazona; species Amazona ochrocephala. The sequence continues at coordinate 1,884,614 of CM077900.1, forward strand.
GGGGGGCTCAGACCCCACTTTTTGGGGGGGGGGGAGAGCAGCCATGGGACCCCCTGGTCCCCATTCCCGGTGTTCCCATTCCTGGTGTTCCCAAGGAGGGAGGAGGCGATGGGGTCCAGGCTGGTGGTGGTGGTTTATTCATTGCTCGATAGCGGTGCTGCTGCGGCGCGGTCTCACATGCGTGGGGGGGGGGGGGGGGCAAAGGACAAACACGGACGGGCCCCGCCACGGGTGATGGGCACCGATGGGAAGGGAGGCGGAGATGGGAGCTGGGGGATGCCGGAGCTGGAGGATGCCGGAGGGACACTGGGAATGCTTGAGCACGCTGCGGCCGGGATGCTGGAGGATGCTCGGAGCACACCGGGATGCCAAAGGATGCTCAAGGGATGCGCGAGGAGACCCGGGCAGGAGGATGCTGGAGCTGGAGGATGCTCGTGGAATGCCAGGAGCTGGGATGCTCAAGGCACACCGGAGCTGGGGGAGCAGAGCGGGAGGATGCTGGAGCTGGAGGATGCTGGAGCACACCAGAGCCGGGGGGCCAGAGGATGGTCCAGGCACACCGGAGCCGGGATGCTGGAAGCTGTTGGATGCACACTGGGACCAGCATGGCGGAGGATGCTGGAGGGACATTGGGAACTGGGATGCCAGAGCTGGAAGATGCTCGAGCACGCTGGAGCTGGGATGCTGGAGGATGCTCGGAGCACACCAGGACCAGGATGCTGGAGGGACACTGGGAGCTGGGATGCCAGAGCAGGAGGATGCCGGAGCTCGAAGATGCTTGAGCACACCAGAGCCGGGATTGCTGCAGGATGCTCGAGGGAAACTGGGATGCTGGAGGATGCTCATGGAATGCCAGGAGCTGGGATGCTCAAAGCACACCGCAGCTGGATGCTGGAGGATACTCCAGGCCCATGGGATGCAGGGGGATGCTCCAGGCACAACAGGATGCAGGAGGATGCTCCAGGCCCATGGGATGCTGGAGGATGCTCCAAGTCCATTGGATGCAGGAGGATGCTCCAGGCACAGCGGGATGCAGGAGGATGCTCCAGGCCCATGGGATACTGGAGGATGCTCCAGGCACAGCAGATGCAGGAGGATGCTGCAGGCCCATGGGATGCAGGAGGATTCTCCAGGCCCAGCGGGATGCAGGAGGATGCTCCAGGCCCATGGGATGCTGGAGGATGCTCCAAGTCCATTGGATGCAGGAGGATGCTCCAGGCACAGCGGGATGCAGGAGGATGCTCCAGGCACAGCGGGATGCAGGAGGATGCTCCAGGCACAGCGGGATGCAGGAGGATGCTCCAGGCCCATGGGATGCAGGAGGATGCTCCAGGCCCAGCGGGATGCAGGAGGAAGCAGGGAAGGGGGATACCAAGGGCAATGCTGGAGCCAGTGACACTGGAAGCACCCTGGAGCTGGGGGACATGGGGGGGACACCGGGGCGGGGGGGGGACACAACACCGGAGCCAGGGTCCGCCCCATTCCCAGCTCCCGCTCCAGCCCCATCACCACCTCCCTGTCCCGTGTCCCATAGGGCAGGACCCCAAGGGGACCCCTTGGGAGCCCCCCCAAAGGGACGCGTCCCCAGCGCGGGGTGACACAGAGACACCCTGGGGGACAACGGGGACCCCATCACCGGGTCCCTGCAGCAGGGCCCTCGTCCCCCCGGTGCCGCCACCGCGGTCCCCAGTGCCGGGGCCAGGAGGAGCTCTGTTAAAAAGCCATCGCTGTGGCCCGAACCCCTTGGGTTCGCTGTGGCAGTGACCGGGTCGGTGTCACCGGTACAGGGTTTGGGGGGGGGGGGGGGGGCGGTTCCGGGGGTCCCCATCCCGGGAATGCTCCCGGCACCGATCCTTGTGCGTCCCCGGGCGGCTCCTTCCCTGTGGATGGGGCTGGAATCGATGGTGTCAAAGACTTTGGGTGAGACGGTGGCACTTGGCTGATGAGGACCTGGCACGGGGATGGACACGGGGTCACAGCGATGCCATCCCCCTGCTCCCGCTGTTCCCGCTGTTCCCGCTGTTCCCGCTGTTCCCACCTGGCTCTTCCCGGCGTTATTCCACGTCCCCGTTGTGCCGGTGCTGGCCGGGGCCGGGCTGCTCCTCGCTGGGTGACAGCTCATCAATGGACGACTGGTCCGTGATGCCTGAGGAGCAATGTGGGGCTGGGGGGGGCTCCTGACCCCCTGCTCAGCACCGCAGCTTGGGGGCTCCCACCATGGGCTGTGTTGGCCATGGTGGCCATGGTGGCCTGGTGACCACACAGTGTCCATGGTGGCTACGGGGACTATGATAACCATTGTGGCCATGATGACCATTGTGGCCATTGTGACCATCTTGGCCATGGTGGCCATGGTGGCCGTGGTGGCCTGGTGACCACACAGTGTCCATGGTGGCTGTGGTGAATAGGGTGCCCACAGTGACCATAGTGGCCATGGTGGCTATGGTGGCCATGATGCTCACAGTGACCATAGTGGCCATGGTGGCTATGGTGGCCATGATGCCCATGGTGACCATAGTGGCCGTGGTGGCCATGGTGGCCATGATGCCCATGGTGACCATAGTAGCCATGGTGGCCATGGTGGCCATGATGCCCATGGTGACCATAGTGGCCGTGGTGGCCATGGTGGCCATGATGCTCACAGTGACCATAGTGGCCATGGTGGCCATGGTGGCCATGATGCCCATGGTGACCATAGTGGCCGTGGTGGCCATCACCTACCGCTGGCCGCCCGCTCCTTCCACTTCTGCTTGTTCTCCTGCAGGTGCTTGAGCCACGTGGAGCGGAACGTGGCCAGGTTGGCCTTGATGTCCCCCACGTCCACGTGTTCATCCAGCGCCGGCTGCCGCCACTGCGAGCTGCGGGGACAGCGACCGCTGGGACGGGGGCCCGGAGCCCCCACTGCTCCCAAAGGGCGGGGGATCCCCACCAACACCCCATGGGGAAGGGGAAACTGAGGCAAAGGACACCTTGGGTGTCCCCAGGGTGACGGCACATCTGTATCCTGCCCCATCAATAGCACTGGGTGCCAGCACATCTGTATCCTGCCCCATCAATAGCACTGGGTGCCAGCACATCTGTATCCTGCCCCATCAATAGCACTGGGTGCCAGCACATCTGTATCCTGCCCCTATGGGTACCACTGGGCGTCCCCCAACCAACCTGGCCTGCTGGTTGCCCACGGGGTTGCCGTTGCCTTTGGTGCCATCCTCCGCCGCGGGCAGCACCATCCTCTCGGCCACGTCGGTCAGCACGGAGAAGGTCGGCTCCACGATGAAGTCAATGAACCCTGAGGTGGCGCAGGGATGCGGTGATCCCGTGGACCCCCCCCCACGGGGCCAGGATGGGGGTCCGGGACCTTCCCCCCCCCCCCCCCAATCCCCACTCACCAATCTGGGACTGAGCCACCAACGTGGACGTGCGGTCGCAGAGCGGCGAGAAGGGGAGCCCCAACTCGGCCTCTTTGTCCCCCTGGGAAAGCAACGGAGCCGCGTCCCCAAGGGTAACCCCCCCCCCCCAATGTCCCCCCCGTGTCCCAGCACCCGGCCCGCGGCGGCCCTACCTGCCTGAAGAACTCCTCCATGAGGGCTTTGGTCCAGCGGCTGTGCACCGACCACTGCTTGGTGGGGTGGCTGATGTCGGCCGCGTGCAGCAGCAGCGACAGCACCTTGGACTTGTCGAGCCTGGGGGGGGGGGACAGGGACACCCCGATACTGAGCTCGGTGCCCCCCCAAACCCACCCCGCGCGGCGCGATGGCGCGCTCACCTCTCCAGCTGCTGCAGGGACGTCTTCATGCTCTTGACCTGCTGGAAGTGGCAGGACATGTCGGTGGCCAGCACCATCTCGATCACCAGCGCCCGCAGCTCCCTGCGCCCCCCCCCCCGGGGAAAACGGCGTCAGGGGGGGCCCCGTCCGCCCCGAGCGGGGGCCGCTCGGAGGGACGGGGACGGCGGCGGGGGCCTTACGCGAACTCGTCCTTGGTGAGGTTGACGAAGATGTTCATCTCCTCGTCCTGCATCAGGCGGAAGGCGGCGCTGATGTGGTGGTTCTCCAGCACCGAGCGGTCGTTGTAGAGGATGGCGCAGTCCGACCTGGGGGCGAAGGGGGGGGCGGTGCCTCGGGATGGGGAGAGGGATGGCCCCAGGGGGACCACGTCTGTATCCTGACCCATCAATGGCATTGGGTGCCCCAGGGGGACCACATCTGTATCCTGACCCTATCCATGGCATTGGGTGCCCCAGGGGGACCACATCTGTATCCTGACCCTATCCATGGCATTGGGTGCCCCAGGGGGACCACATCTCTATCCTGACCCTATCCATGGCATTGGGTGCCCCCAGGGGGACCGCATCTGTATCCTGACCCTATCCATGGCATTGGGTGTCCTGGGTGTCCCCAAGGTGCTACTTTCCATGCCCATGAGCAGGTCTCTGCTCATGCCATGCCCCCCATTCCATGCTATGCCATGCCCCCCATTCCATGCTATGCCATGCCCCCCATTCCATGTTATGCCATGCCCCCCATTCCATGCTATGCCATGTCCCCCATGCCACCGGTGCCACCCTCACTTGGTCTGGATGTGGAAGCTGTTGGTGGTGCCCGTGTGCTCGTAGTCATGGATGGCGGCAGCGAAGATGATGGCCAGGACCTCGAGCTCCGTCAGGTAGTGCTGGGGGGGGCACACACACGTGTGTCACATGTCACAGGCGTGTGCAGGGACAGCAGGGCACGTGTGTGCGTGTGCCGGGGTCACCCCAATGTCACCCTGCTCCCCCCCATCAGCCTGGCGCCGTTGCCATGGTGGCACCGTCTCCATGGCAACAAGCATCGCGTGGACCAGCACGGCCGGGACACCCATGGGACACCATGGGACCCCTGTTGGACCCCATGGGACACCCATGGGACCCCTGTTGGACCCCATGGGACACCCATGGGACCCCCGTTGGACCCCATGGGACACCCATGGGACCCCTGTTGGACCCCATGGGACCCCCATTGGACCCCTGTTGGACCCCATGGGACCCCTGTTGGACCCCATGGGACAACATTGGACCCCCGTTGGACCCCATGGGACCCCCGTTGGACACCATGGGACAACATGGGACCCCCGTTGGACCCCATGGGACACCCATGGGACCCCCATTGGACACCATGGGACCCCCATTGGACCCCATGGGACACACATTGGACCCCACGGGACACCCATGGGACCCCCGTTGGACCCCATGGGACAACATGGGACCCCCGTTGGACCCCATGGGACAACATGGGACCCCCGTTGGACCCCATGGGACACCCATGGGACCCCCGTTGGACCCCATGGGACACACATTGGACCCCATGGGACACCCATGGGACCCCTGTTGGACCCCATGAGACACCATGGGACCCCCATTGGACCCCATGGCACCCCCATGGGACCCCCATAGGACCATACCAACATGCCCGTGCGGACCAGGAAGCAGTGGACAGTCTGGGTGACATCGGCAGCATGGACCTGGTTGTGGTAGGGATTGCGGTGCTTCCCATAGCCCGTTTCCAGCGCATCCAGCAGCGTGTTCAGGAAGACGGCCGGGATCTGGGGCACGGATACATGGGTGCAAAGCCCCCAGCACCCATGGGTGGCCATGGGCAGGGGCATGGGCGCACCTTGAAGCGGCTGTTGAGATTGTGTCGGGTGAGGAGCTCGAAGACGATGGTCCTCAGGGAGTGCTCCTCCGTCATCTGGTTCAGGGTGAAGACGTCGAAGCACCACACGTCGAGGCTCTGGGGGGGGGGGGGGGGACGGGACACGGGGGCCACGGCATCCCATGGGATGCTCAGCAAGGCACAGGGAAGCCATGGAAGGGATGCTCCAGGGGAGCGCAAGGATGCCAAGGCCAGGGATGCTGAGCCACGCCCAGCGGTACCCAATGATGCCCAATGAAGCCCATCGATCCCAGTGGTGCCCATCCATGCCCAGCAGCGCCGGGTGCCATCTCCCATGGGACCATCCCTGGGGTATCGGGGTGCCCCCCCCCCCCCCCCCAGTCACCCCCTGGTACCTTCAGGCAGTTGAGGACGGAGGTGGAGTAAGTGGGCCCCACGGCCGTGTACAACCGGCGAAGCATCCTGCAAGGGATGGGGTGATGTGGGTGCTGGGGCAAAGATGGGTGCTGGGGCAAAGATGGGTGCTGGGGGCAAAGATGGTTGCTGGGGGCAAAGATGGGTGCTGGGGCAAAAGTGGGTGCTGGGGGCAAAGATGGGTGCTGGGTGCAAAGGTGGGTGCTGGGGGCAAAGGTGGGTGCTGGGGCAAACGTGGGTGCTGGGTGCAAAGATGGGTGCTGGGGGCAAAGGTGGGTGCTGGGGGCAAAGGTGGGTGCTGGGGCAAAGGTGGGTGCTGGGGCAAAAGTGGGTGCTGGGGGCAAAGATGGGTGCTGGGGGCAAAGGTGGGTGCTGGGGGCAAAGGTGGGTGCTGGGGCAAAGATGGGTGCTGGGGCAAAGGTGGGTGCTGGGGGACAAACCCTGGGGGTAGGAGGCAGACTCGGATGCTTGGGGACCATTGGGGTGCTCAGGACCCTCTTGGGTGATGGGGACAGCTCCTGGGTGCTCAGGGATCCTCTTTGGTCCTTGGGGACCCTCTTAGTGCTTGGGGGCCCACCTGGGTGTCTGGGACAGCCCCTGGGTGCTCAGCACCCTCTGTGATGCTCAGGGACCCTCTTTGGTGCTCGGGGACCCTCTTTGGTACTTGGGGACCCACATTGGAGGTTCAGGACCCTCTCTGCCCCTTGGGGACCCTCTTTGCCCCTTGGGGACCCCCTTTGGTACTTGGGGACCCCCTTTGGTACTTGGGGACCCACTTTGGTCCTTGGGGACCCACATTGGAGGTTCAGGACCCTCTTTGCCCTTGGGGACCCTCTTTGCCCCTTGGGGACCCCCTTTGGTCCTTGGGGACCCACATTGGAGGTTCGGAACCTCTTTGCTCCTTGGGGGTCCTTGCACTCAGGTACCCACCCTCGCCCTCAGGACCAGCCCCCGGGCGCTCAGCACCCTCCGCGATGCTCAGCACCCCCCTTTCATGCCACAACCCCCCCCCCCGCCCCGCGGCTCCCATCCTGCTCCCTCCTCCCCACCTCTCCACGAAGATCCCGGCCTGCACCGCATGGACGATGCTGCGGAACTTCGGCTTCTCCTCGGCTCGGCGGCCCTTGGCCCGCGCCTGCTGCGTGAAGGTGGCCGCCAACCAGTCCCGCACCTCCGAGGGCACCGCCGCATCCGACCCCATCTCCCGCAGCTCGTCCTCCGTGTCCAGCATCTGCCTGCAGGGGGAGCGCGCGGGCAGGGTCAATGGTGGTCAATGGGGATGGGGGAGTCAATGGTGGTCAATGGGGATGGGGGGGTCAATGGTGGTCAATGGGGATGGGGGGTCAATGGTGGTCAATGGGGATGGGGGGTCAATGGTGGTCAATGGGGATGGGGGGTCAATGGTGGTCAACGGGGATGGGGGGTCAATGGTGGTCAATGGGGATGGGGAGTCAATGGTGGTCAATGGGGATGGGGGGGTCAGTGGTGGTCAATGGGGATGGGGGGTCAATGGTGGTCAATGGGGATGGGGGGTCAATGGTGGTCAATGGGGATGGGGAGTCAATGGAGGTCAATGGGGATGGGGGGTCAATGGTGGTCAATGGGGATGGGGGGTCAATGGTAGTCAATGGGGATGATGGGGTCAATGGTGGGCAGGGTCAATGGTGGTCAATGGGGATGGGGGGTCAATGGTGGTCAATGGGGATGGGGAGTCAATGGTGGTCAGTGGGGATGGGGGGGTCAATGGTGGTCAATGGGGATGGGGGGTCAATGGTGGTCAATGGGGATGGGGGGTCAATGGCGGTCAATGGGGATGAGGGGGTCAATGGTGGTCAATGGGGATGGGGGGTCAATGGTGGTCAATGGGGATGGGGGGGGCAACGGTGGTCAATGGGGATGGGGGGTCAATGGTGGTCAATGGGGATGGGGGGTCAATGGTGGTCAATGGGGATGGGGGGTCAATGGTGGTCAATGGGGATGGGGGGTCAATGGTGGTCAATGGGGATGGGGGGGTCAGTGGTGGTCAATGGGGATGGGGGGGTCAATGGTGGTCAATGGGGATGGGGGGGTCAATGGTGGTCAATGGGGATGGGGGGTCAATGGTGGTCAACGGGGATGGGGGGTCAATGGTGGTCAATGGGGATGGGGAGTCAATGGTGGTCAATGGGGATGGGGGGGTCAATGGTGGTCAATGGGGATGGGAGGGTCAATGGTGGTCAATGGGGATGGGGAGTCAATGGTGGTCAATGGGGATGGGGGGTCAATGGTGGTCAATGGGGATGGGGAGGTCAATGGTGGTCAATGGGGATGGGGGGTCAATGGTGGTCAATGGGGATGGGGGGTCAATGGTGGTCAATGGGGATGGGGGGGTCAATGGTGGTCAATGGGGATGGGGGGTCAATGGTGGTCAATGGGGATGGGGGGGTCAGTGGTGGTCAATGGGGATGGGGGGTCAATGGTGGTCAGTGGGGATGGGGGGTCAATGGTGGTCAATGGGGATGGGGGGGGCAACGGTGGTCAATGGGGATGGGGGGGGCAACGGTGGTCAATGGGGATGGGGGGGTCAATGGTGGTCAATGGGGGGGGGGGGTCCACCCCGCCCCCCCCGGCGCTGCTCACCGGGTCTCGTCGATGTAAACGGCCTCGAGCAGCGACGCCGCGTACTCGAGGTTCCGCTTCAGCTCCTCCACGTTCACCTCCCCCGAGTCCAGCTGCTTCACCAGGAAGCGCAGCCTGCGGGCAGCGGGGGGCGCTGTGGAGCAGCGGGCGCCGCGGGCGCTATGGGCGCTATGGGAGCTGCGGGTGCTGTGGGTGCTATGGGTGCTATGGGTGCTATGGGTGCTATGGGCGCTGTGGGCGCTGTGGGTGCTATGGGTGCTGTGGGTGCTATGGGTGCTATGGGTGCTGTGGGTGCTATGGGTGCTATGGGTGCTGTGGGCGCTGTGGGTGCTGTGGGTGCTATGGGTGCTATGGGTGCTGTGGGTGCTATGGGTGCTGTGGGTGCTATGGGCGCTATGGGCGCTATGGGAGCTGCGGGTGCTGTGGGTGCTGTGGGTGCTATGGGTGCTATGGGCGCTGTGGGCGCTGTGGGTGCTATGGGTGCTATGGGTGCTATGGGTGCTATGGGCGCTGTGGGTGCTGTGGGTGCTATGGGTGCTATGGGAGCTGCGGGTGCTGTGGGTGCTATGGGTGCTATGGGTGCTGTGGGTGCTATGGGTGCTGTGGGTGCTATGGGCGCTATGGGAGCTGCGGGTGCTGTGGGTGCTGTGGGTGCTATGGGCGCTATGGGTGCTATGGGTGCTGTGGGGACCTGTGCTATGGGTGCTATGGGAGCCGTAGGGACCGGTTCTATGGGTGCTATGGGTGCTATGGGCGCTGTGGGTGCTATGGGTGCTATGGGGACCTGTGCTATGGGTGCTATGGGAGCCGTAGGGATCGGTTCTATGGGTGCTATGGGTGCTATGGGTGCCGTAGGGATCGGTGCTATGGGTGTTATGGGTGCTATGGGGACCTGTGCTACGGGGACCCCGTGTCATAAGGACCCTGTGCTATGGGTGCTATGGGGACCTGTGCTATGGGGTCCCTATGTCGTAAGGACCCTGTGCTATGGGTGCTATGGGTGCTATGGGTGCTATGGGTGCTATGGGTGCTATGGGTGCTATGGGTGCTATGGGGTCCCTGCCTCGCGGTGCCCCGGCTCCAGCAGGAAGCGGGGCTGGAGCCGGGAGCTCTTTGATGCCTCCCGCAGCCCGACCCCGGCTGAGATTCCATGGATGCGCCCACACAGGCCCTGATCTGCGTGGGCAGCGCGTGTGCACACGTGTGCGCATGCATGTTCACGTGTGTGCATGCGTGTTCACGTGTGTGTGTGCACATGTGTGCATGTGAGTTCACGTGTGTGTGCACGTGTGCCAGGTCGGGGGGGGGGGGGGCCTCATCCTGCACCCGGTATCCAGCACCCAGGACACAGGGACGTGGGGGGGCACTGTTGATGCCTGCTCCCGGTCCTGGTCCAGCTCAGCCTCCTGGAGGCCTCACTGAGAACACCACCGGCACCCAACAGGTCCCCATCAGCACCCAACAGGTCCCCATCGACACCCAACAGGTCCCCATCGACACCCAACAGGTCCCCATCAACACCCAACAGGTCCCCATCGGCACCCAACAGGTCCCCATCAGCACCCAACAGGTCCCCACCGGCACCCAACAGGTCCCCATCGACACCCAACAGGTTCCCATCGGCACCCAACAGGTCCCCATCAGCACCCAACAGGTCCCCATCGGCACCCAACAGGTCCCCATCAACACCCAACAGGTCCCCATCGGCACCCAACAGGTCCCCATCAGCACCCAACAGGTCCCCACCGGCACCCAACAGGTCCCCATCAACACCCAACAGGTCCCCATCGGCACCCAACAGGTCCCCATCGGCACCCAACAGGTCCCCATCAGCACCCAACAGGTCCCCATCGACACCCAACAGGTCCCCATCGGCACCCAACAGGTCCCCATCGACACCCAACAGGTCCCCATCAACACCCAACAGGTCCCCATCGGCACCCAACAGGTCCCCATCGGCACCCAACAGGTCCCCATCAACACCCAACAGGTCCCCATCAACACCCAACAGGTCCCCATTAGCACCCAACAGGTCCCCATCAACACCCAACAGGTCCCCATCAGCACCCAACAGGTCCCCATCAGCACCCAACAGGTCCCCATCGACACCCAACAGGTCCCCATCAACACCCAACAGGTCCCCATCGGCACCCAACAGGTCCCCATAAACACCCAACAGGTCCCCATAAACACCCAACAGGTCCCCATCGACACCCAACAGGTCCCCATCAACACCCAACAGGTCCCCATCGACACCCAACAGGTCCCCATAAACACCCAACAGGTCCCCATAAACACCCAACAGGTCCCCATCGACACCCAACAGGTCCCCATCAACACCCAACAGGTCCCCATCGACACCCAACAGGTCCCCATAAACACCCAACAGGTCCCCATAAACACCCAACAGGTCCCCATCGGCACCCAACAGGTCCCCCATCCCTATGGCCCACATCCGTATGGACCCACATCCCTATGGACCCCATCCCTATGGTCCACAGCTGTATGGACCCCATCCCTATGGACCCCCACAGAATGGGGTCCCCTGTGTCACAGTGGGTGCTGGGACCCCCCCAGTGGCCCCCATTGCCGATGGACCCCCATCGCCAGCACTGGGCCTCGTTGCAGAGCCCTGGGGGCCACCCGCCCCCACATCCCCCCCCCCGAGCTGCCTGTCACCACCCGCACCGCTGCCCCCCCCCCGTGTCCCTGGTGCTGCCCCCCCCCGTGCCATCAGGGCCACCCCATTTGGGGGGGGGAGGGGGGCTCTGGGGTGCAGCTGGTGCTGGGAGCTGACCCTCGGCCCCATGCGCACCCATGGGTGCTGCTGCCCCCCCGACACCCCCACCCATGGGACACCCCGGGGTAACCCCCCCCAAATAACCCCATAGAGGTCCTAGGGTACCCCCATAGGGGTGATGGGGTACAGCCCCTATAGCCCCATAGGGGTCCTAAGGTACAGCCCCTATAGCCCCATAGGGGACCTGGGGTACCCGCTATAGGGGACATGGGGTACAGCCCCTATAGCCCTATAGGGGACATGGGGTACCTGCTATAGGGGACCTGGGGTACAGCCCCTATAGCCCTATAGGGGACATGGGGTACCTGCTATAGGGGACCTGGGGTACAGCCCCTATAGCCCTATAGGGGACCTGGGGTACCCGCTATAGGGGACATGGGGTACAGCCCCTATAGCCCTATAGGGGACATGGGGCACAGCCCCTATAGCCCTATAGGGGACATGGGGTACCTGCTATAGGGGACATGGGGTACAGCCCCTATAGCCCTATAGGGGACATGGGGTACCTGCTATAAGGGACATGGGGTACAGCCCCTATAGCCCCATAGGGGACCTGGGGTACCCGCTATAGGGGACCTGGGGTACAGCCCCTATAGCCCCATAGGGCTCTGGGGGTGCAGCCCAAGCACCCTGCTCCCATCCTGCATCCCCCAGCACATCCCTGTGTGCACGGCAATGGGGCCACTGAGAGCCCCCATGGGGGGGGCACACAGAGGGCACCCAAAGGGGTGCAATGGGTGCAGGGGGCAACCCAAAGGGGGGGTCGGGGGGGTGATGCTCAGGTGGGCTGGGGGGGGGGGCCTGGTTTGGGAGATCAGGTTTGGGGGTCCCAGTTCGAGGTGGGGGGGGCCCTGTTTTGGGGGGGTCCCGGCTCGAGGGGCCCAGTTTGAGGGGCCCAGTCTGGGGTCTCAGTTGGGGGTCCGGGTTGGGGGGGTCCGGGTTGAGGGTCCCTGGTGGGGGTCCTGGTTTGGGTTCCCCCTTTGGGGGGTCCCGGTATGGGAGTCCCGGTTGGGAGCATCCCTGTTGGGGGGTCCCTGTTGGGGTGGGGGGGGCCCTGGTGAGGGTCCCGGTTTGGGGGTGTCCCGGTTGGGGGGTCCCTGTTGGGGTGGGGGGGTCCCCATTGTGGGGTCTCAGTTGGGGGGGTCCCCATTGTGGGGTCCCTCTTTGGGGGGTCCCCGTTGGGGTCCCGCTGCGCCCCCCGCTCCCCGCTCTCACTCACAGCGCCCGCAGCTTCACCCAGATCCTTTTGCTGGGCTCGGGTCTCTCCTCCAGGGGGGAGCAGCCCCCGCTCGGCTCCGGGGCCCCGCGCTCGGGCTCCGGCTCCGGGGGGCTCCGCGGCGGCTCCATGGCCCCTGCGGCGGGGACGGAGCCGTCCTGAGCCCCGCGGCGGAGCCGCCGGTGCCGCCCCGGCAGCGGCCCTCCCCCCCCCCCCCGCCCGGTACCCGGCGGCTGCGCAGGCGGCACCGGCCCGGCGCGGAGCTAAGATGGCACCGGGGGGGGGGGGGGGGGGAGCGCCGGGATGGGGGCAACCGGGAGCGGGGGGAAGCGGGGAGGGAGAAGCGGGGAGGGACCGAGGATGCTGCGCGCTCCTACCCGGGGATGCTCGGCCGGAACGCGCCGGTGCTGCCGTGCTCCGGGTACCGCCGCTGTTACCGGGTAGTGCCGTGCTCCGGGTACCGCCGGGCTCCGGGTATCGCCGTGCTCCGGGTACCGCCGCTCTTACCGGTACCGCCGCTATTAACGGTACCGCCGCTGTTACCGGTACCTCCGTGCTCCGGGTACCGCCGTGCTCCGGGTACCGCCGCTATTACCGGTACCGCCGTGCTCCGGGTACCGCCCGCTGTTACCGGTACCGCTGTGCCCGGGTACCGCTGTGCCCCGGGTACCGCCGTGCTCCGGGTACCGCCGCTGTTACCGGTACCGCCGTGCCCGGGTACCGCTGTGCCCCGGGTACCGCCGCTGTCACCGCACCCCCGGTACCTCCGTGCCCGGCGCTCCCCCCGCGCTCCCCCCCGGTTCTGCCGCCGCCGCCCGGGGTTCGCCGCAACTTTCCCCGAGCGGGCACCGGGGAGGGCGGGGGGGGGGGGGGGCGGGAGACGGGAACCGGGACCCGCCCCCCCTCCCCCCCCCGCCCCGCTCAGCCCCGGCACGGGGGGGCCGCAGCCCCGGACCCCCATAAAGGAGGAGGGAGAGGAGGGTCCCGCAGGGCCCCCCTGGGGATGAACCCTATGGGGGTACCCCAAGACCCCCCCATGGGGCTGCACCCCAGGACCCCTATGGGGGGGGCCCCACGGCCCATATGGGGCTATAGGGGCTTTACCGCAGGACCCCCATGGGCCTGGAGGCGCTGTACCCCGGAACCCCAATGGGGGGGTCCCCCCGGACCCCTATGGGGGGCTACGGGGGTTTTACCCCCAGGACCCCCATGGGGTCACCCCAAGACCCCCCTGGGCTACAGGGGCTTTACCCCAGGGCACCTATGGGCTGTAGGGGTTGTACCTCGGAACCCCTATGGAGGGTACCCCAAGACCCCTAAGGGGGGGTTACCCCATGGCCCCCATGGCCTCCATGGGCTGTACCCCAGGACCCCTATGGGGGGGTACCCCAAGACCCCTATGGGCTCTAAGAGCCACCCCTGCACCCCTGTGGCGTTATGGGGCTGCGAGACCCCCACCCCATCCATACCCCACCAGCGCCCCAATGCCTTTATGATGGGCTCAGCCCCCCCCCACACCCCATCCATGTCCCACCAGGACCCTATGGGGGGGGGGGGGGGGTCCTTGGGCACACAGAGGGGGGGGGTCGGGGTGCTTTGGGGGGGGGGGGGGGGTCCGTGGCTCGGGGGGTGTCCCGGCAGCCCCCGCGCCGCTCGGGTGCACGCGCCGTGCTCAGCCCCCGGCATTAGCGGTCATTAATATTAATGAGCCTTTATATAACCCATGCAACACCCACCCCCCCCCCTCACCCCCCCCCCCCCCCCCCGTCATGGGGCAAAGCGGGGACCCCCCCCCCCCCCCCCCGGGGTACCCCAATGGGCTCCTTGTGCCGGGCCATGGCACCCATGGGTGCTGCCTCCACCTGCGCTGGGCGCCCTCCCTCTGCTTTGCCTTGGGGTGATGGGGGCACCCATAGGACCCCCCCTTGGGGGTGTTGGGGTCACTGGGGGGGGGGGGGAGGTCCCAATGGGGGACATTGGGGTCCCCAGGCTTCACTTAAGGGGGGGGGTCCGAGCCGGGTTGGGGGTGCAGGGAGTCCAAGAGGGGGGGCATTGGTTTGGGGTGATGGGGGCACCCATGGGACCCCCGTTGGGACACGGGGTGGGCGATGGGGCCTGGGGCACATTGGGGGCACTTCGGGGTCCCCAAACTTCATTGAGGGGGGGGTCAGAGCCGGGTTTGGGGGTGCAAAGGGGGAACCCAATGGGGGTGGGACATCTGCTTTGGGGGCGCCCATAGGAGCCCGGCTTGGCTCTTGGGGGCCCCAATGAGAGCCCCGCATCCCATTGGGGACCACTTTGGGGTCCCCAAACTTCATTGTGGGGGGGGTCAGAGCCGGGTTTGGGGGTGCAGGGACTCAAATGGGGGGCGCTTTGCATTGGGCTGTTGGGGTCACCCCCCCATTGTCTCTTGGGGTCCCCAAACTTCATTGGGGGGGGTCAGAGCCGGGTTTGGGGGTGCAAGGGACTCAAATGGGGGGTGCTTTATATGAAGCTGTTCCCCCCCCCCCCCGTTGTCTCTTGGGGTCCCCAATGAGAGCCCCGCATCCCATTGGGGACCACTTTGGGGTCCCCAAACTTCATAGTGGGGGGGGGTCAGGGCCGGGTTTGGGGGGGTGCAGGGACACAAAGCGGGGTGGCCCCCCCCCCCCCCACCCCCCCCCCCCCCGCGGTGGGCGGCGTGGGCCGGGACACGCGTGAGACAAAGCGGAGCTGCGGCACCTCCCGAGCGCTCGGGGCCGTGATTGATGCGCGGGATAATAGAGCGGAGCAGTGATTGCGGGCGTTCGGGGGAGTTCATTCCCAATGGGAATACAGCGGGAAAAGGGGGGGGGGGGGGGGGAGGAAGAGCGGGGGAGTTGAACCGCTCCGCAGTTGGAATTCCAACCCCTTCTCCCGGAGCCGGGAGCCGCGCGCTCCGCTTTGCAATGGGATACACCCCCCCCCCCCCCCCTTTTAGATCCCGATAAAGGGGGGAGGTTGGATAAAGGGTTGGGATAAAGGGGGGGGGTCACGGCCGCGGTGGCCACGTCCCCATTCCCGGCGCTCCGGTGACTCATCCCGGAGCAGCCGTGAGCGGAATGGAAACGGCCGCGTCCCTGCGCCCGGGGCCGGCCGGGAGGGGGGAAAGCGCAGGGATGCGATGGGAAAAGGGGGTGGGAAGGGGGGGGGAAAAGGCCTTGGAATGGCCCCGTCCCGTTGGGAGAAGCGCAGGGATGCGATGGGAAAAGGAGGTGGGAAGGGGGGGAAAAGGCCTTGGAATGGCCCCGTCCCGTTGGGATGGGGATGGCGAAGGCAAAGCGAGGCGCGAGCCCAGGCGGGCGCTGGGCAATGGCATCAGGATGGGACCCCCAGCGCCACCCCCGCGGGACCCAGGGGATGCTGTTCCCGATGGATGCATGGATCCGGCCCCCCCCCATTCCAGGCCCCCCCCCCCCCCAGTGGGACACAGAATGCAGAGAGGTTTGCGGTGACTTTGGCGGCTTTGGGTGCACTTTGTTGGGGTTTGGGTGCAGTTGGGTGCAGTTTGGGTGCAGTCAATGCCGTTGGGTGCCATTGGGTGCAGTTGAAGGGGTTTAGGTGCAGTTTGGGTGCAGCCTGGTTGCAGTTGGGTAAGGTGCAGTTTGGGTGCAGCCTGGTTGCAGTTGGGTGCAGTTTGGGTGCAGTTTGGGTGCAGTTTGGGTGCAGTTTGGTGCAGTCAATGGCTTTGGGGTGCAGTTTGGGTGCAGTCAATGCCGTTGGGCGCAGTTTGGGTGCAGTTTGGGTGCAGTCAATGGCTTTGGGTGCAGTTTGGGTGCAGTCAATGCCGTTGGGTGCCATTGGGTGCAGTTGAAGGGGTTTGGGTGCAGTTGGGTGCAGTTTGGGTGCAGTTTGGGTGCAGTTTGGGTGCAGTTGGGTGCAGTTGGGTGCAGTTTGGGTGCAGTTTGGGTGCAGTTGGGTGCAGTTTGGGTGCAGTTTGGGTGCAGTTGGGTGCAGTTTGGGTGCAGTTGGGTGCCGTTGGGTGCAGTTGGGTGCAGTTGGGTGCAGTTGGGTGCCGTTGGGTGCAGTTGGGTGCCGTTGGGTGCAGTTGGGTGCCGTTGGGTGCAGTTGGGTGCAGTTGGGTGCAGTTGGGTGCAGTTTGGGTGCAGTTTGGTGCAGTTGGGTGCAGTTGGGTGCAGTTTGGGTGCAGTTTGGGTGCAGTTGGTGCAGTTGGGTGCAGTTTGGGTGCCGTTGGGTGCAGTTGGGTGCAGTTGGGTGCAGTTGGGTGCAGTTGGGTGCCATTGGGTGCAGTTTGGGTGCTGTTGGGTGCAGTTTGGGTGCAGTTTGGGTGCAGTTGGGTGCCGTTGGGTGCCGTTGGGTGCAGTTGGGTGCAGTTGGGTGCCGTTGGGTGCCGTTGGGTGCAGTTGGGTGCAGTTGGGTGCAGTTGGGTGCAGTTGGGTGCATTTTGGGTGCAGTTGGGTGCATTTTGGGTGCAGTTGGGTGCAGTTGGGTGCAGTTGGGTGCCGTTGGATGCCGTTGGGTGTAGTTGGGTGCAGTTGGGTGCAGTTGGGTGCCGTTGGGTGCAGTTGGGTGCAGTTGATGCCATTGGGTGCCGTTGGGTGCCGTTGGGTGCAGTTGGGTGCAGTCGATGCCGTTGGGTGCCGTTGGGTGCAGTCGATGCCATTGGGTGCCATTGGGTGCCGTTGGATGCAGTCGATGCCGTTGGGCGCCGTTGGGTGCAATTTGGGTGCAGTTGGGTGCAGTTGGGTGCCGTTGGGTGCAGTCGATGCCATTGGGTGCCGTTGGGTGCAGTCGATGCCGTTGGGTGCCGTTGGGTGCAGTCGATGCCATTGGGTGCCGTTGGGTGCAGTCGATGCCGTTGCAGTCGCCGCCGGGGCCGCCTCAGCGCGGGGGCTCCCTGCGCACCTCGCGGTACGCGTTGCGCAGCAGCACGTACGGGAAGCAGCGCTCGAGCACGTCCAGGCTCAGGAAGGGAGATTCGGCCACGATCTGGGACGGGAACAGAGACCCCCCCCCCCCAGGATCCGTTCCGGGGGTCCCATCCATGGAGCACCGGGGCTGTGTCCCGGATGCTCCGGGATGGAGCTGGAATCCCAACCCTGCAGAGGGATCCCAACCCCAGCTCCCATCGGCACCCGGAGTCCACCCATTAGCACCCATTGGCACCCACTGACTCCCATTGACACCCACTGGCACCCACCAATACCCATTGACACCCATTGACACCCACTGGCACCCATTGACACCCCTTGGCACCCGTTGACACCCGTTGGCACCCCTGGGCACCCACCAGTATCCATTGGCACCCATTGACACCCATTGACACCCATTGGCACCCACTGACACCCATGGGCCCCCCCGGGCACCCACCAGTACCCATTGGCACCCATTGACACCCATTGGCACCCACTGACACCCACTGACACCCATGGGCACCCATTGACACCCATTGACACCCATGGGCACCCATTGACACCCATTGACACCCATTGACACCCACTGACACCCACTGACACCCATGGACACCCACTGGCACCCATTGACACTCATGGGCACCCATTGACACCCATTGACACCCATGGGCACCCATTGACACCCACTGACACCCATTGACACCCACTGGCACCCATTGACACCCATGGGCACCCATTGACACCCATTGACACCCACTGACACCCACTGACACCCATTGACACCCCTGGGCACCCATTGACACCCCATTGACACCCACTGACACCCACTGACACCCATTGACACCCATTGGCACCCACTGACACCCACTGGCACCCACTGGCACCCACTGGCACCCATTGACACCCATTGACACCCATTGACACCCACTGGCACCCATTGACACCCATTGACATCCACTGACACCCACTGACACCCATGACACCCATTGACACCCCTGGGCACCCACCAGCTGCAGGAGCAGGACGATGGAGTCGCGGTTCCGCACCCGCAGCCGCTCCGTGTCCTGCCCCAGCTGCAGGAGGCTGCTGGAGGCCACCTGAGGATGGGCCCGGGTGAGCACAGGGACCCAATGGGTGCCCCCCCCCCGGGCTGCAGCACCCATGGGTGCCCCCCCCCGGGCTGCAGCACCCATGGGTGCCCCCCCCGGGCTGCAGCACCCAAGGGTGCTCTCACCAGCAGGAACTCCTTGAGGTGCTCCTCGATGTTCTTGTTGTGGACGGTGAAGAGCGCGGCCGAGAGCTGAGCGATGGCCTTGGCCAAGCAGTGCAGGTTGTTGCGGGTAACCTGGATGGGGCACGGGAAGGGCATGGGATGGGCATGGGGGGTGGGGCATGGGATGGGGCATGGGATGGGGCATGGGATGGGATATGGGGATGGGATATGGGATGGGATATGGGATGGGGCATGGGATGGGACATGGGATGGGATATGGGATGGGACATGGGATGGGACATGGGATGGGAATGGGATGGGAATGGGATGGGAATGGGATGGGGCATGGGATGGGATATGGGATGGGGCATGGGATGGGGCATGGGATGGGGCATGGGATGGGATATGGGATGGGACATGGATGGGATATGGGATGGGATATGGGATGGGACATGGGATGGGATATGGGATGGGGCATGGGATGGGGCATGGGATGGGCATGGGATGGGATATGGGGTGGGATATGGATGGGGCATGGGATGGGATATGGGATGGGATATGGGATGGGATATGGGATGGGGCATGGGATGGGATATGGGATGGGGCATGGGATGGATATGGGATGGGGCATGGGATGGGGCATGGGATGGGATATGGGATGGGATATGGGATGGGGCATGGGATGGGATAGGGGATGTGGGGGCCATGGAAGGTTGGGACATGGGATGTTGGGATCTCAGTCTGGGATCACGGAGGTTGTCACATGGAGGTTGGGGACGGGCGGAGCCGTGAGCCACCGATGGCCCCGCGCGGCCCCGGTGCGCCCGGAGCTGGGGGGGGGGGGGGGGGGGGGGTCACCGTCGAGCTCGGGGCTGTAGGCGGAGGCGGGGTCAGAGGCCAACAGGGGCAGAGCCGCGGCCACGAAGAGCAGCAGCAGCCGGGAGAGCCGGGACTGCTCCTCGGGGAGGAGGCGCCTGCGGGCGGAACAGCGCGGGCAGCGCGGCAGCGGGGGGGGGGGGAGCGGGGCCGCCACCCGCAGCGGTAACCAGGGGTAACCAATGATACCCAATGACACCGAGTGGTACCCAGGGGTACCCAGTGATACCCAGGGGTACCCAGCGGGCACCCAGTGGTACCCAGCGATACCCAGGGGTACCCAGCGATACCCAGCGATACCAAGTGGTACCCAGTGAGATCCAGGGGTACGCAGCAGCACCCAGTGATACCCAGGGGTACCCAAGGATACCCAATGATACCCAGCAGCACCCAGCAGTACACAGCAGTACCCAGTGGTACCCAATGATACCCAGCAGCACCCAGCAGCATCCAGTGGTACCCATTGATACCCAGTGGTACCCAGCAGTACCAAATGATATCCAGTGGTACTCAATGATACCCAGCAGTACCCAGCAGCACCCAGTGGTACCCAACAATACCCAGCAGCATCCAATGATACCTAGCAGCACCCAGCAACATCCAGTGGTACCCAGTGGTACCCAATGATAGCCAGCAGTACCCAATGATACCCAGTGGTACCCCATGATACCCAGCGGTACCCAGCAGCACCCAGCAGTACCCGTCTTGCCGCCAGCGAGGACATTGACCAGCGCAGGGGTCCACCTCGCATGGATGCCCGCAGCCGAGGCCAGCTCGAAGATGCTCAGGGTGACCTGAGGGGACAAAGGGGACACGGGGGTAAGGGGACACACAGGGCCGCACCGGAGGCACCGCTGTGGCCCCATCCCACCTGGATATCGGTGTCTGGGGTCACGGTGTCCATCAGCCCCTCGATGGGGCCCATCAGGAAGGGGCAGTGGTGGGACAACACCTGCGGAGGGAGGGGGGATGCTCCATAGGGTGCGGGATCCCATGGTTGGTGTTGCCATGGGCGAGGGTTCCGTCATTGGAGGTCCCATGGGTGTGGGTCCCATGGGTTGGGTGTCCCGTGGGTTGGGTGTCCAATGGGCTGGGTATCCCATGGGTTGGGGGTCCCATGGGTTGGGTATCCCATGGGTTGGGTATCTCATGGGTTGGGGGTCCCATGGGTTGGGGGTCCCATGGGTTGGGTATCCCATGGGCTGGGTATCCCATGGGTTGGGTGTCCAATGGGTTGTGTATCCCATGGGTTGGGGTGCCATGGGTTGGGTATCCCATGGGTTGGGTGTCCAATGGGTTGGGTATCCCATGGGTTGGGGGTCCCATGGGTTGGGTATCCCATGGGTTGGGGGTCCCATGGGTTGGGTATCCCATGGGTTGGGTGTCCAATGGGTTGGGTATCCCATGGGTGGGTGTCCCATGGGTTGGGTGTCCAATGGGTTGGGTGTCCCATGGGTTGGGTGTCCCATGGGTTGGGTGTCCAATGGGTTGGGTGTCCAATGGGTTGGGTACCCAATGGGTTGGGTGTCTGATGGGTTGGGTGTCCAATGGGTTGGGTGTCCGATGGGTTGGGTACCCAATGGGTTGGGTGTCTGATGGGTTGGGTGTCCAATGGGTTGGGTGTCCCATGGGTTGGGTGTCCAATGGGTTGGAGAGCCCATGGTTGGGGGTTGCATGGTTGAGGGCCCCATAGCTGGGGGTCCCATGGGTTGAAGATCTCATTGATGGGGGGTTGCATGGGTTGACGGCCCCATAGGGTGTGGGTCCTGTGGTTGAAGGTCCCATCCACTGGGGGTCCCATGGGTTGGGTATCCCATGGGTTGGAGATCCCATGGTTGAGTGCCCCATGGTTGAAGGCCCCATAGTTGGGGGGTCCCATAGGGTGGCATCCCCAGGGTGGGGGGCACCCACCTCCCGCAGGCCCTGCTGGGCCATGGCGCGGAAGCTCAGGATCTCGCCGATGATGGTCATGCGCTTCAGGACGTTCTCGGCCGCTGCAGGACACGCGCGCGCACACGCCACGTACACGTATGCACACGCGTGTACACGCGTGCAGCCCCACGCCCCCGTGCCCCCCCATGGCTCACAGGTCAGCCGGGGCAGCAGAGCCCCCATCTCCTCAGGCTTGCAGACGCAGGAGCAGAGCTGGAGCAGCGCATCCATGTTCTCCGTGACCAACTTCTGCAGGGCACAGGGGGGGGTGGCACCGCGATGGTCCCATCCTGCCCAGGGGACGGTCCCCAGCCCCGGGACGGGGCCCGGCCCCACCTGGAGCTCGGTGACCTGGGCCCCCACGTGCCACATGAGGTTGTCACTCAGGAACTTCATCCCATAGGGCCCGAGGAGCTCGGCCAGAGCCCGCATCTCTGCAGATGGGAGAGGGATGGGGATGGGGATGGGTGGGACAAGAATAGGGATAAGGATGGATGGGATGGGACAAGGATGGGGATGGGGATGGGGATGGGGATGGGACAGGGATGGATGGGGACAGGGATGGGGATGGGGAAGAGGATGGGGACAAGGATGGATGGGGACAAGAATAGGGATAAGCATGGATGGGGACAAGGATGGATGGGGATGAGGATGGGGACAAGGATGGACAGGGACAAGAACAGGGATAAGGATGGATGGGGACAAGGATGGGGATGGGACATGAATGGAGACAAGGATGGATGAGGACAACAATAGGGACAGGGATGGATGGGAACAAGAATGGGGACAGGGGATGGATGGGAACAAGGAGATGGGGACAGGGATGGATGGGGCAAGAACAGGGATAAGGATGGATGGGACAAGGATGGATGGAGATAGGGATGGAGACAAGGATGGATGGGGACAAAAATAGGGATAAGAATGTATGGGGACAGGGATGAGGATGGGGACAAGGATGGATAGGGACAGGGATGGATGGGAACAAGGAGATGGGGGCAAGGATGGGGACAAGAACAGAGGACATGGATGGATGGGGGCAAGGATGGCTGGGAACAAGGATGGATGTGGACAGGGCTGGATGGGGATAAGGATGGATGGAGCAAGGATGGGGACATGGATGGGGACAGGGATAGGGACAGGGATGGGGACAGGATAGGACAGTGATGTGGACAGTGCTGCATGGGGATAAGGATGGATGGGAGCAAGGATGGGGACATGGATGGGGACAGGGATGGGGACAGGGATAGGGACAGGGCTGGATGGGGATAAGGATGGATGGGAGCAAGGATGGGGACAGGGATGGGGACAGGGATAGGGACAGGGCTGGATGGGGATAAGGATGGATGGGATCGAGGATGGGGACGTGGATGTGGACAGCACCAGGCCCCCATGGCGGCCGCTGCCCCCCGCTCCCCCCCGCGCCCCTCACCGCACACATCCGTGAACTCGGCGGCGCTGAAGCCGATGCCCCCCCTCGCCCGGCGCCGCGGTGAACGCCTGCAGGGAGGGCGCCAGGACCACGGCCCGCTGCTCCGCCCGGCGCAGCAGCGCCTCCAGGTACCTGCGCGGGGCCCGGGCTGCGGAGGAGCCCCAACAGGGCCCGAGGCCGCCCATGGCGCTGGGGGGGGGGTGGGGGGGGGGCGCCCAGGAGCCCCTCCCGATGCTGAGCGCCCTTTGGGGCAGGAGCTGTTCCCCATCTCCATCCCAACCCCCCTTCCCTCGTGCCCCATCCCATGGGAGCAGAGCCCCCTCCCGGCTCCATCCTCCTCTGGGGCAGTTGTAGGGAGCTATAAGGTCCCCCTGAGCCTCCTCCATCAGAACCCCCCCCCCCCAGTCCCTCATCCCTTCCCCATTGCCTCCCATGCTCCATTCCCTTCTCGGCCCCACTCCACCACCACCCAACGTCTCCATTGCAGTGGGGGGCTCCGAGTGTGCGCGCTCACCCATTGCCCACTGCAGGCGCGCAACCGCTGCCCTCGGCCATGAGCTCCCGTTCGGCTCCATCCATCCCGGCCCTTTCCCATGGGCACCTTCCCCGAGCCGATGCGCTCCATGGGGCTGCGGTGCCCCATCCCTGGCACGGACCCATGGGCTCGGAGACGCTGCTCCAATGGAAGGTGCCCACTTCAACCCTTAAGGCGCCTCCAATGCCAACGGAGACCCCGGCTCTTGGCCCGCATCACCCCTCCTCCCATTGGCACAACCGATGCCGCCATTCCCGGGCCCCACATGGCCACGCATGGGGCAGGACCCACCAGTTGGTGTAGATGGTGGTGAGCGTCGGCTCCCCGGCGCCGTCGCGGGGCTGCGTCTGCTGCAGGAGGACGCTGCGGACGATGCGCCCCGTGTCCAAGGCCAGGAAGCGCCCCAAGGAGTGGATGAAGGTCACGTAGGAGCTGAGCCCCATCAGCACCTCCGAGGGCCGCGCCACCTCCTGCGTGGCCTGGTCGTACCCTGCCATGGCCACGATGGCCCTGTGGGGACAGGGACGAGGATGGGGATGTCCAAGAGCCGTGGTTGGGGCCCCCACTATGGCCATGGTGTGGTCAAGGATGGGGGATGTCCAAGAGCCATGGTTGGGGTCCCAATGTGGCCATGGTGTGGTCAAGGATGGGGACGTCCAAGAGCCATGGTTGGGGCCCTGCCATGGCCATGGTGTGGTCAAGGATGGGGACGTCCAAGAGCCATGGTTGGGGTCCCAACATGGCCATGGTGTGGTCAAGGATGGGGACATCCAAGAGCCATGGTTGGGGTCCAATGTGGCCATGGTGTGGTCAAGGATGGGGATGTCCAAGAGCCATGGTTGGGGCCTTGCTACGGCCATGGTGTGGTCAAGGATGGGGATGTCCAAGAGCCATGGTTGGGGTTCTGCCATGGCCATGGTGAGGTCAAGGATGGGGACATCCAAGAGCCATGGTTGGGGTCCCAATGTGGCCATGGTGTGGTCAAGGATGGGGACATCCAAGAGCCATGGTTGGGGTCCCAATGTGGCCATGGTGTGGTCAAGGATGGGGACATCCAAGAGCCATGGTTGGGGTCCCAATGTGGCCATGGTGAGGTCAAGGATGGGGATGTCCAAGAGCCATGGTTGGGTGGTCCCAATGTGGCCATGTGTGGTCAAGGATGGGGATGTCCAAGAGCTGTGGTTGGGGCCCCAATGTGGCCATGGTATGGTCAAGGATGGGATGTCCAAGAGCCATGGTTGGGGCCCCAACGTGGCCATGGTGTGGTCAAGGATGGGGACATCCAAGAGCCATGGTTGAGGTCCCAATGTGGCCATGGTGTGGTCAAGGATGGGGACATCCAAGAGCCATGGTTGGGGCCCCAACGTGGCCATGGTGTGGTCAAGGATGGGGACATCCAAGAGCCATGGTTGGGGTCCCAATGTGGCCATGGTGTGGTCCAAGGATGGGATGTCCAAGAGCCGTGGTTGGGGTCCCAACGTGGCCATGGTGTGGTCAAGGATGGGACGTCCAAGAGCCGTGGTTGGGGCCATGGTGAGGCCCCCACCTGCTGAGCCGGGTCTCCAGGTCGCTGCTCAGGTACTCGCTCGGGGTCACCCGTGTGCTCGAAGACGGTGATGGTGGGAGCGTGGTTGAAGCTCAGGGACAGCTCCACCAAGGTCTGGTGCAGTTTGTCCATGCTGGGGGGGGGGGGGGGGACACACACAGGAGCCATCAGCCCCCCCCCAGCCCCCTGGGGCAGCCCTTGGGCACAGCATGGCCTCCCAGCACAGCGTGGTCATCCCCAGGGCCTGCTGCCCACCAGCTCCCATCCAACCCCAATGTTTGATGCCCACCAGCTCCGATCCATCCCAACCATCCCCTGTCCATCCCCAATGCCTGGTGGCCACCATCCCCTCTCCATCCCCAATGTTTGATGCCCACCAGCCCCTGTCCATCCCCATCAGACCCAGTTCATCCCCAATCCCTGCTGCCCACCATCCCCTCTCCATCCCCAGTGTTTGGTGCCCACCATCTCCTCTCCATCCCCACCATCCCCTCTCCACCCCCAATGTTTGATGCCCACCATCCCCTCTCCATCTCCCCCATTCCCTCTCCATCCCCTCTCCATCCCCCCCCATCCCCTCTCCAATCCCCCCAACCCCTCTCCATCCCCCCCATCCCCTCTCCATCCCCTCTCCATCCCCCCATCCCCCCTCCATCCCCTCTCCATCCCCCCCATCCCCTCTCCATCCCCTCTCCATCCCCCCCATCCCCTCTCCAATCCCCCAACCCCTCTCCATCCCCCCCATCCCCCTCTCCATCCCCTCTCCATCCCCCCATCCCCCCTCCATCCCTCTCCATCCCCCCCATCCCCTCTCCATCCCCCCTCCATCCCCTCTCCATCCCCCCCATCCCCTCTCCATCCCCTCTCCATCCCCCCTCCATCCCCTCTCCATCCCCCCCATCCCCTCTCCATCCCCTCTCCATCCCCTCTCCATCCCCCCCCATCCCCTCTCCATCCCCACCATCTCCTCTCCATCCCCCCCATCCCCTCTCCATCCCCTCTCCATCCCTTCTCCATCTCCCCCATCCCCTCTCCATCCCCAATGTTTGATGCCCACCATTCCCTCTCCATCCCCCCCATCCCCTCTCCACCCCCGGTCCCCGCTGCCCCCCGGTCCCCTCTCCCCCCCATGGCCCTCACTTGGTGCTCAAGCTCCGGTCCCTCCTCTGGCTCTCAGCCCCCGGTTTGTCCCCTCTCGTGTCCCCTCTCTTGGCCGTTGTTTGGGGCCTTTCCTGCTCCGCGCTTTGCTGATGGTGGCGGCGCAGTGCTTGGGCAGCAGCTGAGGGACAGGGACCGCGGCTGCACCCAACCGGGGCCCCCAGGGCCAGAGGGGACCATCCCCAAGGCCGCCTCAGGGGGGCGCCTGTGAGTTCTGACCCATCGGTACCTCAATGGAGGCCATGGGGAGCACGGAGGGGGGAGAGGACACAGAGAGGACCCAAAGGCCATGGAGAGCCCAAAGGCCATGGAGACCCAAAGGCCATGGAGAACCCAAAGGCCATGGAGATCCCAAAGGCCATGGAGACCCAAAGGCCATGGAGAACCCAAAGGCCATGGAGACCCCAAAGGCCATGGAGAACCCAAAGGCCATGGAGATCCCAAAGGCCATGGAGACCCAAAGGCCATGGAGACCCAAAGGCTATGGAGAGCCCAAAGGCCATGGAGAACCCAATGGCTATGGAGAACCCAAAGGCCATGAAGATCCCAAAGGCCATGGAGACCCAAAGGCCATGGAGAACCCAATGGCTATGGAGACCCCAAAGGCTATGGAGACCCCAAAGGCCATGGAGACCCCAAAGGCCATGGAGAACCCAAAGGCCATGGAGACCCAAAGGCCATGGAGAACCCAAAGGCCATGGAGACCCAAAGGCCATGGAGAGCCCAAAGGCCATGGAGACCCAAAGGCCATGGAGAGCCCAAAGGCCATGGAGACCCAAAGGCCATGGAGATCCAAAGGCCATGGAGACCCAAAGGCCATGGAGAGCCCAAAGGCCATGGAGACCCAAAGGCCATGGAGAACCCAAAGGCCATGGAGACCCCAAAGGCCATGGAGATCCCAAAGGCCATGGAGACCCCAAGGCTATGGAGAACCCAAAGGCCATGGAGACCCAAAGGCCATGGAGAGCCCAAAGGCCATGGAGATGGGATGAATGGAGAAGGTTTGGCTGCCCCATCCCTGCCAGGTTGGGCACGGCCCTGGAGCATCCCGCCCCAGCGGACGGGTCCCTGCCCATAGAACCGGATGAGCCCCACGGTTCTTCCCACACAACCCATCCCATGGGTCCATCATCCCATGGGCCCTGAAGGTGACGGAGACCTCCAGGCCAAGGAGGCCCTGAAGGCTCGGAGGAGCACAGAGCCGAAGCCCACGGAGACCCTGATGCCGTCGGTGGCCGTGGCGCCGCATCCCGGAGCCGCATCCCTACCCGCTCGCTGAGGCGGTGCTGCTCGGCGCACGCATCCATGACGCAGGCGCTGCCCTTGCGCGCCATCGCCTGCAGGAACCTCCCGCACATCCCCAGCGCCGCGGCCTCCAGCTGGGAATACTGCAAACGGGAGGAGCGCGGATCCAGCGCGGGACGGGGGGGGCGCGGGGGCCCCCGCGGCCCCCATAGGGGCCCTATGGGGGGGGGACCCCCACCTCCTCCGGGCACATGGGGTGGAGGCAGCGGGAGAAGTGGCTGCAGAGCAGCGGGAAGGCGATGCTGTAGCGGAGCGCGGAGGGGTCCTCCAGGGTGGTGAGGAACAACTTCTCCATGGGGCGAGGGTAGAAGCTGCAGAGAGGAAGGGATGGGGCAGGGATGGGGGCAGGGATGGGGCAGGGGATGGGGCAGGGATGGGGCAGGGATGGGGCAGGGACGGGGCAGGGATGGGGCAGGGACGGGGCAGGGATGGGGCAGGGATGGAGCAGGGATGGGGCAGGGATGGGGGAGGGATGGGGCAGGGATGGGGCAGGAATGGGGCAGGGATGGAGCAGGGATGGGGCAGGGATGGGGCAGGGATGGGGCAGGGATGGGGCAGGGATGGGGAAGGACGGGGCAGGGATGGGGCAGGGACGGGGCAGGGATGGGGCAGGGATGGGGCAGGGATGGGGCAGGGATGGGGGAGGGATGGGGCAGGGACGGGGCAAGGATGGGGGAGGGATGGGGCAGGGATGGGGCAGGGATGGGGTAGGGATGGGGCAGGGACGGGGCAGGGATGGAGCAGGGATGGGGGAGGGATGGGGCAGGGGACGGGCAAGGATGGGGCAGGGATGGGGCCAGGGATGGGGCAGGGATGGGGGTAGGGATGCGGCAGGGACGGGGCAGGGATGGAGCAGGGATGGGGCAGGGACGGGGTAGGGATGGGGCAGGGACGGGGGCAGGGATGGGGGGAGGGATGGGGCAGGGATGGGGCAGGGATGGAGCAGGGATGGGGCAGGGACGGGGCAGGGATGGAGCAGGGATGGGGCAGGATGGAGCAGGGATGGGGCAGGGATGGGGTAGGGCATGGGGCAGGGACGGGGCAGGGATGGGGGAGGGATGGGGCAGGGATGGGGCAGGGATGGGATGGGGCAGGGATGGGGCAGGGATGGGGGAGGAATGGGGCAGGAAATGAGGCAAGGATGGGGCAGGGATGGAGCAGGGATGGGGCAGGGATGGGGCAGGAATGGGGCAGGGATGGGGCAGGGATGGGGCAGGAACGGGGCAGGAATGGGGCAGGAATGGGTCAGGAATGGGATTCGTGCCCCCTGCGCCATGCACCCCGCCATTCCTCTCCCCACGTCCCCGTCCCCCAATGGCGCCCATCCTCTCCCATGGGTACCACCTCCATCCCATCGCCCGCGGGCACCTTCCTCCCCACAGGCACCGTGGGGCAGGAGGCGGCGCGGGGACCCCCGCTATGGGGCGCTGGGGCTCACCAGAGGTCGGAGAGGTCCGAGACCTCCTCCAGGAGCTCCCTCCAGCGAGTCCAGGAGCTTGGTGTGGAACACGATGAGGTTCATGGCATGAGCCACGTCCGGGTGGGAGCCCAGCGGCAGAGCAGCCTTGGACACGCTCGTGTAGGCCTGGGGGGGGCAGAAACAGGGATGGGGGCAAGGATGGAGGTTGGGGATGGGGACAGGGATGGGAGCAAGGATGGAGGTTGGGATGGGGACAGGGATGGGAGCAAGGATGGAGGTTGGGATGGGGACAGGGATGGGGGCAAGGATGGAGGTTGGGATGGGGACAGGGATGGGAGCAAGGATGGAGGTTGGGATGGGGACAGGGATGGGGGCAAGGATGGAGGTTGGGATGGGGACAGGGGTGGGAGCAAGGATGGAGGTTGGGATGGGGACAGGGATGGGGGCAAGGATGGAGGTTGGGACGGGGACGGGGATGGGAGCAAGGATGGAGGTTGGGATGGGGACAGGGGTGGGAGCAAGGATGGAGGTTGGGATGGGGACAGGGATGGGAGCAAGGATGGAGGTTGGATGGGGACAGGGATGAGAGCAAGGATGGAGGTTGGGATGGGGATTGGGATGGGAGCAAGGATGGAGGTTGGGATGGGGACAGGGATGAGAGCAAGGATGGAGGTTGGGATGGGGATTGGGATGGGAGCAAGGATGGAGGTTGGGATGGGGACAGGGATGGGAGCAAGGATGGAGATTGGGATGGGGACGGGGATGGAGCAAGGATGGAGGTTGGGATGGGGATTGGGATGGGAGCAAGGATGGAGGTTGGGATGGGGACAGGGATGAGAGCAAGGATGGAGGTTGGGATGGGGACGGGGATGGGAGCAAGGATGGAGGTTGGGATGGGGACAGGGATGGGAGCAAGGATGGAGGTTGGGATGGGGACAGGGATGGGAGCAAGGATGGAGGTGGGATGGGGACAGGGACAAGCAGAGGCCCAGGGCAGCACCTGGAGCCGGAACCAATCCAGGCGGAGGGGGGCGAAGTCAAAGTGCTCCCTTCTCATCCACTGCGGGGACACGGGGGGGGGGGACATCAGCGCCGGGCAGTGCCATGGACACCCCGGGGGGGGCACGGACATGGTTCGGTCCATACCATCCTTAACCGGGAGAGCCGAGAGGGAGCTGACGAAGGACGAGAGGATAACGGATTCCTCCTCGGGACACACGGAGAGGTTCTGCGGAGCCGGGAATGGAGGCGGGATGAGGGATGAGGGATGAGGGATGAGGGATGAGGGATAGGGATGAGGGATGAGGATGAGGGATGAGGGATGAGGGATGTGGGATGAGGGATGAGGGATGGGGATGAGGGATGAGGGATGCGGGATGAGGGATGAGGGATGCGGGATGAGGGATGAGGGATGTGGGATGAGGGATGAGGGATGAGGGATGAGGGATGAGGGATGAGGGATGAGGGATGAGGGATGAGGATGGGATGAGGGATGAGGGATGCGGGATGAGGGATGAGGGATGCGGGATGAGGGATGAGGGATGTGGGATGAGGGATGAGGGATGAGGATGAGGGATAGGGATGAGGGATGAGGGATGTGGATGTGGGATGTGGATGTGGACGCGGGATAGGGATTAAGGATGAGGGATGAGGGATGCGGGATGAGGGATAGGGATGAGGGATGTGGAGGAGGATGAGGGATGAGGGATGAGGGATGGGATGAGGGATGCGGGATGAGGGATGTGGATGCGGGATGAGGGATGTGGATGAGGGATGAGGGATGAGGATTTGGGATGAAGGATACAGGATAGGGATGAGGAATAACGTCACTGAGCAGCAGCGCATCGAAGCGCGCCAGGAACCGCGCGTGGTACCCCCGGAGCAGCCCCGCTGTGGCCCCGCAGGGAGCGCGCGGAGCCGCTCGGTCCGGAACAGGAGCTCGGCCACGGCGC
Source organism: Amazona ochrocephala (assembly GCA_039720435.1). Classification (NCBI taxonomy): domain Eukaryota; kingdom Metazoa; phylum Chordata; class Aves; order Psittaciformes; family Psittacidae; genus Amazona; species Amazona ochrocephala. Next base: position 1,915,571 of record CM077900.1, read on the forward strand.
TGCGGGGGGGGGAGCGCTCAGGGCCCGCCCGAGGGGGGGGGGGTCCGGGGGGGGGGGGGTCTCCGGCCGCACCTCTCCGGGCGCTCCTCGGGGGGCTTCTGCCGGGGGCCGGGGTCGGAATGGAGCAGGAACCAACGGAGCTCGTCCCCGGCACAGGGAGAGAGCTCGCGAACACGAGGAGGGCCTGGGGGGGCGGGGGGGGCAGAGAGGATGGAGTAGGGGGGGCAGCGGGGGGGGCAGAGGGGATGGAGCGGGGGGGGCACCGCGCACCGCACCGGGACCCCGCACCGGAGCCCAACAGCGCCCACTGCGGGCACCGCGGGTGCGGGGAGCGGGACCCGGGGGGAGCGCCCGAATCTGCGCCGAAGGGACCCAAAACAGCCCCAAAGTGCCCCAAAACTGCCCCAAAACAGCCCCAAAGTGCCCCAAAACAGCCCCAGAGCACCCCTGAAACACCGACACCATCCCCCAGAGCACCTCAAACCCTTCATCCACCCCCTGCACCCCATTCCCCACCCCCCCATTACCCCATTCCCCATTCCCCATTCCCCCAATTACCCCCATTACCCCATACCCCCATTACCCCATTACCCCCCATTACCCCCATTACCCCATTACCCCATTACCCCCCATTATCCCCATTACCCCATTACCCCCATTACCCCCATTACCCCCCATTACCCCATTACCCCATTACCCCCCATTATCCCCATTACCCCATTACCCCCTGCACCCCATTACCCCCCATTACCCCCATTACCCCATTACCCCCCATTATCCCATTATCCCCATTACCCCATTACCCCCATTACCCCATTACCCCCATTACCCCATTACCCCCAATTACCCCCATTACCCCCTTACCCCCATTACCCCATTACCCCCATTACCCCATTACCCCCATTCCCCCATTCCCCCATTACCCCATTACCCCCATTACCCCCCATTATCCCATTACCCCCATTACCCCATTACCCCCATTACCCCATTACCCCCCATTACCCCCTTACCCCCATTACCCCATTACCCATTACCCCCATTACCCCCTTACCCCCATTCCCCCATTACCCATTACCCCATTACCCCCATTACCCCATTACCCCATTCCCCCATTGCCCCATTACCCCCATTACCCCATTACCCCCATTACCCCATTACCCCCCCATCACCCCCCATTCCCATTCCCACCTTAGGTCCCAGCAGTCCCGGTTCATCGCTCAGCACCGCCTCCAACTCCCGCATGGCCCCGACCAGGAACAGCCTCCGCCCGCGGTGCAGGGCCCCGCTGGGGGGGGGGGCCGGGGGGGGTCACCCCAAAGAGCCCCCCCAAACCCCCCCATGGGGGGCAATGGGGGGGCAATTGGGGCACCCAAAAGAGCACCCATGGGACCCCCCCTCCGTGGGACCCCTCCCCCTCCATGGGACCCCCCCACCTGTGAGCCACCGCGTGCTCCCGGCACTCCTTGACATCGGCCACGCGCTTCCCGCACCTGCGGGGAACAGCACCCATGGGACACACACAGCACCCAATGGAGCCCCATAGCACCCAATGGAGCCCCATAGCACCCAAATGGAGCCCATAGCACCCAATGGAGCCCCATAGCACCCAATGGAGCCCCATAGCACCCAATGGAGCCCATAGCACCCATGGGACACACACAGCACCCAATGGAGCCCATAGCACCCATTGGAGCCCCATAGCACCCAATGGAGCCCATAGCACCCAATGGAGCCCCATAGCACCCAATGGAGACCATAGCACCCATGGGACACACACAGCACCCAAGGAGCCCATAGCACCCAATGAGTCCATAGCACCCAATGGAGCCCATAGCACCCAATGGAGCCCATAGCACCCAATGGAGCCCCATAGCACCCATAGCACCCATGGGACACACACAGCACCCAATGGAGCCCCATAGCACCCAATGGAGCCCATAGCACCCAATGGAGCCCATAGCACCCAATGAGCCCCATAGCACCCATGGGACACACACAGCACCCAATGGAGCCCATAGCACCCAATGGAGCCCATAGCACCCCAATGGAGCCCCATAGCACCCAATGGAGCCCCATAGCACCCAATGGAGCCCATAGCACCCAATGGAGCCCCATAGCACCCATGGGACACACACAGCACCCAATGGAGCCCATAGCACCCAATGGAGCCCATAGCACCCAATGGAGCCCCATAGCACCCATAGCACCCATGGACACACACAGCACCCAATGGAGCCCATAGCACCCAATGAAGCCCCATAGCACCCAATGGAGCCCATAGCACCAATGGAGCCCCATAGCACCCATGGGACACACACAGCACCCAATGGAGCCCATAGCACCCAATGGAGCCCATAGCACCCATGGAGCCCCATAGCACCCAATGGAGCCCCATAGCACCCAATGGAGCCCCACAGCACCCAATGGAGCCCATAGCACCCAATGGAGCCCCATAGCACCCATGGGACACACACAGCACCCAATGGAGCCCATAGCACCCAATGGAGCCCCATAGCACCAATGGAGCCCCATAGCACCCAATGGAGCCCCATAGCACCCCAATGGAGACCATAGCACCCATGGGACACACACAGCACCCAATGGAGCCCATAGCACCCAATGGAGTCCATAGCACCCAATGGAGCCCATAGCACCCAATGGAGCCCATAGCACCCAATGGAGCCCCATAGCACCCATAGCACCCATGGGACACACACAGCACCCAATGGAGCCCATAGCACCAATGGAGCCCCATAGCACCCAATGGAGCCCATAGCACCCAATGGAGCCCCATAGCACCCATGGGACACACACAGCACCCAATGGAGCCCATAGCACCCAATGGAGCCCATAGCACCCAATGGAGCCCCATAGCACCCAATGGAGCCCCATAGCACCCAATGGAGCCCATAGCACCCAATGGAGCCCCATAGCACCCATGGGACACACACAGCACCCAATGGAGCCCATAGCACCCAATGGAGCCCATAGCACCCAATGGAGCCCCATAGCACCCATAGCACCATGGGACACACACAGCACCCAATGGAGCCCATAGCACCCAATGAAGCCCCATAGCACCCAATGGAGCCCATAGCACCCAATGGAGCCCCATAGCACCCAATGGAGCCCCATAGCACCCATTGCAGCCCCACAGCCCCTTTGCCCCCCCGTTACCCTTTGACCCCCGCCAGCAGCTCCTCCGTCACGTGATGCACCGCCAGCGCCTCCTCCCGCAGCAGCGTGACCCGGAGCGACCCCGCAGCGCCGCGCGCCAGAGCTGCAGGCACGGGGCCGCCGCGCCCAGCGCCGAGGGGCAGAGGAGGAACCCCACTGCGGGGGGGGGGGGAACCACAGCGGGAAGGGCGTCAATGGGGCCGGAACCATAGCGGGGGGGGGGGGGACCCATGGAGGGAACGGGGGGACCACAGAGGGGGGGGGGGGACCCACAGCGGGGGGGGACCCATAGAGGGAAGGGGGGGGACCAAAGGGGGGGACGGGACCCATAGAGGGAAGGGGGGGACCCATAGAGGGAAAGGGGGGAGACCATAGAGGAACGAGGTGACCCATAGAGGGCAGGGCATCAATGGGGCCGGACCCGTAGCCGGGAAGGGGGTACCCAGAGGGGGCAGAGCATCAGTGGGGCGGACCCACAGCAGGGGGGGTGGACGGAACAGCCCAAACCCTGCCCCACATCCCCCAGGGAGCCCAATGGGAGCAGAGCATCAATGGGGTCCCCCCCCATCCGCCGCGAGGACTCACAGAGGATCCATCGCTCCATCACCTCCAGGGACAGATACTCACAGGCGGCCTACGGGGGGCGCCAA
>CM077900.1:1919597-1957097 GCA_039720435.1 Amazona ochrocephala
TGGGTGTATATTTTTTTCCCCAGCTATAACAGGAACCGGATGCCAACGGATTTTATGCTCTTTTTCCTCTGTGTAACAAAGCAAAGTAATCAATGGTAGCAATAAAACCATAAACGAGACTACAACTGAAAAAAAAAAAGCTCGTGTATTCATCTTCTATAACGTTAAGGCTTCCCCTGAGTGTCACTAGGGGAAAAAAATAAAGTTTCGAACCAAAAAGGGGAGAGCTGGAAGTGTGCACCATCTTCTTTAGCATGGGGACCTCGCTGGCTCCCACCTAGGGGCTGCCCAACCTGGAGTAGACACAAGACTCGTCTGCATGGGGGAGATTTACAGGCGGTTCCCCCTCCCCAAAAAGCGAACTTCAGTTTGCTTTCGTTTCCCTTTTCTCCTTCTCCCCTTTCCCAAGAGCCTGTCCGGGCATTTCTGGAGTCAAAGAAAGGCGAAAATAAAGAAACCAGGAAAGAAATGCGATTACTGAGGGGACTATTATGAATATTTGTATTTTTTACTGTTTTCTACTGAGACGTGAAACCCCCATCCGGGGGGGGGGACAGAGCTGGGGAGCAAAGGGGGTGCTGTAAACACAAGTAGCCATGAGCACCTCTCCTCTGAGCCCAAGTCCTTTCAGAGCAGGGTTTCTTTGGAAACCACTGACCAGGCAAGCTCCTTCCAGATATTAAATTGTTGCAAAGGTCCAACAAATGGGCTGGAGGGAGAGGAGAATGGATGAGGGCTTTGCAGTTATTGGCGTGTTGTCTTACCTTATGTATTGCTTACAGCCCGATGTAATTTGGCGAGTAAATTAAAAGGAGCTACAGCTGGATGGGTTGGACCTTTGCTGGGGGGAGTTGCACCTATGGAAGTGTATTGATACTCTCGCCAAAGTTTGTAGGAGTCCCTGGAGAAGCTCCTTGGGGGTGGGGGAGTTTTTCTTTTTATTTCTTATTTTTATTTTCTATTATTATTTTTTTTGCCCCCCCCCCTTTTTTTTCTGTTCTATTTTGTGTAGGTGCTCGGGGCTGTTGTATCGAGAGACCTGTGTGATAACCGTGTGACTAGGAGTCGAGAAAGTTAAGTGTTTTATTACTTCTCTAAACAGAGGGCAAGTCTTAAAAGTCTGGTCGATTTATAGTGAACAGAAACCAGCTGCCGTAAAGAAACTTAAAATAGAATCCTCTCCCCACGCTAAAACCCAGGTTTCTGGGGAGAAAAGGCAGAGAAAGAGGGGGGGGGGGGGGCGCAACACAAAAATAGAGCAGAACCACCCCAAATACAAATGAGGCAGCATTAAAGTATGTTTTACTCATTGCCTCACGTTTTGAATGCACTGGATATATATTATTTTTTCCCCCCATTGATATTTTCTCGCAGTTTGGGGATTTCTCGAAAGTCTTTCATCAAGCTATGTCACTACCAAAAAGGTATTTATTTTTTCCCCCATGAAAACATGGAGAGGGAATATGTGGGGCGCTTTCTGGTTAAATTGGTCTGCAAACAATTATGTAAACTCATCAGCAGAAGCAAGAACAGATGTTTTATTAAAAGTGCTACACAGCAGTAGAAATATGTACAAGTCTTCGAGTAGCTCTTTAATAGGAGTTGCTCTTTGTTCCCAGAAAAGAAAAGCGCCCATAGAAATCCGAAATAACATTCACCACTCATAAGCTATATTCTTCCCCCTCCCTCTTCTTTTTCTTCCCTCTCCCCCCACTGATGCTCACACAGAGAAGGGGGGGGGGCGGAGGAGAAAATAGAAAGGAAAACGTGTCGGGAGATTTCCTTCCCCCCCCGACCCCCCCCCCCCCCGCTCCCAGCTATAATTTGCGAATTGATGAACTGATTTAGGGGAAGAAGAGGGGAAAAAAAGGGGGGGGAAGAAAAAAATAATGCAATCCCAACACATGTGTTTTCTATCCCTCAGTAATTACTGAAAGGAAACAAATCCAAATCGGTGTCCCCCCCCTTTCCCCTCCCTCCCTGAACCGCCTGCAGACACCGCTACTGGCAGAGGGGGGGTTGGGGGGGGGCGCCTCTTTTCTTCCCTTTCCAGCCACGTTGCCCACTCGGGGTTGATCCCTGCGTGGGGCAAGAGATGGGGTTTCACACAGCCCCCCCACGCGTGTCATAGTATGGGGTTGGGAGGTGCTCACCCACTCAGGGGGTATGGATCCACTACCCCCCCCCCCCCGCTTGAAGATTCAAATTATTCAAGCAGGATGAGTGCTTTTTGCTGTAAACTGCCCCAAAAAATGCATCTTTGGGAATGCACTGAAGGGGGAACACCCTTAATCTTGCCCCCCCCCCCCCACTCCTAAAATGCCCACACCTATGCGTGTGCAAGGCCCATGCACACGCACACATGCACATCCCCCCCATATGGCCTTAGGGCTGCGCGCTCCCATCTGATTAAATCCTCGAAGCTCTTAGAGGTAAATACAAGCGATGCCATTAAAAGCCTTTTTATTTAAACTGATTTCACCTTGTATCTGGGATCTCTGCCTCCCCCCTCCCTTCTGCCTTCCTCTTTTTTTCCCCCCTTCTTTTTTTAACTTGACATTTATGGCACACGTGAGTCCTAATTATTTATTTGGGTCTTTCGCTGGGAATTTATCCCTGCTCTTTACAATAGGGTTTTCCTCCTCAACTATCGCTCTCCTTTTTGCTGGAAATAGGGCTTAAAAATCCAAGAAATCCAAAATAAAATAGGGGTAACAACACCCCCCATAAAAAAGAAAAAGGAGGAAAATGGGGGGGGAAAGGGCAACAACAACACCAAACTCGTGGTTTATTTACCTCTCCCCTGCCTGAAATGGCTTCGCATTGTTTTGGAGCCGTCTTTATTCTCTGTAATTACAAGACCGGAGTCAGAGTCTGGGCAGCTCTTAATTAAACAAAAATAGGAGATGAAATCTCTCCTTCCTCTCAATATTCCTTATCCGGAGCTTTAGAAACCAGTCAAAGTTTGATTCCTCGCTGCAGACACCGCGGGGGGAAGAGGGCGGCCTATTTGGGGAGCTTTATTTGTTCATTAAAAGGCATTTTCTGCACCGAGATGCGCAGGGCCATAATTCGCGACAGCACCCACTTTCCCCCTATATCTCCCCAAGAAAAGAGGCTGCAAAAAACCACAACCAGCGCCGGGTTTGCTATTTTCTTTTCCCCAACGCAAACCGCAGCAACCCCCTTTTTTCGCCTAGGTGAATAAAGAAGGGTATTAACCACCCCGTGCACCGCCCGTAGAGTTGCCCAGACGAGTCATTCCTTCGCCTTTTCTTATTGTTTTCTTTCATTTTTTCCTTTTTTTTTTCCTTTTTTTTTATATTAGTATTATTATTTTTTTCCAGCGTGGGGAAGGGAAACGGCCTTAAACGTGTTCTTGTTGCCTTTATTTTATTCCCAGAGTTGCTTTTGGGAAAGTGCACCAAAAGTTCAGGGCGACTCCCTTGAAGTTGCAACGCTCAAGAAAAAAGAGAATATAATAATGATCATAAAGGGGAAGGGCAAAAAAATAAAGGGGGTTTTCTCGCTTGCAAACCCTCTCCGTTGCTGCGCACGTTTGCAGGGCTTGGAAGGGTGGAGAAAAAAAAAGAGAGAATTCTGGCAATTGTCAAAACACATGTCTGCTAACCAGGAAACCGGGAGGTGTGTGGGGAAGAGAAATTAATCTGTTCCTCCTTCTGAAATGTATCCCTCTTCTTTCGGCCGAGGCTTGAAAGCGCTTTTTGACCCTTTCAAGCGTTTATTTGCGTTATTTCCCCCCCCCCTCCCGCGTTTATATCGCGACGAGTGGAGGGGTTTAATTCCCAAATATTCTTGGTTTTTAATGGAGGGGGGATGGTGGTGTGGGGGGGTGATTTATTCCGTGATTTTTCTCCTTCCCAGATTTATTGGCGAATCTCAGCCCAACAAAAGAAGGCAGCACCGAAATCTCCCCGCGGAAACGGGACTTCGCTGGGTCTTAAATTACCAAGTAACCACGTTGCAAAAAGTTACCAGCAGCGAAAAAAGCCGGGGGAAAACCCCTTCGCCCCCCTTCCCCTGCAACACCGCCTCGGTTCTATTTAATTCGCTGATTAAGTGCACTTCGGAGTAAACCTCGTCAGGGCTGCGAAGGGGAGCCCCCAAAAGCGAGGCAAATACAACTAAAACCCATATTTGAAGGGGATGCAAACCCGCGGAGCGGTGCTTTGTTTATAGGGAGGTGTCTGGCTGCTGCGGAAACATTCCTGGTGGCTCCTTGGTTAAAAGTGGGACTAAATGGGGATTTTTCATTCAACTGCATTCAGGAAAACAGCTTTTTTTCCCCCAAAACAGGGCTAAAACCTGCTCAGGTAGCTGGTAGCAACTTTACCTTAGAAAATATAAAATAAATAAAAATAAATCTCTGCTTTCCAGCTTTTAATTAATATATATATATATAAATGTCTTTATTTCACGCTGGACTGAAAATAGTCCCTAAAATCCCTAAAATTAAAAAGAAGTGAAAAAGTGACGCGGGCGCTCATGACGTCACGCCCGTCACGGACACGACTTCATGGCGTAATATTCTCGAAAGTGACGTTTTGCTGCACCCGCGGGCATTTCCCTGGGGTAGGTCCGTACGTAAAGATACGCGGAGGTGCAATTACTTCTGCGGGGTGTTAGAGATTAAAAATCAAAAGGAGTGGGATGTTATTACGTTCTGCAAGGGTAACTCAGGAGTGAAGAATTGTTGTCATTAACTATAGGCAGTTTTATCCTTTATTCTTCGCAGATATGAAGGCAGAAATTTAATCATAGGTAGCTCGGAAACAAAAATAATTCAGGAAACAATAATAGTTGCCTTAATGATGGTTTTTTTAGAGGCGATCACTTAGGCAGAATTAAACTATATATTTGGAGACAACCTCTTGAGCACTTTGTGGAATTTATACATTCCCATCGCCTTTAATCGAGCAACAATTTAATATTTCAGGATTTGCTTAAATACACTCATATTTTCAGGGGGGAAAAGACCGTTCCCGAGTTGATATGCCTTATCTATTTTTATGAGTTCACGTACATTGGGATGATTGAAACCCCGGGAACACGGAACGAAAGGAATAAAATATGTGTACATATATAACACAAAAACAACCCCCAAACCGCCTTGAATTAGTCGAAAGTGTAAGTGAGGAGTTCCAAACGGCTTTGGGAAAGTTTGAGGCTGGGGAAGGGGGGGGTGTGACACGTCTCAATGTTAAAGGTACTAAAAGTTCTTTGCGAAGTGATTTGGTTTATGGCAGGAGAGGCTTTTGCAGGGCTCTGCACCCCCTTCCAGCCGGGGGGGGGGTGTCCACCTTCCCCCATTCTGTCCCAGTACCCCTCCTTCCGTCGCAATTACACCCAGACAGAGGGAAGGGGGGGGAAGGCACCAAATTGTAAAGAATTGCAAGTTTCTGTCACTTGGTGGCAGTATACAAAACAAGTAAACAAAACCGGGCAGAAATTTAAACACTCCAAGGGGGTGGGAAGGCAAAGGGAAAGGGGGGCCCCACCTGTGGGGCAGACCCCCGTCCCCCCGCACCCCTTGGACCTTGTTTGGCGGGGATCTTAGGGGGGTTTAGGGTGGCTTTTGGGTGGGTTTTAGTGGTTTTTCTTTTCCTTTCGCCTTGCTCCCTGTCTTCCTCCCACCCCCCCCCCCTTTTATTTTTCCCCTCCCCGCCCCCCATTGAAACGCGGGGTCTTTAGTCTGGGGACAAAGACTTTTACAGCAAGGTGTGTCCCCCTGCGACAAAAGCGACCCGAGCAGCCTGTCCCCTGCAGACTGCGGCCAGACACCGCAATTTCGGGATTTCTGCCTTTTATTGTGTTTGTGTCTGGGGAGGAAAGGGGGAGGGAGGAGGCGCGGGGGGAGACGGGGCCGCTTTAAGCCTTCCGTGTCCTCATCGCCTTCCTCCTCAGCATCTTCCTCCTCTTCACCACCTTCCCCCCCCGTCCGAGACTGGAGGTCACACCATTATCCCCCCCCCTCCCCAACGTAATAAAATCCCCCGTTTAAATTTTGAGGTGCTTCTCTCCCACTTTCCTCCCTTTTCCTCCCAAATCCTTATCCACACTTCATCTCCCCGCTGCCACCTCGAATCCGACGGGAAAGGCCTTATATTTTTCATTATTCTTATTATTTTCAGCCCTGACCTCAAACACCACCACTGAAAATTGATTGTGGGTTTTTTCCACCCCTTTTTCCACCATTTTTTCCCCCGGAGAGGGCGCGCTGCAGAGATTCACCCCCCGCCAACAATAGTAACACGATCTGCAATTATCCCCAAAATCAAATCCTTAATCCCACAATGTTATGCATCGTCTTCTCCCAAAATCTATTTCCCCCTTCTATGACTAATTTTGTTATCTCCTCTCGCCTTTTCTTCTCCTCCACATGCCGAGTTGTGCACATTCATCTCTCGAGGAGAAAATGAAGAGAAAAATAAGGGGAAAAAAACCCGAAACCCAAAACCTTTTGCTACACAAAGCTCCGGGTAGAAATACAGGCCCCCCCCAAGCATATTTATTGGGAGGTAACCACAGGGATCTAGCTCTAAGCATTAGCACCTACCGCCGTGGCGGTTGCCTCTATATATCATATATTATTTCTGGTGGGTTTGCTTAATTCGTTCTCCGAACCGAAATTCCTTCGCACGACAAGTTGGAAATCGCTTCTTTCTAATCATTTCTTTGTAGTTACAGGTTTTTCCAGGCTCTTACAACACGGCGGATTCGCCATAATAAACCACCCACACGTTCCTGCTCTCTATTTAGATATATTTGATCGTAACACGCTTTTATAGACGAGGAGATAAACGCCCATGCGTGGGGCAGATCATATCAAACGGGTTCACGGTCGGGAATAAACTTGCGAAACGTGGGCGCGTTCGAAGAATATGTGAATTTTCCCCTGTTGCATAGATTGCATTTACGTCCTTCCTAGGATCGTACTCAACACCTCGGAGCAAATCTCCCTTCTAAAAAAATTAGGAAGCGCTAATTTCATTTCAAATTTTCCGTAGTATCCTGATTTTATTTTGCTGAGGAAAAAGCAAATCCCATTTGTCCAAGAAAATCTGTTATGTCCTCAAACCCGTGTCAATAACAAGCGGCGCTTTTCCTTTAATCCCCGATACAAATAGCAATTTATTTCCTCTGCGTTAAGCCAGGGTTTAAAAATAATACTAAATAAATCTCGGAGAATATAAATCATTCTGTTATTCCCGCTCTCCAGCCTAAAAATGTTTCTCAGTACTACGAGGGTCTGAAGGGTGGCGGTGATGGAAGGGAAAGGAGAAAATCAATAGATTTTTAAGTTGATTTGGGGGGTCCGGGCCTGGCGCTGGAGGTTTAAGGCGGGAGCCGGGGCTCGGAAAGGGGAAGCAGACGGATTTCAGCCTGAAAACAATAAAAGATCCCATTTCTGTAATCATGTGGTTCCAATAAACACTCATTGTTTGCTCATAAAATGTCTTTACGACTGGCCGCGGTACAGGCAGCGCCTCCACACAACGGGCTCCCGGCGAACAAAACCAAGGCAAACCCGTCTCTTTTCCCCCTTTATCTCCCCCCCGCACGCACCCCATCCCCGATCTCGTGTTTATTACATGCTCGGAAAATGAAAATAGACGGCGGGTCCGCACGTTGTTTCAAATACAAAGCTGGAATTGATCTATATATAAAAAAATCCCTTTTCTTCAATCGATAATTCCCAGCCCCAAAGGCAGGCAGCGATTTACCAGATTTCTTGGAAGAAAAGGGAAGACAACTTTGGAAACTTGGCTTTCTCTTTCTTTTCCCTCCCTTCCCCCCCCCCCCCCCCATATATATATATATATATTTGTAATTAAATTTAACACAGCGCCACCGGAAACCACCCCAGAACTTCATCAACAGCTTTCACTAATTAACCTCTGCCAACGGGCGCTGGAAATTAAAACCGAGGAGGCCATTTTCATTTTAAACCCACCAGAAAACAACAACCACCACCAGAAAAAGAGGGGGGAAAAAGCAGCAAGGCAGAATATGAGGCCCCCACCTCCAGCAGCCCCCTCTGCCTCTCTCAAATCCCCCCTCCCGCAGGCGGCCACACACTGAGGAGCCCCCAAAATCGCTTATAATAAGCCAGAAAATTGCCATCGACTCTGCCACCCCTCCCCCAAGGGGTTTATTTAATGTTCGCCCCTATATATGTGTACATCCACCCTATACGTGCACAGGCATCACCAGCAGCAAATCTCTGCTCCTACACCCCCTCATTATTATAATATATACTTTTTATTATTTTAACACAGCGAATTGATCAAGAAAGACAACAGAAATACAACCTCGAGAGGAAATGAAGTCACTACATTAAATATATATATGTATCTTTACACGGCACGGGTGTATACAGGGAGATAGATAAGATTAGATGATGGATGGGTAGGTGGATGGATAGGTAGAGGGGGAGGTTACCAGGGGAAGGGTCACGCTTTAAATCTCACCCGTTAAACCTGAATTAAAGTTGCTGAAGGAGAAGGGGGGGGTTTGGAGAAAAAGAAAGAAAGAATTAAGAATAAAAATCAGGGAAAGGGGTGGGACTTGCATGTAAATAAATTATAAAAGCCAACAGAGTGTTAACCACTTCGCAGGAAAACCAGAGCGCTCCCGAACATTATCACTGATATTAGTTTTTACGATGCGGAGTCCAATTGCTCCTTTACAAAGCAGTGGCGGGGGATTCCATAAAACTTAATCAAATCCAATAGAATTCAATCAAATCCCATCAAACCCTATGAAAACCCCTTTTTCCGGAGAACTTTACACCCGCCCCGATGGAAAAGGGAGTAAAAAGAGGAAGCTCTTGGGATGCAAAGAGTTGATTGTTAATCACCTCGCGCTTAATATTAATTAGACGCTGCGGGAGCGAAGCGCGCAGCCCCGCGGAAGACTCGCAGGCCGCGGCCGGCGGCCACGGGGTTGGGTGATTGTTACGTGGGGGGGGGGGGGGGGGGGGGGGTGGTGTGAGATGCAGGGGGGATGGGCGTGCAAGGCCGGGCCTCGCGTACACAATTAGCACCGCAGCTCATTAAATATGGCACTGCCAGCAGGCTCGGCAGCCCCACCCGCGCAGCGCCGGGTCGGCCTCTCCGCGCATGCGCTTCCCCCCCCCCCCCCGTATTATTATTCTTTTAAAGGGAAAAAGTTACAAGGATTATTTTTCCATCGCTCCATATATATATATTTATTTTTCCCCTTCCTCCCCTTTCCTTCCCCCTACCCCTCACCCTTCCCCACCCCCCAGCGCCCCCCGACCTGCCTCCCCGCACCCCGAATATGACATCAGCAACAGCAAATCCCCTTTTTTTTCTCTCCCCCCCCCCCCCCGAATTAACTGCATTTCTGCCGCCCCGCAGCAGCTTTCCCTCATATCCAAGCTACACCCCTCGCTCGCACAACGATGCATCATTATCCTTAACACCCGGGCTATGGATCATTAGTTACACATTTTAACCAATAAGGGAACACTTACCAGAGGCTCCTGTCTCCCCCTCTCCCTCTCTCTCACACTCTCTCTCTTTTTTCTCTGTCTCTCCCTCTTTCTGATCCACTGACGCTGCAGCTCAGCTCCACAGAAACATTAAAAAAAGGAAGGAAAAGGAAAAAAAAATGAAAGAAAAAAAAACACACAAAAAAAGGGGAGAAAAATATGGAAACAAAAGCAAAACAGATCTTCTCTGGTTGGGCAAGAGATGGGGGAAGCTGGAGGAGGAATCTGTCTCTCTCTGGGTGTTTTTTTTTGGGGGGCTGAAAAAAAAAAGGTATTTACAACTGCTTGTGCCCCCTCATCATCGCATCCTGCAAAGGAAATGCATTGCGTTTTGCCCCTAGGGGTGGGGAATAGGAGGCGGCAACCAGACGCAGCAGTAAACTCATTAATGCCAAAATGCCCAAAGCAACCAAGAATTCCAACCCCAAGGAGACGGGGAGGGGGGTAAAAAAAAAAAAAATTAAAAAAAAAAAAAATCTCGATTTTTTTTTTTTAAGCCGAAAAAAAAATTTAAAATAATAAAAATCATCATCATCACGCTAATAATTAAGGGGGGGGGGGAAATACCATCCTACCCCTGGCACTGCTTGGACTGTTAAAGGAAAGACTACTGCGAAAGAGTCATAAGAGAAACCACAATAAAAAGTTCACGTTCATGGATGGAGTCCACATGACTTCCTGTGGCCAATCCAACTTGTGATTCAGTCGTAAACTTTTATTGCTCAGCTGTAAATTTTCTGCAAACAACCAGGAATGCGTTGCATTTTTTTGTGACGAGTGCAAATGCTCTCGTCTGTCGCCATGTTTATACAATTCCCTTCTAATATTCCCATTTTTCCCCCCCTCCGCGCCCCCCCCTTTTCCCCTTCCCCCCCTTTTTTTAATCCTCTAAGCCACCGCGTTAATATAAAGCAGGGTGCAGTCTGATTTTTTCCCTTTTAAACATAGATTCAGTTTAATTTGATGATTATTTGCAGCTCAGGTTAATTCTCAGCGTTCATTTTTCCTTTAACTAATGAGATTTGGCCTTTAGCGCTAAGAATTATTAGTCTCCGTGTTGATAATTAATTGGGGGGGGGAGGAATAGGAAAATATCGAAGAATAAGGGTAGTGGGGGTAAAACTGGAGCAGACTGGCTTTGAGAAAGGAATATATTAAATGAGGAGAGCATGTTAATTTGAAAAGCATTTAATTAATAATCAAGGACAATGCGCTCGAGGGAAAAAACGCCGGGGAAATGGGAATTTCGGAGCCCCCCGGGTTTTCCTGCCCAGACCCTCGCTGCAAAGGGTGTGTCCGCTGCAAATGAAACCGTCCCAGAACAAAAAATGTCCCCTGTCCCCCCCCCCAAATACCCCTTCAACCTCCCCGCCCCACTCCACCCCTCCCACAGTGCTCCATCTGCCCACCCCAGCCCTGAGGGGGGGCACCTGGAACTGCCCGAATTTCACCCAAAACTTGAGCCAGAGGCGCGGTATTGACCCCGAAACTCTCGCATCCCCTTTACCAACCCCCCCCAACCCACCCCCCTTTACGATTTGCCGCTGGGACCCCCACATCCATGATTTTCCAGCATTTCAATCTTGGTTTTCCATGCTATATTTTCCTCCAGCAAGCGCCCCCCCGCCTTTTGTTTTCCCATGCCACCGTGTCGGGGATGCGATGCTAAAAGGCGGAATTTGATTTGATTCTACTTTGATTTTGACTATTTTGATTTTTGCCCACTCCCCACCCCAAGCCGAGGGAGGGGGCCCTGTAGACGGCTGGAAAATATGGATTTGGAAGGGAAGCGACATTTTCCACTGTGTAGAGGCCTGCTTTTGGAGGCCCCCCGCGAACCACAACTGGGGGAAAGAGGCAACCGCAAAGCCCAGCCTACTCAGATGGGCTCCTACACACCAAACCCTGCGAGGAGCCTTGCTCCTCTTCTCCTTCCGCAAAGAGAGGGATATCTTTATTTTCCCCCACACCCCTCCCCATCCCTAAATATCAGCTCCTATGGCTGCGCTCCCGCATCCAGAAACACATT
Source organism: Amazona ochrocephala (assembly GCA_039720435.1). NCBI lineage: Eukaryota > Metazoa > Chordata > Aves > Psittaciformes > Psittacidae > Amazona > Amazona ochrocephala. Next base: position 1,931,165 of record CM077900.1, read on the forward strand.
TCACCGCATTTTCCCCGCTCTTTTCTACAGACAGAATCATTATTATTTTTTTCAGGTATTTCCACGCCTTAATTTCATTCTAATTGAGGAAAATAAACCAAAAGGGGGAGGTGGAGGGGGGGGGGGACTCACTCCCTGCCTCTTTAATTTATCTATTTTTTCTCCCCCTGGCTGGATGCGTGTCTGTCTGCCCAAACAACACAAAGGTTGTAATACAACCGGATGGAAGGGAAATTACTTTATTCACTTTACAAACCACCAATAAATTTTATAACAGGTAGTTAAAAGTTACGAGGGGGGAAACTACGACCACAACAGCTTCCCAAACACAATGGAGATCCCATTTTCTAGCGAGCAGACAAGATAATAAATTCCATAATGTGAAGAGGGAATTTTGATCCTGGCAGGCAGAAAGTAACCTGGGCACACATTTGCTAAAGGAGGGTTTGGGATGATCGTTTCGCCCCCCCCACCCTCTATAAAACCGCCTCCCTGATATTAGCGAGGGTATTTTGGGGTGGGGTAAAATAGGTTTAGATTCGAGGGAGGAGGGAAGTCCTGGAGGAAAAATAGGACTACAATAAATACATATTATATATAGAACAGAGGAAAATTGCCTTTTGTTTTTACAAATCCAGCTCACAAAGTTTCCCAACCTCCGTCCCCGCACATCTTCCTCCCCTCCCTCCTTCCTCGCCTCCACCAGCGCAATACCCCCCAAAAATTTAATGCCTGAGAAATTCGTTGTCTCTCAAATATAATCCGTGCCCATTTCGGAGTATAAAGTCTAAACGAATTTTTTCGCCTAATGGCTGCATTATCGCGCGGCGGCGGCTGTGATTAGAATAATAAATTAAGGGAAAATAAGCAATATGCTCAAACTCAGCTTTTCGAGGAATTATATTTTTCACAAATCACAAATGGAGATCCGAAGGAAATTTGATTGGCTAATAAAAAGCCTGGAATAGGACGATATTTCTTACTTCAGGCGGGTAGATGAGTCTAATTTCAGTAATACCGAAGCTATGATCATTTCTGAATAAGCCACTTTGTGGAGAGCGAATCTTCTTTCAAATTACTTTCCCCCATAAAATGGTCTCTTCTCTTTTTCTCTGCAAATGATGGAGTGATTACAGAAATAACTGGATGTCATCTGAAGATGCGACTCTCTTGTGTTGACTACAGAACATAAACATTTACCCCAAAACTAACTGCTGCCGCTGTAGTTTCAATAATTTAACTCCAGACCCTTTTGATAGATAAATGTCATTCCGTTGTATTCGTTCGGATAAAACTACTTAGATTTGTGGATTTAAAGATGATGGATAGAGTGCGGATGCAGCTTCTTTTTTTTTATTATTATTAGTATTTTTAAACACTTCGATAAGTTCTCCCTCTCCTCCCCCCCCCCTCGTTGGGAGGAATCTTTTATCCCGATCCTTTTATATATATATATATATAGTAACATAACAGAAGATATTTTATTTTCACTGATTTCTGCGGATTTTTCGCATCGTTGGAATGAAGGAGCACATATCCATCCTATGAGGAGAGGGGGAAAAAAACCCTCTTGTTGTAAAATCTGGGTAAATATTCCCTACAAATAACAAGCTTTGGTAGAATAAACCGATTTTATGACTAATAAACCCGCTTACCTTCCGCGCCTGCCTTCGACACGGAAAAGTCGAGAATAAACCTTATTGCTGGGTATTTTTGTGTATTTCTGGGGGATTAACGTGGGTTCGCGGAGCCGCAGCAGGCTCCGCACCCCTGGGAATTCTGCCCGCGTTGGGGTTTTGTGTAATTGGGGAGTGGGCACCCACGCGAGCTGCATCCACACGCAGCCGTTCAGCCCCATCCCCGCGCAGGATCCGACCCCGCTGATGCCATTTTCGGTGCATCCCCCACCTCTCCAATCCCCTTTTCCCCCTGGCATCGCAGGGCGCTGCAGATATTGGGGGGGTGGGGGGGAAGTGGAATAAAAGGGTGAAAACCCGCCCGAGTTTCATTTTCCTGCGCTCTGTAAACCCTCCTTATGTGCATTTATTTTAAAATTTCTATTATTTTTTCAATTTTTAGTTTATTATTATTTTTTGTCGTCTTATTTTGTTGGGGGGTTTTGTTTGAGTTTTTATTTCTTTAATCTTTTCCCCCAGCTCTCCTGGGCAGAGTCCAGCAATTTCAAGCCCCGAGGCATTTAAATCCTTTAAGCTTAGTGGGGTTTGGGTTAAGAATGTCTGAAGCCCACGGAGGAGCCTCCAGACACAGCTCCGCGCACCAGGCTGCGTGTGAGGAGCCTTGTGCTCCCTTATCTGCAATATCTGGGTAAACATCCCCTCTCCTTCTGCATCCCTGGTCTCGAGATTTATCAGCAGAGGGGGGTTAGACAGAAGAAGGGATAGACTGGGTTTTACAGATCAATGGACCTCACCCAGGGAAATGAAGCTGGTGGGAAGAGAAATAATTACAAAGTTTATCTCCCATCCGAGATGGAGAGGAGAGACCTGAAGGCATCACGCCAGGTTTTGCTCTTAATGTAATATAATATGATATAATATAATACAATATGATAAAATATGATATGTTATCGTGTCATAGGGGAGGACATAATAGGATATAGTATGATATGATGTAAGATTATAAGATACAACATCATAGCATATCATATACAATGCAATATAATAATACAACACAATATATTATTATTAATAATAATAGCAGTAGCCGTAGTACTAGCAGTAATAGTAGTAGTAAAAGAAAAGGACGTGGTTTTTAGGGATGGTGTCCATGGGGAAGAAGGTGTGAATCTGGGGGGAGAGGAAAAGGGACTTTACACCTGGGGAAGAAAAATATAAAGAATCAAACTGTTTTCTTGCCAACTTCAATTTTTTGAAGGCGGGTTTGGGGCTGTTTTCCTCCGGGGACTGCATTGCCCCCGACCCCCCGGTGCCCCGCACTCTTCCGCTGGTGCGGGTGGATTTCTGTGCATCCTGCATCTCTCCATCCTCCCCACCTCCCACGGACGATAGCCGGATTGTCCTTAGAAACGGAGGGGGAAACGGCGTCTCCTCCTCCCACCCTTAAGAAAGGGGTTTTCCTGCACCCTAGAACCAGTGCGGGGTTTGCAATTCCCAGTAATAACCCAGCGCACCCCCGTCCCCCCTTTTCCACCCCACAAAGAAACCTCTCCCGCAGCCAAGAAACACTTCACAGCTCCGGAGTCTTTGCAATATTTGATTTTATTCGTGTTTTTTTGGCAGACCTACAGCTTCAGACACACAATTAGCAGCAGGGTTTAATGAGGGTTTTTTTCTGCCCCGCTCAGGCTCTGGCCGGGGAATCCTCCCCCCGCCCCAACCACCTCCGCTGGTGCTTGAGCCAAGATATTCTGATTTCCTCTCAAATAAAAGATGAACCTTGGGTTTTGAAGCGTGCCAACGATGACTCCAAGGATGAGCTATTCGTCAGAGCCCACTCTGAGTGATGGGTACGTCTGGGTGCTTTTAAATAGAGACACAGCACTGGAGGCAACGCAGTCCTTTTAAAATCCTTTTATTATTCTTATTATTATAATTATTATTATTTACGTCATGTCTCACGTATACAATACAAATCCACGGTGTCCAGAGGTTGTTTTTTTTTTTATTCTTTTTCTTTTTTTTTCCTGGCGGTAATTGCTACATTCAGAGTTTGAACACGCAGAACTATGCTTTTACATAAAACAAATGACGAGGGATTTCGTGTGTGTGTGTGTTTCGAGCATGTTGCATTAACAGAGAAGTCAAGACAAATAGATAACTATACATTCAGTGCAATTTAGTTCTACACTACTTTATAAGCACAATAAAAGAATACGATACTGTGCGTTCTCAACTAGGCAGTTTCAGTTGTTGGGAATTTTTTTTTATTATTATTTTTTTATTATTATTTTTTTTTCCAAGAAAATAAGCAGCAACAAACGACAATAAAACCGCATTACAAATACTTCCAAAGCATGACTCCTTCTATAGGTAGTGATAAAGTACAATACAAGGTTGGTTGAGATTTTTTTGTTCGTTTATTTATTATTATTATTGTATTTTTAGTATTTTTTTATGCTACTTAGTAGCTTGCATCAGGGCAAAACCACAGCTCGCTCTCTCTTAAATAAATTCTGACCAAGTAAGATTTAGGATATGTCAGCCCCTTGTTGATAGTAGATTTGATAATTATTGCAGGTTTTCCCTTTAGGTAGTACATGAAGAATTTCGAGTGCTCACACAGGCAAAGGGTAAACAGCGCCTATAGAAATAAGGAAGGGGGTGGGTTGCGTCTTTTGGCCTATCAAGGTATATACAAGCCTCAATCCTAGAGGAATGGGGGGGGGGGGGGTTGGTGAGGCGGGGGCTGTGTTTGAGGGCGCTGCCAGGTATGCTCACCCTCCAAGCTGCTCTTCTTATCTAGCAGGGGCTGCAGGACTGGCCCCTCCGAGGGGATTGATAAATGGCTGGTAGGAATGGAGATCTCCACAGATAGACAGACACTACACAAACAAGCTAAGGAAGCTGGAAGCACCCTCGCACTTCCCCTAGGGTCATTCGGGAGAGGCAAAACCAAGCTTAAAAAAGATCTTCCCCCCAAAAAAACATAGGCAAAGTCAAAGCTGTTCAAATAAATACATATTCTGCACCCACCCATGTGTGCAGACTCGCAGGCAGGAGCGGAGGGAGCAGGGGACATTTGCTTCCAGGGTTTAGGGCTGCTGGGGGTTGGGGATGGTTTTCCTTTGCTGGATCATTTAGTTCTTAAGTTTTTACATTTTCTTCCCTCCCTTCTCTTGCAGTCAAGCCAACTATGTATTTATTGAACTAAAAACGCAGCTATTAAAAAGAAACAGAAAAAAAAAAGGGGGGGGGGGAAAGTAGGGGAAGTTTCTATGACAATAAAAAAGGCTACAACTGTTTGACAGGTAGTTACTGCTGTGTGAGCCTCTCCATTCTATACTCTATAAAAGCAAATGACCGTCGTAAACATCTCGATTTATCATCTGCCATAAAACGAGACTTCAAGGGGCTGAGAACTCAGTCCTTGCTTTCTTCTTTTTCCTCCTCTTCTTTTTCCTCTTCTTCATTCCCTTCTTCTTCCGTTTTCTCCTCGTCCCTGGCCCCCGGCAGCTTATCTTTATTGTTTTCTTTTTTCCACTTCATCCTCCTGTTCTGGAACCAGATCTTCACTTGTCTCTCGGTCAGTCCCAGGGCGTGAGAGACCTCAATCCGCCGCTTCCGTGTCAAATACGGGTTGAAGAGGAACTCCTTTTCTAACTCCAGGGTCTGGTACCGGCTGTAAGTTTGTCTGCCACTGCGTCTTCCGGGAGCTGTAGGACACAAACATCAAATAACTTCTTAATTCTCCCGCTTTGGAGGCTCTGTTTCCCCCCTCACCCCCAGCCCTTAGCTCCAATTTTCCTAGAGAAACTACTGCCTCCCCCCACAAAAAAAGGCCCTTTCAACCCTTTGCATATTAAAGGCGTTAAAGGAAAGTGGCTGGGTTATTATTAATAACCATTGGGCTGATATTGCTGTTGACACTGAGAGCCAGCTGCCCTCCCTGGCTGTCCTGGGGAGCGCTAAGCTCTGGCTGCCTGGCTGGGTGCAGGGAGGTGTGTGTCAAGCTCATGCACAAAAGAGACCTTTCCAGCTTCCTAAAAGGTGGTTCTAGTTCTGGTGAGCAGCTCCATTTTATGAAAAATAACTATTTTCCTAGGAAAGGTGCATTGTTCACCATAAAACCCTCTCCAGTCTTTCTTCTTTTCCCCATTGCTTTTTAATTTCTTCCTTTCATTTCCTTCTGTATTTCTTTCTTCCTTTTCTTTTTTACTTCCTTACTTCTTAATTCTTTCTTTATTTTTCATCTCTCTATTCTTCCTTTCTTTCTTTCCTTCCCTCTCTCTTTCTTTCCATCTTTCTCTCTTTCTCTTTCCTCCTTTCTTTCTTTCTTTACCTTACCCCCTTTCTCTCCTTTCTCCCCCACTCTTCCTTTCTTCCTTCCTCTCTCCCTCTCTTTCTTTCCCTCTTTTTCCCTCAAAATGCCCAATTCTGTATTGCTTTTCCAAATATTCTTCCCAAAACACAGGCTCAGGATCCTTCTGTTTCCTAATATTTACAACCTTAGACTCCGAATTTCCTATTAACTCCCCATCCCTTCTCTTAGGGCTGTGTGGTTGTAAAGCACACACAGACAGAGATGGGCATTTGCCTGTGCAAACACAGAGATTGTATTTAAACCAACTCGAGATGGACATTTGCAACAATAGCCCCCCCAAAAAAAAAGCAAGGAAGAGGACAGAGGTATGTGCAGCTGAGCCCCTGCACTTCCTTCTGCACCGACCTTTCTTAATGAGAAAACCAATCTATTTGCAAAGAAAAAGGAAAAGCTCCAGTTTGAAATGATTGCATCCTTGAGACTACCTCTAGGTCAAAGCATGTTTTCCTCTGCGTCTATCTCCCAGCCTGTGGGCCACATCCTCTCTCATTAGCCAGGAGTCCTTTCTGTTTTCTTCTCTTCTTGTTGTTAAATTCGCGTGGGGGTAAGGGGAAAAACTTTGGGGCTCTGATTGCCCTTAAAATTAACACTAACCTTCACATGTTTTGAATTAACAAGGCTTCGAGACAACCTTGGTCCTTAGCTGGGGGAAACTTGTACTTTGAAGTATTTCGCTTTCTGGGCAATTATCTGGACTTCACATGAGCAAAGTTCCATTCAGCACGAATTATTGTGAATTTCCCACCCCCTTCTTCTTTTTTAGCCCAGGACAGCAGCCTGCTCCCCTGCACCCCACCCCATAGCTCCGAGCTAAGTTTCCTTTTCTGCTTAAACTTTTATCTCTAGGCTCTACGAAACAGATGTAAAGTATTAGTAATACTTATACAAGTTCCCACCTTTCAGGCTTCGTCTCCAAGCGGTTATGAAAGGCTATATGACATTTTAAAGAGCAGTGTATTATCAACATGCAAACAACCTCGTGGGAGCTGTATCTTATTGCCTATCCTCAAGGCAAGCAATAAAATACAAGTTTTACTTTATTGTGATTTAAGCCTTTTGCAGGGAATCACCTTGCTGGCTCTCTAGTAACTGCTGACTGGTTTGCTCTCAAAGGTCTTCCTAAAAAGAAGAAACATTAGCACAAAACTGCTCATTTCTTTCATATTTTACATCTATGCCTCTTATATTTAGATTCTTATATATATATGTATGCATACGTGTGTATGTGCATGTTTATATAGCTATACATATGTTTGTGCTTCTATATGCATACATATATATATAGACAGACAGATAGAAGAGAAGAGAGACAGACAGAGAGAAAGAGAGAAAAAATAAAGGAAAACATTAAAGGAGGAGGAAAAAAAGGTCCTAACCGTGAGGTCTCATCCATGGGAACATGAGACTGGGAGACGAATTTTGATTTAAATGCCCTTGTCCCTCGCTAGAGTTACTGTTGGAAGACGATTTACAGTCAGGATATTGTACAACAGTCGTCTCTTGCTGAGCACCATAAAGCGATTGCCTCGGTAGAGCTTCATATCCATAGAATTTAGAAGCGTCTCCGTGACACGCCAAGGCGCATGGGTTTTGCTGGTATCCAGAGTTGGAGATGCTGGAGGTTCCGTGGTGGAAAAACTCTTGGACGTGGTGTGAAGGGTGCTGGAAGGTGGGAGCAGTAGTGCCCGGACCATATACGAGAGCATGGCTCCTGCTAACACTTTGTGGAAATCTGCAGTCGTAGTAAGTTGGCTCCAGCGATTCACCGCCTTTGTACTTGGAAAAAAGAGGATTTACAAAGTAGGAACTCATGACCCTCGCATGCAAAAAAAAAAAAAAAAAAAAAAAAAAGAGAAAAAAAAGATAAATTTAAAAAAAAAAAAAAAAGAAAAAAAGACGCTTTAATTCGAGATTAGAGCGAGGTTGTCCCTGGACTGTCTCAAGTCCTGCTTTTTAGTGGCCTTTTTTTTTTTTTTTTGTTTTGGTATTTTTTGGTGTTTTTTTGGGGGGTTTTAATGCGATCTCAAAGGCGTTTCATGGTGCCTCTGTGTGTCTGCACGCTCGGTTCGCGGTGCTCTTGACTTCTCTTGTAATCTGTCGGTAGGTAGAGCTCTCTCTCTCTCGATTTCGCTGTAACTCTGCTCCTTCCCTTTAACACCACAGGCAAATTCCTCAAAATCCCGGTGGTGTGGCTTTTTTTTTTTTTTTTTTTTCCCTTCTTCTTCTTTTTTTTTTTTTTTTTTTTTTTTGCCTCCGCTCTCCCCTCACACACGAGATGTACACATCCCTCCGCCACGCCGAGGCAGCCTGCAGCCAAATGACAGCGTTTTGGGGCGCTTTTCTTTAGGGGGGGGGTGGTGATGGTGTATGTATGAAGCAAAGGAGGTGTCTACCGAAAGGGGGGGGGGGGGACACGACACCCACACGACCCTCTAAAGAGGTGGGGGCCCACACCTAATGACTAGAGGAGGGTGAAGGTGCGCATTAATATCAAACACACGCACACCCCCCCCCCCTTTCTTTTTTTTTCCCAGCAGCAGCCTCTTCACTGATGGCAGCAAATACATGCGCTGGGAGGTCAGCCTAGGTAACCTCAACAGGTAAAGCGAGCCCAAGCAACCCCCCCCTTGCCCTCCCCATCACCACCCCCACAAATAATAATTCGGGGTGAGCTTCTTGTAGTACTCAGCACCGCCTCCCCCCTCGCATGGGGTCACCCGTAGCCAGGGAGAATGGTGAGGGTACCCCTGGTGTTGTTGTTGTTGTCATTGTGTTGGGGTTTGGGGGGGGGGGATGCGGCTAGGGTGGGTTTGGTCCCACCTAGAGGGGGGCAGAAAGGGGAAGGAGGGGGGTGTCTGGTGTGGCTGGAGTCGCTGAGCCCAGCTTTCTTCCTTTATTTATTTATTGATTCGCCTTTCTTTGGGAAGGGGGGTGCGTGTGTTGTTGTTATTGTGGTGATGGTGGTTGCCAGATTGGAATCAAACAAGCAAACAAAAGCAAAACGGGGAGCGAGCGGGTGAGGGAAGCGTCTCCGTATTGATTGGCTGCTTCGTGGCTGTCCTTCTTTAAAGAAAATAAAGGCAGAAAATTATGGGGAGTTATTTGTTATTTTATTTATTTATTTATTTATTTATTCCTCCCCTTGCTTCCTTTCAAACCAACCACTGAAAATCCACGGCTGGAAATAACAGGGAAGCGTCCTTCCAAGGGAATAAAGTAGACCATTGCTTAAAGAAAGCTACTTTGGACGAAAAGAGAGGCAAAGTGAGACAGAAAGTATGTACTCCCTTCTGTGCATGCCTGTAAAATATCACCACCGACCTCCTTTTTTTTACCGTTTCGCTATCCCACAGAGCGATTTCCCCCCATCTTTTCCCATTGCCAGTGGTATTTGTGCCCCTCGCCCCCACTTCTTGCACTCTGAGTGACCACTCACTGCAGCCTTTCACTTCGGACACTTCATTTTTTACGACTGCATGAAGGAACTCAGCTCATTAAAAAAATCACATCAAATCACCAGGATTCGTGTTAATTTTTCGGGGCGGGCGGGGGAGGAGGAGACACACACACTTCGGAAATGACTGTTTTCTGGAGAGCAGCAAAAATTGAGCAAACCCACCGAATGACACCGTGTTCTTAACAATCCCCCGTGTTTCCTTCCAAGGTCTGCAGACCTCCAAATCTTTCCCTCATGTTCTTCCACCAAAAAAAACCACCCAACCTAATTATTTTCAGAAGAGACCTGGGTGACTCTGACCGATTTCAAGTGTGGAGGGAGGAAAATACCATCCCAGCTCCCCTCGCCAGGCTGGTTTGAGGTGTTTTTCTGACCAGCAAAGGTCACATTCTCTCTTTTCTTGAGGCATGGAGTGGCTCAAACCTCTGGTGAGGTTGAAACTTGCATTTTATGCCCTCTTTTTTTGGAGACACCTTCCCAAGTAGAGGAAAAGACCCAAAAGCCACCGAGTCCCCCTTTAGATTTTCGTAATTCGAGGGTGTATTTTTCCATTTAGAAAGGCAACGTGTAGTGGCTTTTTCCTCCCCGTAAGCAGACAATGAGCTATGCAGAACAGTGATTTTTCCACTGCCTATTGTGAAAATATTGTCTAAAATCAAGCTACGTTTGCTGTGAAGAAATAGTCTTCATACCCCAATAATCCCAAGGACGGCATGATGACCATATTCATTTTTTACAGGACTCACCCATCTCATCCCCCCTTCCCCAGATTACCCTTCCCTTAAGGAAACCCCCCAAAATGAATGAAAGAATAACTAGGGATAGAGACTCTTTAATTAACAGCTAATAATCGAGCTGAAGCATTTTCCTCCTCTAATCAATAGCATTTCTATTTTTAAAATCCCAGTGCCTACCCACCCGTGCAATAAAGACAGCAGTGCAAATGAAAGTGCAAAAAACCCAAAAATCCAAATAAAGTTGTCAGATAAGGGCAGTTTGGGCCCGGATTGGGAAAAAACTGCTGTATTTTTCCAATCATTATCCCTGGATGCAGCCAGCAAAGGTGCAGAGAATCTTTCCGAATCCTACCTTAGGCTGGGAAATAAATAATTTGCCTTCAGTGTCTGTGAAAGAAAAGACCCCCCACCCCCTTCCACATTGCATGAAATAAGATATATGCAATCGCCTGCTTCTTTTTAAGGAAAATATTTTGACATTTACTGTCTGGGGAAAGTGCTGCTCTTTGTCTTTACTGTTTTGGCCGTGTTTAGATGGGGGGATGGAGGGGGGTGATGAGTCTTGCGGGTGCATGCGCTTCAATGTTGTTTTATCGGTGGGGTTATATTGTACTTTGAGGTGTTTCATTGTACCCTCACGAGTTTATTTTCTCCCCCCTCCTCTCCCTTTGCCCTGACCTTCACTGAAAAATGTCATTCCCTCCTTCCCCACCCCAAAATGAGGAGGTTTGGGAGAGAGACGTGACGTGCGTAAATAAAGAGACAGGAAGAAAGGAGGAAAAGCGCTAAAGCTCACAACCACTTCAAAATAGGCAATTTCTCTGTGCAAGCATTTTTTATGCATTTATGCTCTCCCCGCGCAGTGAGGTGTCAGCCCAAAGCGCTGCTCCGCGCTCCCCGCGGATAAAAAATACTATTAAAGAAGAAGCTATTTATGAGGGGGCTCAGTACAGTGCGGAGTGTGTGTGTAGAGGGGGGGTTAGGTAGTTCCGTGCCCCCTTCTTCCATCCCCGGGCGCGGAGCCGCGTCCGCGGGTGCGGGGAAGCCGCGGGGCGCTTCCCGCTGCGCGCAGCCCCGCGCTCTCATTGGGCAACAGCGCCATCTCGTGGCCGCGCCGGGGCGCAGCGCCGCGGGTGCGGGGCTGGGGGGGGTGCACCCACGGGCCCCCAAGACGCGTTATAACCGATAATCCTTTACCGGAAGTTTTGGGGGGTATGGGGGAGCTCCAGCAGCGCAGGGTGGTGCGGCCACCCCTATAGAAACACCGAGCACGGACAGGATTTTTCCTGCCAAATGTGTCTGTAATATATATGTTAAAAAAGCCATTTTCCTCCCTGTATGTATTTTTCCCCCTCACCCACAAAAATGACAAATCAAACAGCACACACACGCTGGACCAAACAAACCCACCAGATGTGCCACATCCCCCACCTCCAACCTCCTTTTTTATCAGTTCTAGCTTCGTGTTGAGGTTTGATTTTCCTTTTTTGGGTGTTTTTTTTTTTTGGTGGGTGTTTTCGGTTTTCTTTTTTTTGCTGTGGGTTTTTTTTTTACCTCCCCCTGTCCCAGGGGGGTCTGTTGTTTGTAGCTTGTAGACAAAACATTCCAATAATCCGGTTTCAAAGAGAAGAGCACCCACCTTATTTAAACCATAAAGCAATTAAAGCCAGACGTCTAGCCAGATCTAGGGTCCTGTTTTGTTCGCTCCTATTCAGCCCCGCATAGCAGGGAGACAAACAGAGTTGTAAAAGTGGCATTTTTTTGGCTGCGGAAATGTACCTATGGACAGCTGTAGAGTCCTGTCGGTTTTGTGAGCCTTACAAAAGGGTAGATTGGAAACCAGGCGCACACACACCCCGCCATGAAACACCCCCAGAACCTCACATTCGCGCCTATATATATATATATACGATTAATTATGCTTTCTTTATTCTCTCCGAGAGCTATAAGCGCATCTCTCCCCAGGCAGAAAGAGATGTGCATGGTCACAAGCGCCAGCACACAATAGCTGTATCAGTATGCGTCTGCACACACGCGCCATATGTCAAAGAATGCCGAAATTGGAGCATTTTGATACATTAATCCGGGGAAAGGCTGGCCACAGGGCGTGCTGCCGGGTGCAAGCCACACGATTGTATTTTTTGTCTCTTAAAATTATTATTATTTATTTTGAGCCACACTAAAGGCGTTTGGGGATTTTTTTTTTCCCCTTCTCCTCTGGCTGCTACGGAGGAGAAATTCAATGGCTGAGCCGCACCAGCGCAGCCTCCCAGCATGGCCAAATGGCATTTTATAACTGGTGTAACCCTTCACCGGGGGACGGGACGGAGGGGGGGTGGTGTGAGGATACCGGGGGCCTTGCACATGAACTAAAACTGCGGCAGGATTTTAACCCAACCCAACCCACCACCAACAAAAGAAAGCCCCAACCAGCAGCTCGGTGGAGACAAAGGGGCATCTCCTCCGCTGCCCGCCGGCGCTAAGGGGGGTCCGGCCGGGGAGAGGGCTGCGGCAGGGAGGGAGAGGGTCGGGGGAGGGGGGAAGAGGGGCTGGGGAGGAAAGGGGGGCACTGGGGAGGGAAAGAGGGGGGTCAGGGGGAGGGAGCAGGCTGTGGTCGCACTGGAAATGAGATCCGCTTGAATGAAAGGGGGGCCAAAATGAACTTCCATACATCATGTCTTTTCAACATCACTAAACGTTCCTGACAAGCCCCTCCAGAGAGACGGGTCCAAAACTGCTTCCAAAGTCCTGTCTGAAGGATGACCAGGATGCTGTTTGGTTGTTTGGGGGGTTTATTTTCCTCTTACTTAATAATGATAAAGCGGGGAGATTTCTCCCCTCTCTCGAAGAGGACATTGGCGAGCAGCTTCCCGACCCTGCAGGGTTTTATTCTTTATTTGAGGCGGGATGAAGGAAGGGAGAGAAGCAGACGGGAGGAATCATAATAATAATAATTTAAAAAATTAAAATGACATGACTTAGATGGAAAGATTTCCCCCTTCTCTTTTCTTTCTTGTTTTTTCTTCGGCCCATAAATCTTCCTCTCTGCTAAAATGTTTTCTAACCTGACCATTTCATTGCGCTCTTTAAGGTTTTCCCAAACAGACCTAGCACAAAACTGGGATTGTAAAAGGGCTTTTGAGCTTCCCCTGCTCCAGGGATATCTCCGCGGACAGACTGCGGTGTGCCTGTCCCCCTCCGGTGACAAAAAATAGACCCCGGTTTAGAAGCGAGGACACAAATCAGGGGAAGGGAAAGAAACCTCCAAACGCTTCAGCAAGAAATATTAAAGAGCAATATTTTATGAGATCACCAGAAGTAATCACTTCCAGATTTTTTGATTTCGGAGGAGCTGGGACGAGGGCGACAAACGTATCTCGCTCGCCTGATCTGGTTTTGATTAGAAAGATTAAAATGCTGCTCCACTCATTTCATTAAAGAAAGGGACCTATAACAAGTTTTTATGATTAAACATCCCTCGCTGCTCATTTTTTATACAATCTCCTGCCTCTTGTTTCTCATTCAGCAGCCTGGAAAGCGCCCAGAGAAGGAGCCAGTGATAAATCCCGGCTCCCTGCGCTGTGGGCAGCGGTTTCTCGCCTCTGCAGCAGCAGTCCCATCTCGCCCTGGCAGGACGGGGATGGGGGGGGGAATGTGTTGACCTTTCCGCAGCCAACAACCCTTTTCTTCCCCCCCTCTTTTTTTAATCTCCCCTTGTAGGGTGAAGGGGGGGGAGGGCTTTGTCTCTCCCCCCCCCAACTCCCGTTTTTCTTTTATTTTTTATATATATATATATATATATATTCTTTTTAATCTGCAGTCTGCCGCATTGCCACTACGCATTTATTTCTTTATTCCCTTGCTTTCTCTCTCCCCCCCGCCCCAGCCCTTCTCCACCCCAGGCACTTTTTTTCCCCTCCATTCTCCACCCCAAGCATTTCTTTTTTCCCCTTCTCCTGAGCTGTCTTGTGAGAAGCAGCACTTCCAGCAACCTTCCAAGTTTTGGCAGCCCCATCGATAAGGCAGAAGCTCCCCCTCGAGCGGATGGCAGTGAGCGGATCCTTTGCCAGCTCCTCTATTCCCAGCATCCATATTTAGTCTTTTTACATATCCTTCGATTGCCTGGGGTCATAAATTAGTACAATTAATTATCCCAATCTCAAAATTGATGGCACATATAACCCTTACCTCAGCGCCTTTTTTATTATGCTACTTTGAAATAGAAAAGGGCTGGGGAAGGAAGCAAGAAAGCTCCGCTGTCGGCTGAGGGGGATGCTCGCGTCCTCCCCGCCGAGGCACCAGCACCGACACTGGCACCGGCAAAGCCCTGGGGCTGCTCGTTTGCAAAGGGCTTTAAAGAAAAAGACACCTAAATACTGATTTCTTTGTTTCTCTCTTTGTTTCTTTTTTTTTTGCTTTCCCCGTGACGTTAGGTATATTTACATAGAGCTGCTCTACAATAGCGAACATAACAATATTACAGAACGGTTCTGAGACGAGAATAAAATACACAAATAAGTACAGCAGAAACGTTCAACACCATGACAGAACATCATTGAGCCATAATCCCTTCAGTCTTTTTTTTTTTTCTCTCTTTTTTGGTCTCTTTTTCCTCTCTTTTGTACAAAATATTCACTCACGAGCTCGCGGAATTCAAAAATAAAAATACTGCATAAGTTTAATTTATGAAATAAAATACTAAAAACAACAACAACAAAAAAATTCAAGTACTTCTTGTGTTTGTTTTCTGAGGAGGACAAAACAAGGAAGAAGAAAGGAAGAGAAAACAACACACCCCCCCCCAACATCTTTTATTTAGTTGCATTTTAGAAAAGACTCGTGTCCCCAAACGCTTGCTGTGTTTGCCTAGAGCGCTAAAACATTCATCCGCACATTCAAAGTCAGAAATATTTCAACCCCCAAAATCAGCCTCTTTTTTCTTGTATTTTCTTTCTTTTTTTCCTTTTTTTTTTTTTTTAATTTTTTCTTTCTTTCTTTCTTTCTTTCTCTCCACCCTCGTTTCTCATTGATTGGACTTGGCCAACTTTATTGCTGTTCTTTATCGGTTTTTTCTTTATTCATTTTCTTCATTTTCATTCGCCTGTTCTGAAACCAGATTTTGACTTGGCGTTCAGTGAGATTAAGGACTCGGGCTACTTCGTACCTTCGGTCCCGTGTAAGGTACATATTGAATAAAAACTCTTTTTCCAGTTCCAGGGTCTGATACTTTGTGTAAGGACATCTTTTCTTCCTCGTGGAGCGCGCATGAATCCAATTTGCGACGGGGTTGTCTGAGAAAGAAGATTTTGATATTTTTGGGGGGTGGAAAAGAAATCAATGTATACAGCTGGCCTTTCTTCCCTCCCCCCTCCACGCCCTGTGTATCTATAGAAAGAAACCTGTTTAATTAGCAGATCTTACCTAAATATTTTAAGTGACCTTCAGAAGAGTTTAATCTGTTTATTTTGGAGGGGTCATTTCCTTTTCTTTTGCTGCTGTCCTCACATAAAACTTTCAGTAAATAAAACTGTAGCAATGGGTTTAAAATAATAATTATCCACATGACTGCTACCAGCAGTAATCTAAGAACATAGTCATAAAAAGTCAAAATTCCCACCATTTCATAGGCCCATAAACTCTTTTTACAACCTCAGCTCTCCAATACTTTCCCTAGAAGCTTTCCCAGACCTGGAAAGCCGAGTTTGTTGTTTTAATATCTTAAGGATGACACGCGAGATGTCCCACTGGCTCCCCAGAAATCGCCTTTTCTTTTTTATTTCCCCTAGACTACAGGACTTTCCCCATTGCTGCTCCAGCCCCGTTGGTCAGGGAGGAAAAAACACAGCTCCCATCCTTGAGAAATGGGATTTTTCTCCCTTCAGCCGGTTTTAGGCATCTGCTGCCAGCAAAGGGAGCCTTTCAGCCTCTGATTCCTCGACTTATTTTTATCACGAGGGTGCCTGGCACCAGCCCGCCTGTCATAAATAGAGGTGTGAGCTTCTTGCCAGATAGAGAGAGAGAGGCACCAAGGTGCTGTCACCCGGCTTTACCCCTCGAAAATCACCCCCATCTTAGGCCGGGGGAATCCCCCTTAGTAGCGGGACCGGGCTAGGGCCCCCGCATCATCCCCCTGAGCATCCCCCGCGGATGCGGAGCTGCTGCCGGGAGGGTTTGGCGAGAAGGATTCAGCTTGGGTGGGTTTTGGGGGGTTCTATTTCATTATTCATCCCAGGAACAGAGCTGACCTCCTGGCTGCACCACTCCCGAGCTGGTCCCCTCTGCAGAGCCGGGGGCCAGGCTCCCTGCGCTGCAGGCTGGAGGTGAGGGTGATGGTGGCAGTTACCTGACTCCTACAGTGTTCAAGGTTTCCTGATGCCTGGGTTAGGTTTTCTTTCCCTCCTTTTTATCTTTGGGAGTTTTCTCTCCCCTCCCTCTCTCCCTCTCTCCCTTGGGCTGCAAAAGATGTTTCTTCAAGTGTATGGTCCAATGTCCTGCGCTTGCTGCCTTTTGCCCTCAGCTACCTCCACGCACTTACTTTATGCCTTTACAATTCCCAGTTTTCCTCCTTCTCCCCTGCACACACACGCACGCCCCCCCCCCTCGCCCTGGGCACCCACCTTTTCATTTGTCCCCACGTGTTGGAGCATTTTATGAATAATTGCGCCAGTGGAGCTTTTATTGATTTAAAAAACAGATAAAGAGACACCTCTGCATTTATCCAGGGATGGTCCTTACCCCTCCCCAAAAAAACCCAAACCCACATCAAGACATTCTCTTCCAGCCAGCTACAACTCTTCCTTGTTCTTTGAAAGTGGGAATATTTGAAAGGGAAGAGCTTCCTCCTTCTGCCTACCCCCCTCTCGCTGCCTCTCACACACGCACTCTCCTTTTACGTATATATATATATATATATATAAGCTATTTTTTAATTCTCCCTGGTGGAAGGTGACGAATATTTGACCAAAGAAGGCAACAGCCGCCCCCCTCCCCTCGCAAAGAAAATCTTTAAAGGGAAAAAAAAAGGGAAAAAGGGGAAAAAAAAAAAGACTAAAGAGCCCCAAACAAAGTCGAGATATTCGCTCTCCGGCTCTGCTAGGCGGACTCGCTCAAACCCCCAGATCTTCCTGCGTATCTGGAGTTTTAGGGTCGGGCTCTCTAAGGTAATTTCATTTTATTGAGTAGGGTCCTGGAAGCCGTAATGCCTCCCCGGTCGTAAACAAGAATGACTTCGACTTACTAGGGTCTAATTCGTGCTTTTCTTCTTTGTGTTTGCTGGAAGCGATGGCTTCGGACTCCGGGGAAGGAATTGTCTGCGCTGCTCTGTCTCTCAGCTCCCCCGGAGCCGCGTACATGTAGTCCGCGTAGCCGCGGCCGTCGGCGGGGCCGCACTCTGCCCGCCGCCCCGGGAAGGCGTCGGGCTTGAGGCCGTAGGGGCGAGCCCCGGGGGCGAAGGCCGGGAAGGAGACGGCCCCGGCGAGGGGCTCCAGCCAAGTCCGCATGTACCTGGGCTCGGCCCCCACGGGCGCCTGCGGGGCGTAGGGGTGGTAGCCCACGGAGGACTGGGAGTGGACGGGAGCCCACGAGGTGGTGAAAACGGCCGGCTTGGGGGCGAAACTGCAGGACGGGAAGTCGGCACAGTCCGGGACTAATCCTGACGGTCGGGCGGCAGCCGGGTGGGAGGCAGAGCCGGGGAACCTGGAGGCCAAGAGCTCTTCGTTCTCGTGGCTTATCAAGGAGTCAACATAGTAGTTGCTTATGGGGCCAGAAGCCGACATGGTTCCCCCCTCTTTTACATTCATAAGATTATTGTATGAACTGTATGTGTACTTTTTATCTTCTCATAGAACAATCAGGGCAGGTAATTATTTTTTCAGCCTTTCCCAGTGTGCCATTGGCTGCCCGCCCTCACGTGATTGTATTTACCCAAAAATATAGCGTGGATCAATCCGCAGGTCTTTTTTTTTTTTTTTTTTTTTTTTTTCCCCTCTCTCTCCTCCTTTTTTTTTTTTTTTTAAATAAATTATTTATTTATTTTTTTAATAAGGCGACCCGGCTTTTCCTAAAAGCTCTGGAAACGGGGCGGGGATGGGGAGGAGGGAGGCTCGGCCGGTCCCCACCGGGGGATGCTCTTTACGGACTTGTTGGGGGGGGGGGAAGCTTTGCCCTGGTGCTGAGGAAGGTGGAAGGTAATTGTGGAAGGTAGTCCAGGAACTATTTCTTGACGTAATTTGTCTCTGTCCTTTCCTTCTGCAGCTTCTAGCCTTTAATGGATACATTAAATTGAATATCGGTGGGAAGGAAAGAAGGGGGAAGTGAGAAGTGCGGTGGAGGTGGGCTCCCCACTTGGAGAAAGGAGCTGGGGGGGGGGGGGGTGGAGGAAGAAGCTTTTAGCCTAAAAGCAAAAGGGGCTTTTGTCATCTTTTGCAGCCCTGTCTCATCGTCAGACTGCTCAGCAGCTGAGAAGTCTGTGGGGCACAGGCACATCTAGTCCTGCTTTGAGCAATAAGTGTCTTCAGGAGGAGAGAAAACAATCTAGACACAGTATGAGGAGCATCTTTGCAAAGAGGAGGGGGAAATAATATTAACACCCCCCCCAAAAAGGAAAAGGGGGGGGGGAAGGAAAGACTGGGCTTTTGCAGTGAAAGGCTGCATTATTCGGCAAGTAGTCGTGGATGTTTTTATGTCCTTCAATAAAATTTTTACGAGGATCATTTGATTGTTCATAAATGTGTCGTTCATTAAATAAAACCGTAGGACTGAGTTTCAGCTGTAGGGCTGAGGATGGGAGAGCTTGCGCATATCAGGAGGAAGCAACAACGTGTGTTGGGCACATGATTGTTCTGATATTTTTTTTTCCTTTTTTGGTTTTTTTTTTTCCTTAACGCCTGGAAACTTTTCTTTTTTGCACCAAAATCGCTTGAAGAAGTTGGGAGCATTAAAAATTCCGTGATAGCCTGCCTGCATTTTGAGGGAATAACCTTTCCTTTGTAAGGAAAGACAGGTAGGTAAATAGCTCACGCCCATTGGAGCCTGGAAGAAGGGAGTTAGGCGATTTCTCCGGAAAAAGATAAAGAAGATGCCTAACAAAAAATAACCTCTCATTATCATGTTTAGAAACCGAGGCCCCCCCAGATATGGGTATTCTGGGCTCTCCAGGGCTCTCCATCACCTCGGGTTTCCAGGGCTGGGAAGACATGGAGGGAAATGGTCAAAATTTGGCGGAAGGAGGCAAAGTGGAGGCTGAGGACGCGATGAGGGCTCCTGCCGGGGGTGGGCAGGGAGTCTCCAGCGAGGCAGCCTTCCCCAGTGACAGGCGTTCTGCACAGCCCGGGCAAGTCCCAAGGACGGACACAGCAGAAACTGCTTCCAGTCCTGGTAGTTTGGGCTTGTGGCTTTTTTCTCCCGCCTTCAGTAAATTGCATGGGAAATGCGAGCAGGAGGAGAAAAGAGATTAAGGCAGATTCAGGGCTGAGCAGGCAAGGAGGAGTGATGCTGCCAGGAGAACACCCCCAGCCCCTTCAAACTTACCCCCTCAGCTGAGCCAGGATAAACCCCTGCACCTCAGCCCATAGGGCTCCAGGGAAAATTGCTTAAATAATGAACTACATACAAATGGAATGGCCAAGGCTGCCCTCGCTGCTGGTAGAAACAGGGTTTCCCTCTCGAAAAATAGGGAAGGCTTTAGAAGAAAAAGATGACGGGAAGTGTTTGTCAAGGGACTCCGGATTTTCCAGATTCAAAGGGAAAAGTCATCGACTCGCTCCCCCCCCCGCCCCCCCCCCGGAATTTATTCCTCATTCCGATTTAAGTCCCCTGCTTTATGTGAGCCCTTAAAGGGAAATATTCCTGCAGGAGCAGAATGTCTTCTTTGGCCTTTATCGAGACCCATTTATCTGTCAATCACCAGTCTCCAGTGACGGTTATTTTTATGTTCGCGAGGAAAAAAATAATGTGTATGTATATATATATATATATATACTCATCATTCTTTTATCTATTCCCCTTTAAAATATACTTACTCTGCAGGGCTGCTAATACAGTGGGCTGTGACATGTGGAGGGGAAACAGCAGCGTGGCTTTTCTACTTTGATGGGATATTTTAAAGAAAGTCCTTACAAAAGAAGGGTCGTCTGCAGATGTATATGCAGAAGGGCTGAGGGAGAAAGTAAAAAGAGGCAGAAAGAGGAGGGAGAGGGAAAGGAAAGACTGGGCAAGCAGAGGGTGAGAAGCACTGAAAAGCAGTGTCAGTGGGGAGGCTTTCCAGTGGAACAAAAATAGTGATAATGTCAGAATATACCGCAGACGAACCGCAAAACGAGCAGAAAATATCAAAGCCACGCAGCTATAATAAGTAGCAGCAGGTTTTGTAACCTTAATGCAAGCAGGCAAGGTCACTAAATTAGTCGTGGATGGTGTATGTTTGGTGTTACACAAAGGCAAACATATCTGGCAAAGATTTCTTTTATTCGCCCGGAAACCTGCAGCACACGGAATTACTCACTCCCCAGATAGTCGTGGGATCTTAAATAGTAATGAAACCATAAGATAGCGTTTGTATGGCAAACCCCTTTCATTCAGGGACTGCTGGGCTCTGAGAATTAAGCAGTACGAAGCAGAGATGGAGACAATTCACCTTAAAGCACACTAAAGACACGCCTGAGACTAAAGACACGGCTTAAGACAATGTTTCTCCAGGTTTAGCTGCAGAATCCCGCAACAAGATATGAACATTGCCCTCCCCTAAAATTTAAACACGATCTGAACCCCCATAAAATATTGTCCTTTCACGCTTATCTCGACATGAAACCATCCCCATGGATGAATGCAAAGTTATGAGAATAAAGTCCACTCAGAGTGCAGGGCAAATAAAGCAAGATCCTGAAATATTCTTCTTTTCAGTAGCAGTGTCTCCAAGCAAATATCCAGGCTGGATTTAAAACACGCCTTGCGATTGAATTCAGCAGCTACAAGGTTTTATGCACGCTCCAGTTAGACTCATATCCCTCCACAAAAGCTCCGGTACTTGTTTAATGGGAGATTACCTCTTCTGAAATGATGGTAAACTATCACATCCCTTCCAGGCAGGCTAATATCTTTTTCTCTCACCTCCCCTTTTGAATCTACGGGGGAAAGGAACTGAACTGCATTAAGCAAACCTGAACACTAGCAGTCCACATACCGTGTGAGTATTTATATTGTTATTTTTTCCCCGGATGGAGAATAAAAATAGCAAATAAATGATAAAAAAAGAGGAAAATAGAGTCGCAAATTAGGAGGTTACAGAAAATCAAGCCTTTGTCTGAGCACTGTCCTGGCTGGTTGACTTCTGACACCTTTTCGGAGCTTAAGGCTTCCCATATTCGCCCTGCTCCCTGCAAGTGCTGTGTGTGCTCAGCCCGAGCTGCATCCCTGTGCACGCAAGCCAGGCTCTTTCCTCACTTCCAAATCTTTTGCTTTCGCTTTGAGAAATTCTTCCCTGATTGGAAGGAAGGGAGACAAAAAAAATAACCCTAATAAAAAAGAAAAAAAAAAAAAAAGGAAAAAAAAAGTGAGAGGGAAGAGGGAGGAAAGAAAAAAAAAAGGGAAAAAAACCCCAAGTATTGGATAGCTTCCTGCTGGGATGGCACTGTTTTCTTGGGGTTTTTTTCTCGCTTTTTAATGTTTTTATGAATGTTTTTCGCAAAAGGAGGTGGAAAGGGAAGGGCAGTCCGCGGTCCCCGGTGATTAAGGGGGGTCCCCCGCTCCCCGCTGCCGCTCCAGGCCCGAGTGCCGCCAGCAGCCTGCCTTCCCCCGGAGCGGAGCGGGGCTGCAGCGCTGCTGCCCGCCGGGGCACCCAGGGGCCGGAGCACGGAGCTCCCGGTGGGGGCAGCCCCAGAACCGCAGCCGGGCCGGGGGAGGCGGTAGGGGCTCGGGGGGGCGTGTGTGTGTAGGCACTGTGCCCCCCCCCACCCCCAGCCAGGCAGCGAGATGGAGAGGGACAAAAAAAGGCAAACCATCCGCATCCCCTCGGTTCAATTAACACTGTCAAGTTCGGATTAAAACAGAAATCGGTGGTTTCTCAGCTCCCTCTTCCCCCGCCCCGGCCCCGCCGCGCACCTCCAGCCCCTGCTTTGGGGGAGCAGGGAAGGGCGGTGCTGCCTTCATCTCTCTCCAGAGACGAAACGAAAGTAACCCTCCAGCCAGCTCCAGCTCCCACTCCCCGCCTGCATTTTCAGCCTTAACCCGGAATAAAGTTCCCTTTCCCCCCCTTTCTTTGTCCCTTTCCATTCCCTTCCTCTTCTCTTTCGCCTGCCCAAGTTCTTTCTCTCTTTCTTTTGTTCCTTCTTCACCCCTCCTTTCGTTAAAAAAAAAAAGAGGGGAAAAAAATTGGGCACAATAGATTGAATGAATCTAAAGCAGACTCTCCGAAGAGGCTGCGAAATATTTCCTGATCCCCCAGATGCCTCTGTTTATCCAGGATTGTCTCTTAAAGTAAATAAATATGGGGAAAGATTCATTTCAGGCCAAATACCATCCGTGAATCTTGCAGCAACGCGATTGCAGGCTATAAGCTTTTCCTTTCTCTCCCCCTTTCCTTCCCTCCCCCCCCCCTCCCCTCTAGATTCTTTGGCTGCTTGAAAATCATATTTACTTAAGCTTCCTTAAAAGTTATCATATATAGAAAAGCTCCCCAGGACAACAATTGACCCCTGGAACTCGCACATTGCTTTATATCAACGTGAAAACTTCAATCTGAGCCAATATGGGAGTCATAGCTGAGGCAAAGAAAATCAACATTCTGCTTAAAATGAGACTGCAGGAGTTTTTTACCTGCTTAAGTGCTTCCCCCCCCCCCCCGAACCCCCCCCCCCGTCTCTGTCTGTTGCTAAGAATTCCTGTCTCTCCAGTGTTGGAGGTACAGCTAATAGACAATAAATTCCGAGGTGCAATTAAAGCTCAGAACAATTTCTTTAAGTGTGTTATGGTCTCCTTTTCCAAAATTTCAGGTCTCCCCCAGACGAAGCCTGCTGCAGATGTTCACAAACCCCAGCAGCCCGCGAGGGTGTAAAATCCAAGCTCCTCTCCTCGCTGCTCTCCAGGTTAGCTCGGTTCTGGGTGTGATATGCAATGCAGGTCAACAGAAGGGGAAAAAAAAATCCCAGCGAAGTAAATTAAAGAAGAGCAAGAAAACAAGCCTGAACCCAGAGAGGCGAAGTGTATACTGCCTGAAGAAACATATTTCTATACTTCTGCCTTTACATTCATTATGTTTCTGTCAGACACCCTGTAATTAGCATAGATAACTGTAGTTGCAAGCTCCAAGTTGTGTCTACAAATTCTATTGTTTGGCTGCTCCAGTTGCACACCAGCGGGCCTGAAAGGTGTTAGAAAGAGCCTGGTGCCCCCAAATAAGACAATAACCCCGCGAAATATATGGGGGGGTGGCAGAGGGGTGAAGGGTGATGCTTTAGGCAATGGATTCCAGCCCAGTCTGCACCGCAATATCTCTGGCCTGGTGCAAATGTCTCCTCCAGGAGATCAGCTCCGTCCTAAACCTGCCTTTATCTGCCACAATTATGGCTTAAAATAAAGGATATTCAGGCAAAACCCAGTGTTCTCTCTCCATCCGCCCCACCCCCCCTCCAAGTAGTTATTTGTAAAGGTCATCTGCAGAGCCAATACCTGTGGAAATCCTCGGTGTCTGAGCCAGACACCCAGACACTTCAAGATAACAACCTTGAGCGGGGACATTTGCTACCATTTACGCCAGCCCCAGTTTGTTTTCCAGCCCTGGAGCGGGTTCGTCTGGTAGGGAAGAGTTGAGCCTTCAGGGGACTGTCCCAAAATCCAACTGTGAGAAGCCAGAACAGCTTTTATTTGGCGGGGATTAGAGGAGGGAGGCGGAATAAAACAAAACCCAAACATAATATAGCCCAGTTTTTCTCCTGCTGCGGAACAGAGGAGAGTTTATCAACAAAACCTCATCTCCCCACAGCCTCCTGCTCCACTCTGGGAGCAGGTTTTGCTAAGAGATCTTTAGGAACCCCCCTCCAAATTCTTCGTAACAGCAAAGGATAAAGTTCACCTACGGGCGATGCGTGTGCGAGGCACAGGCAAAAGCCTCCAGGTTTTTAAATTACACCTGCTGGTGGAGGAGTATTATACAAAGAGACGCAAGAAGAGTTATGCAATCCAGTGAATCATAATACAGCTAATATTTTACTGTGAAAATAGCAACCCAAAGTGCATGAGCATGAGCAACAAACCAAACAATATTACGTGAAGGAAGATGAAGGCGAACAGCATGGTGTCTTTTTGACTACCCATGTTTTTACATAAAAAACAGGCACATCTATACGAAATAGTTGAAGCAATAAATTCCCATTGCCCTTCTTCCCGATCTAATATCATAATTAAAAAACAGTAGGGGAGATTTTAAACTTTTATTGCATTTCTGGAGTTGGGTTGCTAAACATATATTAACTTTAGATTCTTCTCTTTCTCTCCAGGGGGGTGGTCTCTCAGAAATAAAATCAATCTTAATATACACATTATAGATATTGTTTTGTCTTGTACATGCTGTTAGAAGAAAGGGAAAGAAATCTGCTGATAGTTAATACAGAGAAGGCAAACTCATCATACATGTAATGAAACCTTTAAATCATTCAATTATCGCAGCACTAATATCAAATAATTATGGTTAAATGTACCAGTAATCAACCTTGTCCCTGTTGAAATATTAATTTACAGTATTGTGAATGAGTTTCTTCCTTTTTTTTCTTCTCTCCCTTTACTCTTTTTAAACCCGCTTATTACATTTTTTTCCCAGCCTGGTGTATTCAACCTAAAAGGATGATGAAAACAGCCGTAACCCCACGCAACATTGCTTTGGACCAAATCCACAATCATTTTGTCTTATCCACACTTCAAATACAACATCTTTAAAGCAACAGACACAGCAAAAAGAGATATTTTCAAACCGACGCTTAAAAATACACTTTAATTAATCGCACGTGATTTTCTTCTCATCCTGGTCAGAGCATTCACCCCAAAACGTCGTCCTCTGAAGCAAGGACATTGCTATTTTTGCAATCGAAATACACCCCTTGCACAGCAACTTCGCCCTGAGGCTCACACGTAAGAAGTCAAAGGAGGGAAAAAACCCGAAATATCACAATCCAACAGCAGAAAAAACCAAAACTAACCCCCAAAAGACACCATTCCCACCAGATTTGAACATGCCTTGGGAAAACCCGCCAGTTTGCCATTTTCCTTCGCCAGAAAAATCCCAATATCCAGAATTTCAGACTTTATTTCTCGCTTCAACCTGTTCCTCTCCACCCTGAGACCAACACCCGCTGCTCTGAGGTTATTTGAGATATCACAACACACAACTCTATGCAAAGCCCTTGCTAGCGCTCAGCAGATTTCCCCCCACATGCACTCTATTCTGCTTTCAGCATATTTACTTTTTCTCCTTGCCATTTCATGAACATGACGAGCCCCACGCACAGCACAGGACCCCGCACTCTTCCACTGTGAGCTCGGCTGATATTTGCTCTACTTTTTCCCCCTTTTTCTCCTCTTTTTCACATTGAAACGCTCAGACGCACATACAACTTTTCCAACTTTTCCAGCATATTTTTGGGGGGGAAAGTGGAAAAATAACCATTATTTTTTCCTAAGACAGACACTGCTCATGTAACACAGACGTCTGATTTTCTTCGTCAACGGTTAC